>JAVSCE010011350.1:0-317724 GCA_032199065.1 Smutsia gigantea | reverse complement strand
TCCCTTTTCCTTTCAGCATTTTCATAGTTTCTGATGAGAAGTCAACTATGATATTTATCAATGTTCCCCCTTGTCCTTGGATGCTTTTAGGATATTTTCTTTAGCATTAGTTTTTAACAGTTTGGCTATAATATCATTAAGTATGGTGTTTGCCTTTATCCAATATGGGAATCTTTGATATTCTTGGATCTATGATTTGATTTTTTTTAAATCACATTTGGGAAATTCTTGATTATTATTTCTTCAAATATTCCCCCCCCCTTTCTAGAACTCTAAATTACACATAGGTAAGACCATTTGATATTGTTTCATAGGTCACTGAAGGTATGCTAATTTCTTTCTGCCTTTTTTACCTTTGTGCTTCAGTTGGATAGCTTTTGTTAACCATTCTTCAAGTATTTTGATCCTTTCTTCTGTAGTATTCAACATGCTTATAAGTCCATCTAGTGAACTTTCATTTCAGTCTAGAGTTTTCCTTTTCTTTTTTAATAGTTTACATTTTGCTGCTGAGATTCCCTATCTGTGCATTCATTTTGTACATTGTTTCCTTTACATTCTTGAACATATCACTGGTAGTGGTTTTAAAGTCATTAGTTGCTAATTCCATATTTGTGTCATTGTTTTTCTTGTGAGTCATATTTTCCTGCCTCTTTGCATGTTTTGTCATTTTTTTTTTGTTATACATTGTGGGTCCTACATTGTAAAGATTGGATTTATGTCTTTCTTTAAAAAGTGGTAAGTTTTGTTATAACAGGCAGTAAATTTACTGGTGGATCACCTGGTTTTATTAGATGGGTTAGAGTGGACCTTAATCTAGTGTATGTCCTTTAGTCCCCAATTGCATGGTCTTTTTTGGGTCACACCTGAATGCTTAAATTATTCAGTGATGTTTCTTCACCCCAGATGATTGGAACTTCAGTCGTTCTAAGAAGTTCCCGAACTTCTGAAATCTCCATTCAGCTCTTAGATTCCCAGCAGCTGTTTCCTAGGAGGCTTTTCAGAGTCCTGTTCTGCACTAGTACAGCTTAGTATTTAGCCAAGGACCAGAGGTGACCCCTACGCAGATTTCTGAGCCTCTTTCTCTGTGTAAATCCCTGCTTTCTGAAACCTTGCCCAGTGAAATAGCTGCTCTCTATTTGGGCTCTACTTGCTTGTGTCATGATTTGGAATGTGCCCTCAGTCAAAAAGTGAATTTGGAGCTCACCTCAACTGGTTCCATTCTCTTATATCATACAGCCCTAATGCTGTCTCTTGTCTAGTGTCTTTAATTATTTCTTCAAATATTTTTTATAATTTTTGTGTAATTTATATTCACTTAGAAGATGGTAAATATGTAGATGAAGTTAGATTACAGTAGAATAGTATGTTGTCAAGTTAAACTCACCAGTACACATAAGTGTTATAGCCCTTGTATGGACTGTAGAACTATAGGTTACAGGAGAAATATAGGATTTCTTGGTAAAGGTTGGATATGAGTAGAGGCTTGAGGAGTAAGTAGCATTTTTGAATGATTAGTCTTCCTGTAGTAGAGGGCATAGTAATAGTGTTTATGAGATAATATGATTGAAAGTAATAATATGATGAATAGTTAAGGGCTTTTGACTTTATCTTATTGATAGTATGACAGTGATGTGAAAGATGCTTGAGGAAGAAGAAACACCACTGGAAGAGAAAACAGTAGGGAGGCTATTACTATCTTTAAGAGGTGAGGCAGTGAAGGTTTAACTTGGATTAACAGTGGAAATGGAAAGGAGGAGCAAATACAGAAATAATACAAAGAAACAATCAGCAGAAATTGGTTACTGACTGGATATATGTGAGATAAGGAAAGGGAAAAGGAGGAGAAGGTTACTGCACTTTTGACCCTGAGTACCTGAGAGAATGATACATTGGGAGAAATTGGGGAGTCCAGAATGGGATCCATTGCCCCCAGGAATAATTTGGTTTTAGATATTAGAGAGTGGAAGACATTAAAAACATCAACTTGTTTTATATTGGCTCACAAGCAGCAATTTATTAATATTTACATTTTGAAAGTTTGAACAGTACTGATTTTATTTGTTTACACCAGTGTTTTTTGGCTAATGTACTTGTTTCTTTTGTTCCATTGGGAACTGAGTAAGTTGATAGAGTAAAAATGAGTGCAAAGGAGAGTCTGAATAGGACCCTAAGACAGAACATGTAATTACTGAATTACCCAGATAGCTAACACTGCCCCACACACCTTGCATTTCCCATGGCACTTACCTTGTTGCATTGCCTTTGCCTATTTGGCTCCCTGCTTACTAAGCTGTTGCATTAGTTAACTTTTGCCCCATTAAAAAAATCACCACAACACTAATTAAGACACAAACATTGGTTATTTTTCCCAGTTCAGTGGGCTGTCTAGGTCATCTGGTCTGGGCTGGCTCTGCTGATATCTGAAGTCTTTCAGTTGCTCAGTTGGTGCCATTTAGTCTCAGGGAGCCTCCGCTAGAACTTTCTCTCTCTCCTCTACATGGTTCTCTCATCCTGCAGTGGGCTAGCCCAGGCTTGTCACATGGCAACAGTGTTCCAAGAGAGCAAGAACAGTCACTGCAAAGCCTCTTGACATTTGCATTTAAAATTCACTCTTCTATCTCATCCTATTGGTCAGAGCAATTTACACACCTGCCAAGATTCAAGGGGTGGAGAAATAGATTTTTCCTTCTGTTGGGTGGAGTTGCAAATAATTTTTTTGTCATTGTTTTCAATCTACCACAACTGTAAAATAAATTCGGTGAGTACAGGAACTGCATCACTCTTGTGTACTTCAATAAAGTTTTCTTTCCTTCTCTATATGAACTAAAGCACAGTCATGGTGCAATGGCATTCATCAGGGTTTCTCATCCTTGGCATTATTGACATTTGGGGTCAGATATTTCTTTATTGTAAAGAGATGTCCTGTGCATTGTAGGGTATTTAGCAGCATTTCTTCCCTCTACACACTAGATGCCAGTAGGAACTCCTGCCCAGTTGTGACAGCTAAAAATGTCTCCAGCCATTGCCAAATGCCCCTGGAGGCAAGATGCAAACATTTTCCTAGCAGTGAAAAGGATAGGGATGGGGTAGAATATGACGGTGTGAACAGGAAGGGAAAGAAAGAAAAATACTTGATTCTTCTCAGAATGCCTAAAACTTCTACTGTCTTTATTACTCTTCCATTAATTTATCATAAACATTGTTTACCTGATAAAATGTCTAACACTTGCTATGTATCATTAACTGTGCTTTGCATGAATAGTTGAATATTATATATGTATCTGTCATCCCTATTAGTTTATCATCTCACTGTGAACAGGGACCTTATCCTATACCAGTTCCTATAAGGTCCTATACCAGTTTCAAGCACAATGTATTTGTACTTAACTTGGTAGTACATATTGTGTCAGTCTTGCACACTGTAATGTCTTTGATAACTGACACATAGTAGTCCTAAATGTTATTTAATGAATTGACTAAATTAATGAAGGGAGGAAAGCGTAAGAGGAACATTCATTTTACATGTTAATTGTACCCACATAAAACAATAGGGAGCTGAAAACAGAAGAATGCAAAAACTGTAAAATAGAGACTCTCACTCCTGATTCCCAGCTGTACCCTCTAGATGGCACCTAAAATTCTGTTTTTCAAATTGCAGATTATAACCCATTAATGGGTCATGAAATCATTTTAGTGTGTTTGAAAAGGTTTTTTTTTTCCTAATGAAATCTCGTAGGATAAAAAGAATAGGTGTTCTTACTGTGGGCCCTGGTCAAAAAGTGTAAATATATCTGATCCTAGAAAATTTCCCTAGTTACAAGGAGGGACATGCCCCAAGTCTATCCTTAATGGGCTATCTTGTACTGGCTCTGATGTTGATGGTGAGATTGTCACAGATGTGCAGAAAATAATCTATTAGGCATTTCATGTACAATTCATCACATATTCAGAATTTAGCCAGTTATAATACTATGCTTCTCGTGTAAGAAATATTTTATTTATTGCTAGCTAGCTACAATTTTTTATGTCTCTTTCCATAGCATGAAAAATTTCCTGAAAACCTCACCATTGACCAATAGAGAGATGCCGAGTTAGGCCCATCTTCTCAGCAGTCACCTCAGTCAGTATCTCCCTTTCTGTTTCAAGGTCCTTCCTCAAAAGCACAGAACTGTGCAAAGGGAAAGTGAAGGGAAGGACTCAGGGAGCAGGGGGGCAGTAGGGACTTTCCCTGGTCTTTCCTAACCCTTCAGTTCCAAAGACTTAGTTGGTGTCTCAAATTTTTGAAATAAAACCTGCTTTTACAATTAATGCAAATATTACTCAATGATTCATCCTTTCCAAATAACTCTTGGTTTCTTTTGACATTTTATTTTTAAATTATGAATTAACAGTGACATCATTTTAGGGTTACTCTTACCTCAGTTCTTTACAGTGAACTTAACTGTCTTACAAAGGCTGTAGAAGTTCAGATTTAAACCACCACCCAAGGTGTCTCTTCAGCTGCTCTTGGGCTTTTAAAACTGTGATGTTCTGGCACACATTCGAGCATAAATCATAGCAGGGATGTTGGAGCGGGGATTGTGTTTATTTGGGTGTTTTGTCCAGTGCCTGTAATGTAGAGATCTTCATTAAGGTTTTAACTCTAATAGTGATCATGATAATAATCCTGCATCAATTCTAGTAAGGTTGATTTAGTTGAGTTTTTAAAATTAGGGTGAGTGCCACTCTCTAGTAAATCCATACCTTCAAAGATTAGGAAACCATCCACAGATTTAAGTATGTGTGTCTGTACAATCAGTGTAATAGAGGCACTGAAGAGATTCTGTCAGTTTAACAAGTCAACAGAGTTACCTCTGCTTTGAAAGACTGGGCTAACACTGTTTGAGAGGATTCAGATCATCCTAAATTAATGGAAAGCCTAAAGGCAAAAACGGTCTTAATATATTTCTTAGAAGTTTGTGTTCCTGTGCTGGTCTAAAAGTAAGGATTTTTCATATGGACTTTTGTAACTAGTATTACTTATTATTTTACTAGTAGTCTTCATAGAACTGAAATTTATGTTAATGATTCTTTAATATAAATACCTAAATACATATAAAAATCCAAGTTTGTAAAAAGAGTTGCAATTTGTGATTGGTTCTTTGAGTAAGGATTTATTAGCTCATATCTTCTGAGCTCAATGAAATTCTACTTTTTGCAAAAGTCCCTCCTATGAAAATCTCTCATTTTACAGATGAGAAAACAGAGGCCCCAGTAAGTTTAGTTGTGTATCTAATGTCACCCACCTAGCAGGGGCAGAACTTTTGAATTTCAAATGACTTATTTCTTCTTTACTATATCAGGTCAATTTCCCTTTTGTAACTGCTTAATTCAGCTGTTTGCAAATCTTCACTCAGTAGTTTCTTGCTTTAGACAAACATTTCCTTGTAAATCTGCATGGAGTTCTTGTTCCATAGGACTCGAGCTGCCTGTTTCCCATGTGTTGAAGTTGGACACTACTCCATCCCACTGGGAATCCCCATGAGGCTTTCTTGCTCCTCACCAGTCACACAGGGCTCTGGCAAGAGAGGATTTCACTGGCAATCAGGGTTCTCTTTGGAGGGTTTTGTCCTTACTGGAGTGTTAGGTGATGTGTTCATTAGGGTGAGAACTAAACTGTTTCAACAAAGAGACCCCACAGTTCACTAGGATAAAGAACAAACAAATTTCTTTCTTTCTCACATCATCACCAGTATTAGTTGCCATTCATCATCATCTATGTGGTAGAAGCGGGGTCTTCTCCATGTCTAGGTTTTATCCAGCAGGAAAGAGACAGAACAAAAACATGGAGGAAGCATGTCAAGGGCCTTAAGCACAGACCTGATGTGGCACATGACAGATCTGACAGTCCACCAGCAAGCATTTCATCCCCAACTTCACGGGAGTGTGGCATAGACTGCAGCTGAGCAGTCACATTTTCAACTACACCTCTTTTACTGTGGGAAAGGAAAGAACAGATTTTGGTGCATAGCTGACATTCTCAGTCCTGGTCCCGAGTGCCATTGAGTTCCATATAGACTTCATGAAAAAAATTTGCCTCAGGAATTAATATTTGCTTACAGCCTTGTTTTTTTAATCTTCTAATTTTTCATGTAATATTTCAAAAATTTGATCTAAGTAAATTTAAATAATAAGGATATTTCTTAAGTAAGTAAATCCAAAATGATACGTACCTTTAGATACTATTTTAACTGGCCATGTTGTTCTTCACTTTTCTTAGGGTCTCTGGGTAATAGACGATTGCTAGGGCCTGTAGTATGTTAATATCTGGCTGGGATTGACTAAATTTAAGACTATAGCCTTGGTAATAAGTACTTTTATTTTGGGATCTTTTGATTGCACTTTTAATATTGCAGTGTTTCTATACCACTCTGACAATGGCAGGAAATGGCCTGCTACAGTGGAGCATACCAGAGGACAGAGCACAGCGTAGCCATCCTCCCCTTGCTAAGCAAAGCACTGACCAGGCCCTCTGAACAACCCCCTCTGAGCTTCTCAGCCCAGGCAGTATGTAGTGCTTGGGGACAGTTAAAGGACTGTCACAGAATTCGCAGAATTGGAAAATAATCTACACAAACAGCTAAGACTGGTAAATCCTTGAAGTTTCGATGGTGATGAGAAGAAATGGCCTCTGAAGAATCCAAGTACCCATGATTTTTATAAAGAGGATGAGAAAAGTTGTACCAAACTCCAGGACACTGTTGTGAGTTTGTCATAAGGTTTTGGATTGTATGTAAGTGGTAATTCCTTGATTATGCAATCTCTCTGCTGTTAGATTTAGAATTTCAAAGAGGAACTATACCATGTCCTCCTCCTAAGGTCTTTAAAAAAGGGTTACAATTGGTCTTATTGGAATAATACATTTACTCTGCATGATGAAATTTTTAAGGTTCAGTCCAGTCTTCAGTTTTGTTTTGTTCTGCTTTATATACAGCTCCAGAATGGCAGAAGACAATCCATATTTAGGAGGGCATGAACAAGTAAGTATTATAATCTTATTGATAATTTTTTGTAAATGTATTCATATTTTTAAATATACATAGGCTCCAATAGTAATTATCAAGAAAACTCTAAAATTGGTAGAAATTTATTTTAAATTGTTGCAGTTTTCCCTGTCCCTCTATATAAGGTCAGAGGGAACATGTCATGAAAAGTGAGTAACTTTAACTCTGCTCTCACACATATCATTGCATAAATATTATATGTGCAACACATCAAATGATAACTACTATATTAGTTTTGTAGGGCCGCTGTAACAAATTACCACAAACCGGGTGGCTTAAAACAACAGAAATGTATTCTCTCACAGTTCTAGAGGCTAATGGCCAAAAATCAAGATGACAGGACTGGTTATTTCTGGAAGTTCTGAAGGAGAATCTTTTCACACCTCTCCCCTCACTTCCAGTAATTGCTTACAGTTCTTGACGTTCCTTGGCTCGTACCTACATCACGTCAACACACTGGCCTTCTTGCCTGTGTGTCTCTTTTCTCTTATGAAGGCACCATCATTGGATTTAGGGCCCACCCTTCAGTGTGACTTCATCTAACTTGATTACATCTGCAAAGACCTTGTTTTTACATAAAGTCACATCCACAAATGCTGGTGGTTAGGACTTGAATCTAAAACTCATATAATGAGGAGGCATATGGGTGTGCTGAAATGACCTTTGGACTTAGAATTCACATATCTTTATGTGGTGCTGGCTGCTACGGATGAGTTCTTAAAACTCAAGGAATCATTTAGCACCACTGATTCTCACTTTCTTATTTGCAAAATAGGGGTGCGAGGCCCACACTTACAGGGGTGTTGAAAAGACTTAATAGGTAGTGGATGTGCTTTGGGAACATAAAACTTGTTTGTAATTATATTAGCAATTATGAAGGGATACCAGTGTCCTTTTTTCTCTTAACTTTTTCCTTTGAAAAATATCAAGACTGTAGTCTAACAAATCTTTGTTCGTTATTAATATTTTCTTCTCTCTCTCACTCTCTTTCATATATATGTGTGTGTACATTTAATATATACTTGATTAACTATATGAAAGCAGTTATCAGCTTCTAGGGTAATTATAATGCAGTATTAAATTTTAATTAGTGATTTTTAAGAAGTATTTAAATACTGAGATTTATCATTCATCAGCTATTTATTGAGGCATTACAATGTGCCAGTTACAGAGGGTTTAAAAAATAAATGATATATAGATCCCAATTTCAGGAAGGTGCCATCCTAACAGGAGAGACAGAGACATGAATAGTTTCCTTATGGTGATAAAAACTGTAGTAGTAGTCTGAAGAAAATGGCACAGAAATGTGGAGAGGGATCACTCCATGCTGTCTTGGGGAAAGACCAGGTTTATGGAGGACTTTCAAAGAAAGTCTATGTAAATTGAGATTTGAAAAATGGAGTTTGTGAGTCTAGACAAGGAGAGGGAACACTAGGTACCAGGACACCCTGGTTCATATTTACAATCATTTCACACTTAAACTTCAGTGGCAAGCATGTAAAAAGTGGATTTCCTGAATTTATTCATGCAAGGAACCAATCAGAAAAATAAAACCAAAAGTGAAATACGTTTTAAGGAATGTTGTATTGTTTCTTTAAATAAAATAGACTTATGTAGCATTCATTCCTCTTGATAATGTTCTGATTGACTTAAAAAGAATGAGTATGCATTGCTTTTCACATTAAGATGCCCTTTTGAACTTCATTAACAAAGGGTGATATAGGATAAATCTAGGAACATTTTCTTTGATTACAGCATGAAAAATATTTGGCTACTTATATTATCAAAACCTGTGTTTTACCTTTCGCTTTTAATATATGCTGTCTCTAACAATTAAAAGCAAACACTAACCAGCAGTAGGGCTGTTTCTGCTTGGTTTTAGACCATGCTTTCCTGTCTATACACAGGAAATCTTATCAAGAAGAGATGGTCCTTTATGCCACCCAAGAGTAAAATTCGCTGAAAACATTCATTTTGAAAGTTTTTCTTATGTGGGCATTTTTGTGATCATCAGGGGTGAGCATGTTCTGATATTGACATTTTTGAGAGGATAAGTCCTTGAAGTTTGGGGGGTTTTTCCTTGTCTCGAGTTTAATGGCATTCATTTCCTGAGTTTTACATGTCCTCAATGGGATGTCCTCAGTGTCTCAGTGTATTCTAGAATTGCTCCCCAGCACTGACCCTAGTACACAGGGCAAGGTGAAGCGCACAACACAGCTTCTTTCTTCTCCGTCTGAAGTAAGAGTGCGTCTCTCTCCTGAGATCAATACTTTTGTTCTCTAATCAGTAATCTAAACCACCTGCAGGACTAGGAAAGATTTTTTTTTCCTACTAAGTCATCTCTTCTGCTCTGACACCAGTGAATACTGTGTGTAAGGTGAGGCCATTTTCACAGTAACATGTTTTTTCATTCCTATATTTCCTTTTCAGCCAACAGCGAATAGCGTAGATGAACTTTATTCTTCAGCATTGAAGTGGAGCATGTCTACTGTTGCTTAAATGAAAATTTGCATAATGTGGGTAACTGATGAACCAGTGGGTTGTATACTTGAAATCAATATAAGACTGTATATCAACTATACTTCAATAAAAAAGAATATGAAGTAGATAAGATGATAAATTTATAATTAGGGACTTCTGTTTGATATTGACAAATGTTACCATTAAAAAAAAAGAAAATGTGCATGCCTCACAATTGGATCTAAGTTTCTTACTCTTGAGTTAAGTAGGCATACTAGGTTCTTAAAGTACCCCAGAACCTCCAATAATATGCTAATAAAGAGAAGGCATAAATTGTAATTAATATTGGGATTTTCAAAAAACAATACCAGCTCCAGCATACTTAGTACCAGCATATCATAAATGATGCAATATGGTTTCTATGCTCTCCACAGACATTTATTGAGTTTGAAACAAATACCAAGCTCAGAAGTATATGAATTTTAAGTCCTGAATGAAATAAATGGAAAGAAAATTTTTCTCTTGGGACAAGTAATGATTAGTAATTTAACAAAATGGAATGTAATTTGATCAAAATATACTGCTTGCCCACTGAATTAGTTTTCCATTGCTACTGTAACAAATTACCACAAATTTAGTAGATTAAAACAACACAAATATATTCATTCCCTTGCAGTCTCTAGGTCAGAAGTCTAAAATCAAGGTGTTGGCAGGACTGCATTCCTTCTGGAGGCTTTTATTCCCTTGCCTTTTTGAGCTTCTGGAGACTTGTGACCTTTGGCTTGTGACCCTTCTGTTACTCCAGCCCCTTCCTTCCATTGCCACATCTCCTATATGCACTTTGATCCCCTGCATCCTTCTTATCAGGCCCCCCTGGATAATGCAGGATACTCTCCCTATATCTATATTCTTACCTTAATAATATCTACAAAATCCCTTTTGCTATATGAGATAGCATTCACACGTTGTGAGGGTTGGGATGTGGAAGTGTCTGGGGGAGCCATTATTTAGCCTACCATACTCACTAAATTCCAAATGTTTTGCATTGTGCTAGGTAAACAAAGGTGAAAAGGAGAAAGTGAGGGAGCTCAGTGCTCAGATATTTGCTCCTTGGACTCTAAGTTATTGGTTCAATTTTTCTATAAATTGTTCCAGGGCTGCTACGTAATTCTTTCAGACCTTGAATTTGGATGGTTAGAATAGGAGTTTATTTACCATTATAAAAGAGAGGGGGATTTCTAGGATTATATTCCTTTGCTTATATTTCTAAGAGGGTATAAGCTTTGAATCATTTATTCACAAAATACTTATTAAGTATCCACTGTGTGATAAACATACATTGGGCCCTGAAGATATGCAAGTGAGCAGGTCCTCTCCTCTGTGGACTTTATAGCTAGGTCATTCTTCTCAAATTCCTTTGTCACATAAACATAGCCCAACCCTATGTAAAGTTCCATCTACACAAGAAGTTAGCTAGGTCTCATGAACACATTTTTTAAAATAATTTATTTTGGTATCATTAATCTACAATTACATGCGCAATATTATGGTTATTAAACTACCCCCTTCATCAGGTCCCCCCCACCAACCCCATTACAGTCACTGTCCATCAGCGTAGTGAGATGCTATAGAATCACCACTTGTCTTCTCTGAGTTGTACAGCCCTCCCCGTGCCCCCCCAACATTACATCTGCTAATCGTAATGCCCCTTTTTCCCCCTTATTCCTCCCTTCCCACCCATCTTCCCCAGTCCCTTTCCCTTTGGTAACTATTAGTCCGTTTCATGAACACATTTTTTAAATCATGATTTGAAATATTTTCAGGTTTTTGTTTTCAGTTTTACTTTTTATTCCTGTAATTATGTTTTCAGGTGTTTCAACTCCAAATTTTTAATACTGTGTTGGAAAAATAATGACTGAAATGTTTAAATATTCTTTTTTTACAGATGTTTCATTTGGATCCTTTGACTCATACAATATTTAATCCAGAATTATTTCCATCAGAGATGCCACTAGCAACAGGTAAGAAAACATCCCTGCTGCCTTGTCATTTTACTTTCACTCTTAAAATCCAAGATTTGCTAACAGCCTCTTTTAGAAAGCCCACTATGTACCTAGAAGGGAAATGGTGATTTTTGCTTTAAAAACCAATCTTTCAATATGCTTTTTTGAACTCTGTTTGCACAGAAATGTTTCATCCCAGTTACCCGTGGTGTCATTGTTGCTGGTAACTGCTAGGACAGTTCAGAAGGACATTCTTTGCTCAATATAAGGATTTCCCCTTTCACCTAATCTTATTATCTCTGGGTCCTTTATAAGTCCTCTTTCTTTGTCCCAGACATACATGAGACAGTCTCAACTCTGAAATCTATTCCAAAAACACTTGAATTCCTATAGCATGCCAGCCAGTATGCCAGGAACTGGGGAAACAAAATGTACTAAAGTCATTAAAATCATCTCAGTAGAAACATCATCTTTTTAAAAAGCTTTTTATTTTACATTCTGGCCAGTTGGATAAAATTCATGATAATCATCCTTCCTTTTAGTGTGACTGTGTTAATTATCCCCATCGACAGATTGTTTAATCCCATATGAGTGATTTAAAAAATGTAGTCTCTTTTTATTTCCTGATTTGTATGTAAGCTCACTGTGATGGCTCTTTTTATGTGCTCTTGACATCACCAGCAGGATTTAGCAGATGATCAAAAGTGAGTAAATTATGGCAGTTGTATATAAACAGAGTTTTGTAATCACTGAAGTGGACATCAGATCTTCTGTTTGCTATGGACTTGCTTGTTTTTATTCAGAAGAAATTATTATTGTTACTCTGGTAACAATAATTTAAAATTTTTTAGATCATTTTTATCTGTATTATTTTCTGCATTTTATCTGTATTATTTCTAGGAGATCATGGGAGGGAAAAAATTAATCTGCTATGCATTCACCTTCACTCCCCAAGTTTGTATTGCTGAGACTTTTCTCTCTTTACCCCACAAAACATATCTTGTAGGCTACCATATCTGAGATCTTGTGAAGGGCTGTCCAATTTGAGCTCTAGGTCAGCTTCCTGTGAGCAAGTAGATGTCTTGGTAGCATCAGTTTCCTGTGAGCTTTTTATTCTGGGGTTCAAAGTATTTTTCTTAGTGTTAATGCTTTATTGCAGACATATGAACTTAGTTTTGCCCTCAGGAAACATATACATTTTCACCTCATGCCTTATAGATGCCTAACAATATCTGGAGGCCAATGCTTTCTTACATTTTTATTTCATCAATTTTTACGGAGATAAATATAAGATTTTCAAAAGAACTATCTTAGTAAATATTTTGTGGTCAGAGCTTCATCTTGTACAGATTATTTTGTTATAATATTAGGAAAAAAATTTTAAATATACCTCAAAATCTTATTTCCAGTTATTACCTCATCATTTTTATTGGTATGTTTTCAGTAGCATAGTCTAATTTTTATAATCGGAGATGTATGAATAATAAAAAAAAAGATGTATGGATGTTTTGTTTATGTTCTCAAAGGGTAGAGAGGTTAAATAAACCAATATTGACTTGTAATTTTCATATGGATTAATTTAACTTCCTGAAATCTAAAAGTATTAGTTCTACTACTTGTTGAAAACTCTATGGGATATGGTGCAACCATTAGGTCTATAACATTATGCTGTCATTTAAATTTCTCTACATCATAGGGTGTCACCTCATGTTAGAAATGTGGCCAAAGGAAAATTGACATTCAAACAAATATATGCATATCAAATCTAACTTTCTAGTCAATTTAACTTTTGAGTGTGTTCCCAAAAGAGAAAATAGCCCCATTTCACTATAAAATTCTCATATCTTGGAATTTCACATATTAAAAAGGAAATTAAATCATACAGCAAAAATAGTAGCAAAACTTCAAGTATTCTTGGAAGAGTAAGTGAAAGACTTGAAGTTTAATGTAAGCATGCTCCAAATCCCATTTTCTGTGACATCCAAATGCTGTTTCCTTAGAAGTCTCTCTTCTTTTTATTTATTTATTTATGTGTTTTTATTAAGGTATCATTGATAAACACTCTTATGAAGGTTTCACAAGAAAACAATGTGGTTACTACATTCACCCGTATTATCAAGTCCCCCCCACACCCCACTGCAGTCACTGTCCATCAGTGTAGTAAGATGCCACAGAGTCCCTACCTGTCTTCTCTGTGCTACACTGTCTTCCCCATTATTCCCCCCTCACCATGTGTACTAATCATAATAGAGGCCTCTCTTCTTGATATGTTCATTTAGCATTCTAGAGGGAATGTTTTTAAGAGTAGATTTGTTACATTGTCATACAAGCTATGTATTAGTCGTGTGAAATATTTTTATTTCTAATCAGTTTTATTTTCTTACCAAAAGTAAACTCTAGACATTTTTTTGGAATTTTTAAATTGCAATATCTTTGCTAGAAGTAGTTTAAAATGTCCAAGGATAAACTTCATACAGATAAGAGAAGATAATTTACCTAAATTATACTACATTGGCCAATCACTACCCATTTTTCCTTCTTTGTGTATATTTCACTTCAAATTATCATTTTTCAATTGACCTCCTTGTAAATTTCTTGAATAATAACAGGAAATAATTATACCTTTGTTTCCTAAGGTTCTCTAGTCTTATCCTGATTCATCATAATACTAAGATAAAAATAAATTATTAAGTTATAGTTTATTTTCAGTTTCAACCTGAAGGTTTAGCTATTCTTTGTAAATTTATTTACCTAAAATAATAGGTCTTAAACTTCTGACTAAGAGGCCATGAAGACTGAAATGGACACAGAAGCATTCTTCTAGAATTTTTTTAGTACCAAACATCTTAATTTTATTCAACAAGTGAGAAACACCACCATATGACTTTATTTATTGCATAGCTATGAGTTATTATACTGTTGATATAAAAACTAGCTAGGGAGCTTAGGGACTTTCTCACATTGAACAAATTTGTATTTATACTGTCAGAGGTTCTGAATTTTCCTTTGAATTTCCAATGTCAGTTATAGTTGCAGTATGGATTAAACTAGTTTTCTTCATGTTTTTATAATAGTTAATTGGCATACATCTATCTTCAATTATTTTCAGGATTTTAAAAAGTGCTTGTGCTACTTTAAAACAATTTCTATATGAGAGCACAGTTTTCAAAAATAATATACAAATATTCAAAGCTGTGGATTAATAAGAAAAGCTCACCATGTCTGAGAGAACAAATTACATTTGGGAAGGGGTGGGGAGCAAGGCAGCCACTTAGAGGGTGAAGGCACTGCTATGGGTTCAAGGGAAAGGGACCAAAGACTCCTGTAATGAAAAGCAGATAGCCTATGTTCATTATCTATGTATTACACACATGTAGATGCTAGTTCAGCCTCTTATAATTTCACATTAAGCACATTTTCTTTGAGGAATGGAAGTCAGGGTATGATGATGAGATAGCAAAAGAAAATGTCATGGTACCCAGAAAGTGGTTGCCGCATTTAATTGGCATTTGTGTTATTTAAAAAAATGCTTTGTTAGTAGACAAGATTGTGAAAGCTATTGGCATCTTAATCCTTGCCAGACATCATACCCTTGGTTTAGTTGTGCAATCACGATTTAATAAACTTTTATTTATTGTGGTTAAAATAAGGATAAATTTAACATCTAAACAAGGAAGATAAATTATATCCTTGTGAATTTTAGCTAAAAAGTTTATTTAAAACCTGTTGAAAAACATAATTTCAGTTTTTACTTGCTTTCTATTTCATACCAAATTTGAGAAGCCTCATGGATTCTTTTGGTGTCTTTTTGTTTTTAGCAGATGGCCCATACCTTCATATATTAGAGCAACCTAAACAGGTAAGATGATTAAAGGGGTGGGATTTTCTTTTTAAATGTTAGAGCCATAAGTCTAATATTAATATCCCAAGTGCCAAATAAAATAATAAGTGAATTTTATGAAGGAAGTAGCTTATCTAGGAAATCCACAACCTGGCAAATTGTGTAACAATTTTATTTGTCCACTTTACATTTCTCTTAGTCATTCTCCAACTTATTCTGACCCTCAGCACATAGTTCTGTAAAATAGTTAATTATAGATCCTTGGTATCCCACTGTCTCAACAGCCACTTTTAGGGAAGGCAGAGGTTACCTCCATTCATTTTCATTTATAAGGAAGTACACATACATGCAGTTCACTTACACCGAGTTATCTATCAGCTCTGCCCATGCCCATGCAGTGCTTCTTAGCTTTCCTCCTTTCTTTAGTAGCTCCAGCCTTTTCTGTTCTATTTTTGGAACATGTAACCTAAGATACTAAAAGTTCCAGTGCAGGGTAGATAAAGTTTTAGAATGGACATTTGAGTCCTCTTCCCTCTGACGTTAGATGTAGACGCAGCCTCTTTGAATCAGGAGAAGAGCATCTTCCTCTTACCACTAGGGTCTGTAGGGGATACCTGGGAATTGAAGTGGCCTCCTCACTGTGCCGCAACTCTGTGGATAAATATTTATTGGAAATTAGATGGGAACAGTGCTATGAAAGAGGAGAAAGAATCTTTTATATCTGCCTGTAGGAGATTTTAATTATTAGGGGATGGAAGTAATGGTATAGTCCTCCATAGAAGGAGGACAAAGTCAGTAACTCTCTGAATGGATGCATTTGCCACACTGGGTGAGACTGAGGGTGCATACACCTGCTCTCTTGCAATTGTATTGCCCAGTACCTTTCCTGTATGTTTTTTGTAGCACATGTGATGAGTGAGTTTAACACTTTTGCATTGTGTAACATTTAATAAATGACTAACTAGGTCAAAAATTTAAAGCATCCACTCTGGTTACTGTACTCATGGCATTATATATGTATTTGGATTTGGGCCAGAATTTAAAGGATGTAAATATCTTAACTATGACCAAATAGACTATCCTGATAAGCTTGATTTAGACAGAAGATTTTGATGTGGGGACAGGAATACCACATGAGACTTCGGGGCATGGTTCTAGTTGCTGGCAAGCCACACATTCTTGAACTCCCCAGGCTGCTGACATGACTTTGTTTTACCTTCATGTCCAGTTCTGTAGCAGTGACATCTCACAGGAGGTCACCGATTCTCTTAAAGACTCTCCCACTGGAAGTTTATCTCCTAAAATTCTATGCAGTGGTCTGGCTTCCTGAAAATTTTCTAGCTTGTAATATCTGGGTAATCCATGAAACTGGGAAATCAACTAAAATTTATTTGTGTGCATACAAAGCAAAGCATGTCATGTTTTTTTCAAATGTCCATTTTCATAAGCATAGCACTACAATAAGAATTTTTAAGTGCAATTCCTCATTATGGATCCAACAGTCATAAGGAAAAATTGACGTTTATGATTTACCTGAAGGATTATATAATCCATGATTCAAATTTTAATTCTATATGTGGATGTATAAAAGCTTATCTGAGTAAAACAATGTTTGTTTACCAAACTGATGTTATTTCGATGTCTGACTCCTGTGAAAGTAAAAAGGTTGTATGTAAGTCAGACTTTCTGACCGGATGGATTCAGCTTTGTCTTTGAGGTTGGTGACTCATTGTAAGCAAATGGAGTTACTGAGATGAATGGCTATGGATTGGCAGACACTTAATATCAAAAATATAGTTTCAGAAATGCATCCAGACTATGCATTTAAAGACACTCTATCTTCCTGAAGAAATGGTAATAAATTTCCATTCTCAGGTTAAAATTTTGTTTGCATAGAAGTTTAGACACTCTTCTGCAGTAAATGTTATCCATTGTTTTTCAAATATTAGCAGGCTGCTAAGGCATGTCTTTTTACTCATCTTCTGTGTGACACCACTCCCAATCAGATGTAAAAGTATACATGTATACATATATTCCTCCAAGTGTCCTAGAGAAATTTTTTTATTAAAGATAAAAATAAAATAAATTTAACTTTATTAAATTTTTAAAAACAAAATTTAGAAAAATGTTTTTATCCCCCCTGGGGTCTCTTTGCCACAGTTTCTCCCAGCTCTAACAGAGATGAGTCATAGCCCAGAATACTAACCTTTAGAATAGCCAGTTCCGTTGCATATTATTTAGTGCTAATTATCTAATATTGTTTCAAAACTGAAGTTGTGTTTAAATTGACTAGCAGCCAAGTAAATCTCTATCTTTTTGGTTAGCTGGTTCTGGAGGCTAAGAGTGTCTAAACATGCTATTGCTTTTTCATTAAAATTTCCTTTAATAATTAAAAATAATCCAATAGCCATTATCTACATTTGTAAAAGGTGTAGAGCCAAATTTGTAACTTTTTTGGCTTGAATTTTGTGAGAAGGAAAACAGAGGGGTTGGCCCCAATGACTAACCTCACCTCAACAGGCTTCCTTAGTACTTAGGTTTGGAATTTTCTGAGGAGCCATAAGCCAGAGTTGTTTTAGGTCCTGCTTTAATGAGTTGATCATACACTCCAGACCCATGTGTGACATGAGGAAGTTTCCCACCCTAGAATATTTACTTCAGGCCTTACTAACCCCATAAGATATGCTTTTTAGGACTGATCCTCTTTGGAAATCAGAAAGTTCTCAGAGAATGTAGGAACAGTTCCAGATTTAAATTAGTTCAGGGCCCCTGACAATTCAGGTTGTCTTGCAAGACCCTATGAAGCATAATGAAGTGTAGTGTAATCTAAGGAGGCAAAAGGTTTACATTGGTTCAGAGCTCAAAGCTGTTATAACCTTTGTGTTTGCCAGTTCCACAGTGGCTTTGAGTAGGCAAGGCAGAAAGCCCCCACCAGCAAGTAGTGGGTGTACGGAGCTCACGATGGCCTAGGCATCTAGCACTGCTTATATTCAGTCCCACATAGAAATAAATGGAAGGTAAGGTTATCCCTTAAAGTATACTAACATATTCTTTTCACCAAAGGATGACTTTGAAAAAAGAAAAACCATCTGGTTAAGTGATTGTATAATTATAAACTGCTAACACTACCACAGATTGATTGACATCAATATAAAATTGAGTCTTTAAGGGAAAACATTGAAAACTCCCTTAATCTGATGATGAGATCCATTCCCATAATTGTCCTCATTTTATTCTTTGCATACAAATATGTGCTAGTATAATCGTTAGCTTTGTAAATCATAAAATGCTAGAATCTGAATAAACAAAGATGGTCTAATCTTCTCATTTGTACAAATTAAAAAACATAGAATTTAGGTGTATATCACAGCCCACAGTAGTTCACATAGTAAAGATTTCCAGTTAACCTCTTCATTGATTTACTGTATCTGTAAAATTCTTGAGTTAATATTTAAAGGGATTATCTGGTTTTGGAATCATTCAGTTCAGTTAATATGTCAAACTTGAGCTTGATAATATCAATAATCATAAAATTAAAAAATCTTATTTTCTGAAATGCTGAGAGAAGCTAGCCAGATGCCAGGGTCTAGCGTCATTCTACAACACTGATGGGATATATTTAACAAGACATTTCTGCATTCCCTCCTGAACCACCTGTAATCAGAGTAGATAAAGGAATTCTTCTAAGTAAGTGTCAAAGAAGCATAACTTTGAGTAAAATGGTCAGGTTCAGAGCTTGGCAGCAGCAATTTGAGATGAGAAAACTCTGATTCAAACAAGCTGTAGCACATCAAGTCCAAGGCTTAAACTCTTCAACGGCTTGCTTTCCACATATGCACAGTGGGAAGGGTTCTGCGGGTTAAGGACTTGGCTTTTAAGCCACAACTCAGTGCACAAATATCAATGAATATCAATGTTCATAATAAGGTTATGGGAAAAGTGATTCTCATTTACAACGTCCTCTGTCCCAGTTCATGTTTTCCTCTGTCCTCTAATATACACAAGAATTAAAAATTTGTATGTAACTTTGTCCCTGTAATTTTTAATAAGCGTTTCTCAAACTTGTCGGCTCTACATTCACCTTTGCAGAGAGGATTTCGTTTCCGTTATGTGTGTGAAGGCCCGTCCCATGGTGGACTTCCTGGCGCATCCAGTGAAAAGAACAAGAAGTCCTACCCTCAGGTCAAAGTAAGCTTGTGGTATTCTTCTTTGTGAATTCTGGGAGGTTTGATTTTCTACAGCGAAAGAAGGGAGTGCTTTAAATAATACGGTTGCCTTTGCTCCTAAGCTGAAGTGTTCACATGATTATTATAATTTTTAAATAGAAATTTGTCTCCTAGCAATAGAAGTGACGGATTTTAAAACTCTGTTAGTACTTCCATTTAGTAGAAATTATTTCAACATGAACACACTTCTACTGTTTCTCGGTCTTGAATTTTTTAATTGTGTACTTCCTAAAACTTCAGTAAGATCTTTGAAAGAAGTGCCTCACTTCAGCTCTTTGGAGATTTAGTGAAAAACAAAACAGAATGACTGACAATGGATTATATTTAAGATGGCAAATTCAGATCCAGACTCTGTTACTAGCTGGGTGGCTTTGACTAGTTTATCTAGGGTGTCTAACACTTCTAATCCTCAATACCCTAATATGTAAAGTGCAGAAACGTTAATGGTCTATACTTCATAGGGTTTCTTAGAGATTAAATGAGAAAATGTGTAAAAATGTTGTACAGAGCCTGGAATTACCATAGGAACTGTGCTTGAGCAACCATGTGATGACACGTGGTCCTTGGTATGTCCTGCTTTGTGACATGCCTGTGGTGTGCTTGGTCAAGCTTTTTATACATCTTCAGGTTCTTTTTCTGTTTGTTTATTTAGAGGAGAATATCTTTCTCTGAGTTAATTTGAATTTTTTGTTTTCACAGTATGGTGTCATGTTTCATAATCTGGTAATAGTTTTGCAGATAAGCCCATAAACAATTGCAATTTTGTCATTTATAAAAATGTTATTTTTTCATTAATTCAAGGCTTCAGCAAAAGGTTATCAAATCAGTGCCCACCTAAGTAAGGTGTGTGCCCCTCAGGATATAGCATACTTTTGGCCTCCGTCTTTTTGTTGGTTAGTTTATGTCAATAGGCGAAGAGCAACAGGACAGGCTGTCCGGGACACCGTGGTGTCAGGGAGATCTGCCTTTGGTTTCGCCAGCCTTGCAGCCTTGTCTCCTGCCTCTCCTCATACCCACTTCTAGGCCCAGGCCTTTCCACTTCTTATCCCAGTTCCAAACGGAAGACAAAATACCGTGATGTTATTCCTTAACATTTGTGTGAAACACACGTGTTCACCAGCCATATTTGCGTTTTGTCTCCTAGCTCTTGCCTGGAATGAAAGATGTTTTTTCTCTTCAAGTTCATTAGGCAGGGCAAATATGATGTGTTAGCCCACAGGAGACCAGTCTTCTGGTCTCAAACTCTGTAGAATCTGCGTGAGGAAAAAGGAGCAGCAGTTATACAAGGAAATTAGCATTTATTAAGCTCCAAAGATTTGCCAAGTGCCCTACTTTCTCCCTTCTAGTCCTCATAACAACCCTCAGGCAAAAAGTGTAATAATGCCTGTGGGGCAGCTGAGGCCCAGAGAGGCATTAGCTCGCCTTTCTCACTGGCCTGGTGGCTCTTTGTCCGACAACAGACTGTTGCTCATTGAACTCTCCCATGGAATATGTGCATGTGTGGGTCTGGGAGCAGGGACCTGGGGACAGGACATGGGAGGACAATGGTGGACTAAGGCTGAGAATTATAACCCTGGAAAACAGGAGAGGTGCTGGGGGCAAAAGGTACTCAGACATTAGGAAGTCAGATCTAACTCTTGCCTTTTTAACATGTGTGTCTGCGTGTCATATATATAAATATTTTATGTGTTTGTATGTATGCACTTGTGGTAAGGACAATTGAAAGATACATGTTACCAGAGTTGACACTGATTATAACTAGGGAAAGACTAACATTAAGAGAAAAACTGGGAGTTTTTTCTGGACTGGCTCCATACAAACAATATAAATTACGGTATTTTGATGAACTGTTTACTTCTATTGCTCTGATCTGTTGTGGAATAGGAACACTTATTCCACTAAGAACAATTCTTCATACTAACAAATATATGCATTAACTTGGTTGCAAATTTATAACTACCTAATAAAAATCTTTATATATCCATTATATTCTGTCTTCATATGTCCTTCTCACGTAGTGGCTGCTGCCCCTCAATTACAAAATAACTTAGAAATGAAACAACCTAATGGACACTAGATATTCTTATTAAATCATAGTTTCTATAATAAATAGTTTAATACTTTGTGGAAAATAGAGATATATAAACAATTAATATTAAGGGAAGTTAAATATAAATGTGTAAGATTGGTCATTAATAAACTTCAGCTATAGCATCATTATTTATTTTTTATTCACCCAATCATTTATTTTTTATTCACTAACTCAACATATATTTATTAAACATTTAATCCAGTGTGAGAAAAGACATTTGGAGCCACACAGCTCTTTGTTGTAGGGGGGGCTTTCCAGTACATTGTGGGACATTCAGCAGCATCTCTGGCTTCTGCCAACTAGATACTGATAACATCCGCACAATTGTAACAGTCAGAAATGCATCCAGACACTGTGCAATGTTCCCTGGTGGTAAAACCACCTGCTTGAGAACCCCTGGTCTTGATGCAGTAGCAAATCAACCTTAACCTTTCTCTTTTGCATACTTTTCTACAATGAAGCTGTAACACATAGGTTATATGGAATTGCCTAAGTATATTATTTTGCAAACATATATACTTTTCCTGATTATTAGTAGGTACTTATTTTCAAGATGATGATCATAGTGACTGTATAGTTTCTTCTAGAATTTGAGATCTGTACCTGGATAGTAAGGAAAAAGATAGAAAATAAAAGAAAAAAAGCATACCTAAACATTTCATATTCTGTGATATCTGCATATCTAAAAGTTAACATAGGAATTCCTTTGGCTCTTAAACTGTTACAGAAGAGAAAGTGAAAGTGGAGATGGGTTCAGTTAAGGCTGTGAACCTGCAGAGCTGCCGTGTGTGACCAATGGGGGCATCTATGGAATGGTCCACATCCTCCCTTCTGGTGGAAGGAGGTATAATGGGAACTGCTCCCACTGCCCCCCAGAATGCACTCCCACAGGAACTTCAGAGGGAGGGTGTTTACATTCACTGGGAAGAAATGATGTTTCCAAGATTGACATACACTACATATTTATCGAAGTACATTTGTTTCAGGCTCAGCAGTAAAGTAGTATGGATTCTGCCTTTCCCCCACTTATAGCCTCTTGCTCTTCTCTTAAAACCCTCCTTCAGATAAGCTGAGTGTAGGCTAGGCCTAGACACTTTCTTACCATGTTGAGATTAGTTCTAGAACTCAGGCAACTGGTCCATCTGGTGCTCTGCGTGTTTCTTTTCACATCAAAGAAGACATGTGACTTTCTAGAGTATTGCTGAATTGGAATTCTTTTTTTTTAAGTTGTTTTAATTATAAACAATTCTCCAACCTTTCCCTCTCTTCCCATCATGTCCATGTGAGAGCACACCAACCAGTTCCTGAGAGGCCCCGAAGGGCTGTGGCTCAGCGTGCACTCAGTCATGTCATACGCAGGCAGCAGCAGAGGGTCAGGGCCCAACCTGAAAGCTACTGGGGCTGCCTGTGGTTTGGAAGCTACAGGCCCTAACCGTACCTTAAAGAACATGTAAACACATAACCTGCTGGGGTGGCTCTCTTGCTGATTGTCCAAATATGATACCTCAAGTTAAGTCATGTCAAAACCAACTCTAGGAGTCTATCCCAAATCTTCCTTTTTCTATTGGAATTTTGTCCCATGCTTAAAACCCTCTTTCACATGAGCTGGGTGTAGGCTAGGCTCAGATACTCTCTTACCATGTTGAGATTTGTTCTAGAACCTGGGCTACTGGCCCATCTGGGGCTCTGCATATTTCTTTCATGTCCAAGAATCCCATTTAGCTTTCTAGAATCCTGTTGCATTCGCATTATTTTTTTTAATTGTTTTAATTATAAAATATTCTAAGCATACAGAACACTTAAAAATTGATATCAGATACCATGTACCACCACTTAGATTACTAACATTTATCTGTATTTGTCCTGCTCTTTCTAAAGTAAAACATTACAGCTGAAGTCCCATCCATCCATCACATTTCCCTTCTTCATAGATAAACAACTTTCTGAACTTTCATTCTCTTTTTTGTTTTAATATTTTTACTACATAAGCATGCTTTCATAAATATGGGCATTTTTGTAAAAATTAATTTTTACTGGCCTCACCCCAAATTTTCTATTTTATATGATGGCTCCTTTTCAGTGCAAATAAGTGCTAAGCCTGGGCTCCATTAAAAATTAGTGTTCGCTTTGATCCTATTGATTCTTCTTTGTCATCTAGATAAAATTATTCATTCACAATTTCTTTTGGCTCTTCCAGTAAAAAAATAACAATAATCAGAGAAAAACCTAGGTGAAGTAAATATACACACTTTTATCTTAACATCTTTAAAGAAAAACTCTCCTGTTGTTAAAATTTAGTAATCTATTATGTGTTCCATAAAGTTTCCCTTTAAAAAAGTTTCCTCAGTTCTAAATTCATCACAGAGCTCCTGATGGGAGAGGCTGGCAAGGAAGCACAGAACCTTCCTCGAGGCCAAGCTTGTCCCTGCCTGTTTTTGACTCAGCAAGGAGTGTCAGGGAAGGCTCATTTCCCTCTTTTTCCCGAAAGTTATGCATGAGATTTTTATTAATCAATCTGCCTTCCTCTTCACAGAGGTGGAAAGGTGCCAATGGGAGCAGCCCCGTGGGGCCGCAGAATGCTCCCGGATTCTCTCCCAGAGTAGCCAGGAAGCACCATCCTCAGCTGATGTGACATCCTCCACCATGGTCCACTCTCTGCCAAACAGAAATCAGTGTCAATGACCTTGATTCTAAAAAACAAATAGCTTACCAGTTGGTATTCTTATTTTCTCTTTAGTTATAAATATCAAATGTAGTGGACTACAACTTGAAACACAGCTGATGTAAGTGCAACTACTTTTAATAAAATGTTTTCTGGAAGCTGGTTCTCACATATGTTTTTTTCCCTAAGTGTTTTATGTTGAACAGAAGGCCTGTGTTGAAATGTTTAAGTCAATAGCTTTTTTTTGTGGCCCCTGGCCCCTACCCCAATTTATTTTTTTTAAGTCTCCATTCTTGGTGCCTCTCACTTAAAAATCCTCAATGTTAAATTTCTGTCAAGGTCAAATAAAAACTGGCTGATCAGCTGTGGCATTTAAGGCTATCACATATCCTTGCATAACCTCCTTTCCCTTTGTACAGACTTGTCTGATTCAGGAGGATGGCCGTTTTAAGGATCTAGTTGTAATACTAATTTTGAATAATCTGATTCAATTACTGAAAACAGGGAAGAAGATCAACAATAATCAGTTAGGCATGCATATTGAACCTAGCTCATATCATTTATTAAAATTTCCATTAACACCCTTAAGCTGTTTACTATTTGCATATGTGTTAATAAGAGACAATAACCATAGCCTCTATGTGCAGAGCCCTGTGCTCTGTATATGGAAGAGGAGGGTTTGTGACTTGGATCCCTTTTGGTGGATTCAAAGGGATTTTGGATTTCTGAATTTATATGCAGGATTTTTTGTGCATGAAAATATGTTTTTCTGGGACAATAAGTATAACTTTTTGTCAGATTTTAAAAGGAAGGATTCAAACATGGTTCAAAACCAGTGCTGTAGAGTAACTGCCACTTTACTTTTTGACAGCAGCTAATTAAAACACTGGTATATAAACCAATATTAGGGGTTGAAGCCAAAGAGAGAAAACAATTCATTTAACAAATATTCATTAAATACCATGTGTCAGATCCTGCTCTAGGCACAAACAAAACTCCCTCCCATGTGTAATCACAAACTTCTAGATAATTTTTCTTTCAAGTAGCTCAGAAGTTTTGCATTTGGCTCCTAGAACATAATATTGCCTTGTAGAATGTTTTAAAAATAGCACTCTAAATTCACTGTATGTATTCAGTCTCTGTTATGAACTCAAGAAAGCTTCTCATTAGCACAGATCATAGTTGTGAAACTTAAGCCTTACAAAGTACTGGGAGAACCATAGGCTTTTTGAATTTATAAATTGTCTGAATTCTGTTGTGTTTGTCAGTCCATGCTTGATGACCATCCTCTGCTGGCCTTTCCCATTTTTCTCCCCTCTTCTCTTCTTTAAATACATGATTGTTCCTGGGACCATTGTTCAATCTGAAGCAAATCTCGGATGACTGTTTCTAACCACAGTGGTCTCAGTCTGATGATTATGTAGTGTCTCCTCATTCTGTTTAGGAATTTGGGCCTCATAAAGTCATACACTGGTAATTCTTGATAAGGTAAAACATACAGAAGTACTGAAGCCCCCAAAGGCGACACCTCTTCGTCTTCCACAGACAAGCTCTTTTTCAACCTGTCAGCAGGTCTAGAAGTGAGGCCGTAAACTACCATGAAATCTCAGTCTCCTCTCCCTGCCCTCTGGTGGATTCCAGATCAGAGTCCTCTCATTGGCATTCGCCTCTCTGAGGTCTTGTGAGGGTGGACCGGAAGGTACAGGCGGACTGTCATAGACAATGCCTCCCACCTTTAGGTCCCCATCCACCCAAAAGATTGATTATAAACATGGCACGCTGGGCCTACTTACATCATCTCAGTTAATCATCACAGCAATCTGCTGAGGTAGGTTCTATGATCCTCATTTGATAAATGAAGACACTGAAGCCTAGAGAAGTTCAGAAGTTTACTTGGGTCTCGCAGCCTTTCAGGGGTAGAGCCCAAGATTTCAGTGTAGGCAGTGTTGACTTCAGAGTCCACACTTTTAACCATCATAGGGTACTATTAATTATCATATTAAGGATCTGTTTCTACTCATGAAGGTCCTTTAAGCCTATGGTTTTTAGTCATGGGTGTGCATCAGAATCACCCAAGAATATTCCAATTACAGAGATAGATGCCTGGGACCCACTCCACATGTGATAAATCACAGTGGGTCATTTAACCAGTCTTGGAGTCTGTGATGAGTTTATCATAATTTCTAAGGACTCGTGTCATATAATAACAAGATACAACAATGGGTGAATGGATAAGTACATCATGGTGTAACCATGGACTAGAACATTATGTCACTGTTTTAAAAAATAATTATGAAGACTCTGGACAACATAGAAAACTGCTTATGATCTAATATTAAGAAAATAGTAGGATTCTAAATTAAAAATATCATTAAAATGATTAAGTGAATGAGTTAATCAAGATTAGAGACAGTGGAAGAAAAAGTTATGAAACTGAAAACTAGATCTGAAGTAATTTCCTAAAATGTAGCACAAAGAGATGGAAAACTTGAAAGAGAGAGTGACAGGGTACAAGAGAAAGGGTAACAGGTGTCTAACTGAGTCCTAGAAACAGGCAGTAAAGATGCAGATTTGTGCTTCTGCACTTAGAGGTTCTCAGGCTGGGGTGAGGTTCAGGGGGCTTGTGGACCACACTTGTAGGTTTAAAGCATTGGCCCTAAAGTTAATTAGTTCAGGGCTTGGCATGATGCTGATTTCTAGTTTTACCTCTTAGCAGCAGTGTTACTCAACTTGGCCAAGCCTTAGTTCCTTCATCTATTTAATTGAGATAAATAATATTTACTTCATATGATATGTATAAATTGAATTGTTCAATGCATGGCACATAGTAAGCACTTTAAAGTAATAGTTGCTCCTATTGTTATGTCCTCAGATACACTAATTTGAGTATTGAATGGCAACTTTGCTGATTGGTTTACGGAATCATGGAGCCACACAAAAGCTTCACCAGTCCACTATTTTATTTTTAGCACAACTTCACTAATTAGTATTGCTTCCACTCTATTTACACCATATCCTCCCTTCTATCTGGGATTACTAAAGTAGAATATTGAAAACAGATGCTATCCCAAAAGCTTACTTTTAGATGTAGCCCATGATTTCTTTTGAAAATATTATTGATAGCAGGCCAGAAAGGAATTTATGAAATTCCTGTTAGGTTCCTTAACTCTGTTGCCTTAGACGTGATGTGTATACAAACCTGCATGAGTACTGTGTTAGTTTCCTAGGGCTGCCATAACACATTACCACAAACCGGATCATTTAAAGCAACAGAAATTTATTCTTCTATAATCCTGAAGGCTAAATCTCCAGAATCAAATTGTCAGCAGGGCCATACTCCCTCTAAAGGCTCTAGGAAGAGTCTTCCTTTGCCTTTTTCTAGCTCCTGAGGGTTGCTGGCAAGTCTTGACATTTCTTGACTTGTAGCTGCATCACTCCAATTTTTTTTTGGTATAATTAATATACAATCACATGAGCAACATTGTGGTTACTAGATTCCCCCAATTATCAAGTCCCCACCACATACCCCATTACAGTCATTGTCCATCAGCATAGTAAGATGCTTGCTATAGAGTAACTACTTGTCTTCTCTGTGCTGTACTGCCTTTCTTCTGTACCCCCTACATAATGTGTGCTGATTGTAATGCCCCTTATTCCCCTTATCCCTCCATTCCCACCCACTCTCCCCAGTCCCATTCCCTATGGTAACTTTTAGTCCATTCTTGGGTTCTGTGAGTCTGCTGCTGTTTTGTTCTTTCAGTTTTGCCTTTGTTCATATACTCCACAGATGACTGAAATCATTTGGTACTTGTCTTTCTCCACCAGGCTTATTTCACTGAGCATAATACCCTCTAGCTCCATCCATGTTGTTGCAAATGGTAGAATTTGTTTTCTTCTTATGGCTGAATAATATTCCATTGTGTATGTGTACCACATCTTCTTTATCCATTCATCTACTGATGGACACTTAGGTTGCTTCCATTTCTTGGCTATTGTAAATAGTGCTGTGATAAACATAGGGGAGCATCTGTCTTTTTCAAACTGGGCTCCTGCATTCTTAGGGCAAATTCGTAAGAGTGGAATTCCTGGGTCAAATAGTATTTCTATTTTGAGTTTTTTGAGGAACCTCCATACTGCTTTCCACAATGGTTGAACTAATTTGCATTCCCACCAGCAGTGTAGGAGAGTTCCCTTTTCTCCACATCCTCGCCAACATTTGTTGTTGTTTGTCTTTTGGATGGCAGCCATCCTTACTGGTGTGAGGTGATATCTCATTGTGGTTTTAATCTGCATTTCTCTGATGATTAGCGATGTGGAGCATCTTTTCATGTGCCTGTTGGCCATCTGAATTTCTTCTGTAGAGAAGTGTCTGTTCAAATCCTCTGCCCATTTTTTAATTGGATTATTCACTTTTTGTTTGTTGAGGTGCATGAGCTCTTTTTATATTTTGGATGTCAACCCCTTATCTGACATGTCATTTGTGAATATGTTCTCCCATACCCATACTGTAGGATGCCTTTTTATTCTACTGATGATGTCCTTTGCTGAACAGAAGATTTTTAGTTTGATATAGTCCCACTTGTTCATTTTTGCTTTTGTTTCCCTTGTCCAGGGAGATATGTTCATGAAAAAATTGCTCATGTTTATATTCAAGAGAGTTTTGCCTATGCATCACTCCAATTTTTGCCTCTGCCTTCCCGTAGCTGTCTTCCCTCTGTCCCTCTGTATCTGAGGCTCCCTCTCCTTTTGCTTACAAAGCTACCAGACACTGCATTTAGGGCCCACCATAATCCAGTATTACCTCATCCATATTAAAGACCCCATTTCCAAATAAGGTCACATTCTGAGGTTTGGGATAGACATGAATTTAGGGAGGACACTATTCAATCCATTAGAAGTATATTATGTCATTAAGTTTATAATCCAGTGGTCCTGAAAATATGGGATATGACCATTTTAGCCCTATGATGCTCTTGGAGAGACATTTACATGTATCCATAATGTTTTTTTTATAAATTGTTAATGTATATTTAGAAAACCTTTTTAGTTGGAGACGTTTGTCAATATTTTGAATAATTTACTTAAGAAAATAAGTCCTATGATATTTCCCATTGAGTAGATTGATGGGCCTTAAAAATGGTTTTGTACTAGTATATGTTTAACTGGCTCTCCAGGAAACAGATAGAGCCAAACCCCTAATTTATAGTATTTCTCAATTCCTTGATGTAAATACTCCCACCATCGTCAATTTAAAGCCATCAATGTAAAGTCAACTGTTCGCAAAATTTCTGAAAATTTAACCGCTAACTCCAACATAACCAACCACTGCAAGTTTTTGTAAAGAAAACGTGAGATCACATCCTAGATATTAACCCAAGGAGCAGTAGTCAGATCAAGAGAAGATAACATATTGCTTCATAGAAGGTTCTTTATTCATGTGTTACATAACACCAGGGACTTTGTAGGATCTCAGTAAACCCATTAAGTTGCTAAAGTGAAGACATGTGGCATATAGTAACTAAACAGAGCTGCGGTTTCATGAGCAAAATACCATACTTGAAAGCAAAAGCTAGATCTTAACTCGAGATTGTGCCACTTACAGATGGTATGATCTTCACCAAGTCACTTAATCTCTTGAGACTGTATTTTCCTCATTTGTAAGATAAAAATAAAAATACCTACCTCACAGGAATAGTATTAGGATTAAGTAAATTGACATAAAAGCACCGGGCACATCTATAGCATTAAATATTCATTCAGGACATGTTTATGTTTTTAATAAAAAAATCATGGAAAATGCTTGGAATATGATAGCTCCATGAAGGCAGAGATTTTTTTTTCTGTTTTATTTACTGCTGTAGCTATAAACAATGGAATAGCACCTGGAATAATATATAGTAGGTAGTAGGTAGCCAGTAATTATTTGTATAATGAAGGAATAGTCAATGCGCAAGAAAAGCTAAACTCCCCTTCCCCAAAGAAGCAGTAGTACTGTCATGATGTAGTGAAAGAAGAAACAGGTAACATGATATAATAATTGCAGGTGGTTATTGGAAACAGCAAGTCTTCAAGGCTCCCCTCCAACTGCTGTTCCATCTCCTTCTTACTACCTTCTTCTCACCAGCCTTCTTTTCTCTTTCCTTTCCTACTTTAGCTGACTAGGAATCAGGTGATCCATGTCTAGTCCCAGTGAACTGGGACACTAACTTAGACATTAGGCTTGTCACCAAAATTTTCTGGGTTGAAATGGACTTTTTCTGCCCTCGTTTCTCTACCCAGTGGAATCTTTCCATGGCAAATAGAGGAAAACCAACTAAAAGTATGCAAAAATGGAAACATAATTTGTTTAAAAAGTTGAAAAGTCCAAAGCTAACCTCCCCTGGATTCAGAGCTGGCGCGACCGCATTGGCCTCTCTGACGCTCGGCTCTGCCTGCTGCGTCAGCGTCCGCCTACCCCTCCGGAAGGGGGAGCCTCATCCTGTCAGGGCAGCGAGTCCTGCCACGGGGAGTCTGCTTCCCTCGAAGCTGGAACGGAGGCTTCAGAGGTCCCAAGTCGGAGATGTCTAGGTCCTCGCCGGTCTGCATTGTTTCACGACCACCCCTAGAGTAACACTGGGACAGGGACCATGGGATAGAGTGCGTAACCGCCATTCCGGTACGTGGGTCGGCAGTGGGTGTATCAAACATGACTGCGTGGTGGGTAGGTGGGTCCCCAAGCAAAAAATACGAGTGCAGGTAAAATTCAGAAGGAGCAAAAATAATGAACATCAATTAATTTCTTCACTCGTGAGCAAAGACTTCTAAACCCCGTTTGTTACTACAATTGTGTGATCCTGTGTACTCTCTTTCCAGAGAATGTCTATGTGTCATTCCCATTGTTTATTTTTTAAAAATGGAAAAACTAGTTTTTATTTATTTAGAATTATCACATGCATTTAATAAAAATTCAAGTAATAACAAAGATATAGATAGTGAAAAGTACGTTTCCCTTCTCTCCAGGATCCCTGTCCTCCCCAGGAAGAAGCTCTGTTAACCAGTGTCCTGGGTAGGCTTCCAAAAATACTCCACATATAAGGCTATGTAGGTGTGTTTGTGTGTGTAAGCATGTGTCTTTGTACATCTAAATAATAGAAGATAAACTATAAAGCTTGTAAATACACACATATTCTATTAATTTATAAAATACTCTGCCCCTTGCTTTTCTCATTTAGTGAATTCTGTAGGATGTTCCTCAGTGGCTTATAGACCTTAGGGAAGGACATAGCAAAATGATTAATGGCTCTAGAGCTCACTAACCCTGGGTTCAAATCCAATTCCGCCCCTTATTAGCTGTGTAATCTTGGACAGGTTGGTTAACCTCTCGTGTCTCTGCAAAAGGAGAATAGAAAGCACCTACCTCACACTGTTGTTGGGAAGATTAAAATACCAATCAGAAACAGACACTTAAATTTAAGTAGAAATTAACTTGTTTAACTGGTTTTTAAAAAGTGTTCAACATGATAAACGGTGTTTCTCTTTCTCTATTTCCTTCCTCTTCTGGCTTTAGTAGCATATATATGCTGATAATTCCAGATTCTTTTCTCCATCCTAGACTTCTACTCTGAAATCTAATCTCCAGGCTTAGTGGCTTGGTTGACATTATTATTTGGATGTTGGTGGACTTACCATGTCCAAAACTGAATTCCAAATCTTCCTCCTCAACTTGCTCTTCCTAATATCTTTCCCTTCTCAGAAAATAGCAGCTCCATCCTTCCAGTTGGTCAGGCCAAAAGCCTTGGGATTATCTTGAACTTCTCTCTTCTTCTCACACCCCACATCTACTCTATCAGACCATCCTGTTGACTGAGCCTTCAAAACTTAGAGTCTAATCACTCGTTAGTGCCTCCACTGCTGCTACCCTGGTACAAGCCACCATCCTTTCTCCTAATAGTTTTAGCATCAAAGGATGACTCTCCTGAATCAATTATTATTAGTAACTGATGATTACAAATTTGTGGTTTTCTATTTACATCATTCCTTACTTTTTGTTAGTTGGAATTCTGTTAAATAAAAAAGAGCTTTCCCTTCATCACATGCGTCTAGAAACCTCATTTAGTATCAGTATGTACTCATGGATTATATTGTTATTCAATGTACTATATACTGTCATTATCTCTTTTGATGCTTGAATTGCCCCCATTCTTGGCCAGTAATAGTTTTTAGTGCTAGCTCCTATGTCCCCTTGGCATGGCCCCACTCGATTTTGAACAATTCCTTATTTCTGGAATAATACGATGCTCTAGACTCACCCTATATTTTCTCTGCCCCAGTCCTGGGGTCATCCAGTTCTCCAAGAAGCCCTGGTTCTTTTTATTGGAGAAATTTCTTCTGGGGTCTTTCATTAGACAAAACTAGAAAATCGTTTTTTTTTTTTAATTCTGAATTTATACAATACCTCTAAATCCAGTCTGACACCTCAGGTTTCTTCCTTTCCCCAGTTCTGTATTTGTATTGCCTTTCCTCCAGTAATGAAAACCCTAGTTACTATATCAGGGTACTTCCTCATTTTGCCCAACCTTATAGTATATACATACAGAGTAACTTCAGAACTGCTATACTAATTAATGTCAATACTAGCTACAAACTTCCAAAAACATTTCAGAATTCCTTTGCGGTTCTTTTGACCTTCAGATATATTCAAAAGAGTGTATTCAGTCAGAGCAATGTGTCCAAAAGTTTCTTGGATTATTTTTTTTCTTTCTGTGTAGTTATGGTATCACTGAGATATGTAGTTAGTCAAATTTTTGGTTTGTATTCAGTTGTAGGGGTTTACCATGTTTGTTTATTTAATTTTATTTTTTGAATATCAATATTTATCAGTCTCATCTTTTATTTGCATGTGATTAATTAGACCTCTTAGAAGTCATTAAAAAGTCAAGTTGTTTTATTACTTTTTAACGTACGCATATAGACAGAAAAGGGATCAGTCAGGGCCTTGATTTATCTAATGTGTTCTGGATTTTACAGAAACCTGAGTCCATGTAAACCTAGAACATTCCATTGGTAGGTTTCAGAGCCCTCTTGGCCCTCCTCCCTTCCTAATGTTCATGTAGCACTTATTTATCTAGTGCACACTACATGCTGAGCTCTGTGGCCGCACACATGAATGTGATCACCTCTGCCACCAGGGTTACTTGGAACAGTCAGGAAACAGATACATACAGTATGATAATATGGGTGTTACCCAGGATTTGCTGGAGGAATGCCTCTTCAAAATGCAAATGCCTTTGCAGTGTGTGTGTGTGTGTGTGTGTGTGTGTGTGTGTGTGTTGGGGAGGGTTGAAGGGAAAGGTATCCTTACTTGAGAACAACTCTTGGATAGACAGCCCCAACCCCCTCTCTCTGTGACAGAATGCTTTTGGCATCTGACAGGTATATTTCAAAACCAGAGACTAGAGAGCTGGATATCCATCTCAGACACCTTAGAATAAATATACCAAATGTACCTCACTGTCTTCTTTGATGGGACTTTTAGAGTGATGAAATAGTGAAATGTTGGTTTGGTACTTCAGAGGTTCATATATTTTGCATGCTGGTGATTTCAACGTGGAGGGATAGTTTCCACAGCCATTTCTATGTATTTTATCAGTGTCTTCTGATAAATGGAGGCTGTATCAAATTAGCTGTGACATGAAGTGACAGATAATTTGAGTTCAAATTAATTGTGAAAAGCTGGAGCAAAGGGCTAAATTCTTAAGCAATGATATTTAAATGAGATGAATGCATCCAGAAAAATTATCACAAGGACAGGGTGAGAGAAAGATGCATGCAAAGAAATCTAGAAGTTTTAGTTAATAATGGACTCAACAAGAAATACCATTTCACCCAGGAATTCCACTCCTAGGAATTTACTCAAAGAAAACAACTTCTCAGATTCAAAAAGACATATGCATCCCTATGTTTATCACAGCACTATTTAAAATAGCCAAGATATGGAAGCAACCTAAGTGTCCATCAGTAGATGAATGGATAAAGAAGAGGTGGTACATATACACAATGGAATGCTATTCAGCCATAAGAAAGAAACAAATCCTACCATTTGCAACAACATGGATGGAGCTAGAGGGTATTATGCTCAGTGAAATAAGTCAGGCAGAGAAAGACAAATACCAAATGATTTCCCTCATTAGTGGAGTCTAACAACAAAGCAAAAACTGGAAGAACAAAATAGCAACAGACTCACAGACTCCAAGAAGGGACTAGTGGTTGCCAAAGAGGAGGGGTGGGGGAAGGCAGGAGGGGAGGGAGGGAGAAGGGGATTGTGGGGTATCGTGATTGCGGCGCATGGTGTGTATGTGGTCACAGGGAAGACAATGTATCTCAGAGAAGACAAATAGGGACTCTGTGGCATCTTACTACGCTGATGGACAGTGACTGCAATGGGGTATGGGGGAGACTCGATAATAAGGGTGAATGTAATAACCACATTCTTTTTCTTGTGAAACCTTCATAAGAGTGTATATCAATGATACCTTAATAAAAAAAAATAATAATGGGTTCAACATGAGCCAACAATGCGTTGCAACTGCCAACCAAATAATTGCAGGCTGCATTAAGAGAGGTATGGTCTGTTAGACCGAGGAGGCCATGGTCTTACCCCTGGTCTGTTAGAGGTATAGTACGTTAGACCGAAGAGGCAGTGGTCTCAGCCCCACTCCATTAGAGGTGTGGTATGTTAGACCGAGAAGACCGTGGTCTCGGCCCCACTCTGTTAGAGGTACAGTACAGTACGTTAGACTGAGGAGGCAGTGGTCTCACCCCCAATCTGTATGGAAAGGCCACCCCAGGAATACAGTACACAGCTAGGCACCACATTTGTGGAGAAATAGAAACCAGCTTGCGTGCAGTTAGAGGAGAATGGTGACAGAAATCAAACATTCCTCATAAGGGGAGTAGGCATTGAGCCTGAGAATATTAATCACCTAGAATTTTGTTGTCTTCAAATATCTGAATGGCTGTTATGGAAAAGAAAGCTGAAATGTATTTGTTTGTCAGAAGAGGATGAGATAAGGAGCAGAAGAGGATGAGATAAGGAGCAATGAGTGTATATCAATGATACCTTAATAAAAAAATAATAATGGGTTTCAGTTGTCTCTGAAAGTCAGAGCTGCCTGAGGGTGGAATGTCTAGCCTCAGGGTGAAGTTCATTGCCTCTGGACAGGTTGAAAAATACACTGGAGCACTGCAGGGTAGGGAAGCTAACTTGTGTTAAGATCTTTCACAACCAGTAAATTTCTTTTTTTTTAGCGTTTAAAAAGATTTTTACTTAATAAATTATAACTTCATAATAAGGGAAAATCAAGATTGGGTTATATAGGGTGGTTACGATTTTCTGGCAAACTGCTAAAAATGATAAAAATCAATAGCTTGGAGACTATTTCATCCAAGCATCAAAGTGTATGATTTATTTCGTATACTTTGTGTTTTAGTTTTTTTTACAGGCTGAACAATATAAAGTTATCACACTGAAGGGTTTTTTTTTTTGCAGGTTTAAAGTAGTGCCATTTTTCCAAATTACTGGCTGATGTCATCCTAGATCTTGTTAGAAATTTTGCTGTTTCCCCATTCCTCTTCTTGCTTACGTCATAGTATGTAGATGATATAGTATGTTGGTTAACCTCAGTCTGATACTTAGACTGTGTTTTTTTCTTTTGCCCTATCAATGTCTGGGATGTAAATTAACCAATAAAGTTGCACCAAGAAATCAGACAGAGAAAATTTCCCAGTTCTTCTCACTTGTAATTCTCCTAATTTAGTAGGGGTTTTCCACAGGAAATCACAGAATCGTTGAAATGCTTTGTCTTATGTACTTTCCTTCTAAAGAAAGGAAGAGTTAATTGTCTTCTACCCAAAGTGGTCCATATTCTTATATAGGCAACTGTATTTACCATAGTACAAATTAAATTCTACATAAAATGATGTCTCTAAAGTACTTTTAATCATCAAGAGCCAAATTATTTAATTACTTCTCTAACCATTAGGTTTCAATGAAGGTGACTGTATAGGATTTCTAAGCAAGAAAAATACTTTGAAGAAGAAAGAAATCAGGGATATTTAATCCCAAGTGAATTCCAGTATCAGAGTCAGACGATATTCTTAATTATCACAAGTTTGGGTTAAAAACAATGTGTTGAGGAACTTTAAAACTATTTTAAAAGAATGTTAAAAACTTACAATAATAATTTCTATTTTCAAAGAATAAATCAGGAACCCAAAATTTTTATTTTGGATATATTTCAATCATACCTTGTGTAGGCTAATCCTTCTGATTATTTTTATGTAGTTTATAAAGATTTAAAAAATTGTAGGTTAATATTGCTCATTGTTTTTGTTTTGCCTAATTTTCCCCCCACTTATGTAACTGAAGCATTTCTGACATTTCCAAAGGAAAGACAGTTCTTTTTTATCAGGATTTAACTACCCAGGCAGGGCCCTTCTTGAATTTACTGAAAAATAAACACATTGGGTACTCAATTTCAGTTTTAATGATAAAAGTTAAAATCTTTGCCTAACATAAAGATCTTTCTTTGTCTCTAAATTCTGATCTTTCCCATGCTCTCAGAGGCCCCCTTGCAACAGGTAATTTCAGTGTTGATCGTATGTCTGCTGTTTGTGACTGTGGTGATGTGTACTTAAAATGGTCACAAGATCAAAGTTAAGTTCACCTATTAGGTTCCTTCCAACTCAGAAATTCTGTGATTTTAAACTTTTTTTTTTTTTGACAGTTTGAAAATGTGATCTTTGGGTGTTGTCCTGTTGTGTCCTATACATATGACTAGGAAACATAGAATTTTAGAGCTGGAAGACATATTAGACATTATCTAGTGATTCTACAAATGAAGAATTCAGAGGCACAAAGAGGTTAGGTGACTAATGCAAGATCATAGCAGTTAACTGGTGACTAGAACTCTGGCCACTTACTGGAGCACTAAAAATTAACCTAATGTTCTTATCTGAAAATTTTCAGACTTCAGAAGAACATTCTTCCACAAATTTAAGAATTGTGAGTCATTTATGTTAAGCACAATTTATTCAAACTACAGAAACTGTGCTATCATATGACCTGATTGTTTTCTCCAAACCTGGAATCATACTTGAAACTAAATTACAACTTTGGCTAGGTTCAAGTTTCCTGATTTCACACTCCTGGGATGTTTTTCAGTGACGCAGAAGTGTAAACTTACATCACAAAGTTAAGAGTGTTTTTGACAGTATGCCTCTGGGATGCTGGTGGGGAAAGCCCTCTCCTCGCAGCTGGCCTGGCAGAGGTTAGCTGGAATGGTGAATGTGAGGTTGACTATGCAGATTACACAGGGCCTGTGGCCAAGACAGTGCTTCTCCAACTCCCAGTTTCACTTCTGTTTTACCTGGAACCACCCCTGGTGATTGTTTCCCACCTATCCTAACTATCTTGGCCAAACCCTGGCACAATTAGGAAATTTTATGTCAGGGTTAAATTCTACCTAAGAACTGAATTTATAAAAATTAAAGCTGTTTTAGCATCTCTGCATCCAGCCTGTCTGGAAATGGCAGCTATTTTTCTCAGTGGAACAGCCTAAGAGACTACAAATGCCTTAAAAAGCAATCCTCTTAGAATTAAAAATAACGCCAGGGTTAGGTGTTGCCAGTTGTGAATTCAAGCCAAGGAATTTGTAGAATTTCACAAGTTAATTGGCTTCATGAATTCACCTTTTGCCAAACCTTTTCAGAAACTCCTCAGGTAATCCCTCATAGTTACATTAGTAAGTGGAGCCTGGCCACTGGACAGCATCCCTCCAACAGACCTTATGGCAGGATGGCCTGGGGGACCCTGACAGCACCTCGACTGCTGCCCTTGGCCACTTGTCTGCTCCCTCCTTCTTCAGTGTGGCCTGGAGCCAACGCTTTATTCAGCCACGAGTTCTTTTAACAAATAACAATTAACTAGATACAGGTTCTGTGCTGGGAGTAGGGAAAATAGAAGAATTAGCACCTTTGTCTTCTAGGATCAATCCATTTTAATAATGGAACTAAGATACGTCCTTAAATATCTGACATACAATAACACTATATTTTTTAAATTCACCACTGTAGAGCCAGCAGCTGTAGCTACTATACAGTAATTGCTGAATGAAATATTCTTTAAATGAAAGAATGAGGGACCTAACAGCTCTAAGTTAATGACTAATCATAAGGACCACCTGGTTGGGGTGGTCGTAAAAGACTCAAGGCAGAGATTACGTTTTGGCCTGGATCTTGAAGGAAACGTAGAAATGTGAAAGCATAGATCTAATTAGAGAAAACAACACAAGCAGAAAAATCAGCAGCAAGGGCTCAAAACTAGGAATCTCTGAAGTTCAATGGGAATAGTGAATAATTCTGCTGAGGTGCAGACTACATGAAAGGAAAAGGTGGGAATAAGGCAAGAGGTACGATAGGGACAAATCATGCAAGACTCAAGAATTTAGACTGGGTTTTGTAGAAAATGGGTAGATTGTAAGTTTTACAATGTGATAGCTGTGCTATAATCAGCATCGTGCTTTAGGGATGTAAACCTGGTAGCAATTTGCTAAGGTATTTTGGAAGGGAAAGGCACCAGGACACCAGCTGGAGGAACTGCAGTGATTCTTCATGAGTTAAACTGAGAGGCCAGACTGAAATAAAGAAAAAAAGGCAGTGAAAATAGAGGAAAGGGACAGGTACTAGGGGTTTTGGTGGTACCACCTGACCAAAATTTGGCAACCAATTAAACGAAGAAGACAACAGAGGAATCCAGGATGATAGGAGGATTTCAGTGCAATTGCTTAGAAGGTGGTGGTTCCATTTAATAGGAGGTAGAATAGGTTTCAGAAGGAAGGGGATTTGTTTAGTCATGGGCAAATTGAGTTATAAAGATGTTCTGGGCAGGAAGATGCCTGCAAACCACTGGAAATGTTACAGATGCTTAGAAGAAGGTAAGCACATGAGATTTAAATTGAGGAAACATCTGCATGGAGCAGATAATTAATTTTGGAGACCAGATAAGAGTGTCAAGGAAGTAATTGTGGTAAAGACTAGGAATGGACCAAGAACTGATCTCTGGTGAAACTTCTCTTTGGGGAGCAGAAGCATCCAGTGAATGGGAGGGGAGAGTTTCAAGTTGGGAATAGTAACAAATCTCAGGTTTCAGAGGGGTCAAGTGGGATGAAGAATTAGAAATGGCTAGTGGGTTTGGAAACATGCAGTCTGTGATGATCTTTAAGCACTTTTTCATTTAAGGGATGGGAGATTAGTTAACTTGCAAAGGACTACAGATTAAGTAGGTGTCTCAGCATTGGTGATTAGAGTTGTTCTTTCGTACTTGGTAAGGAAAAAGAGAATGACACTGAAGCAGGTGTAAGTGCTTTTCAGAATTCTCACTGAATTCTAGGAACGATCAAATCAAAGAATGGTTCTGTATTTCTATATTGCTGGGTATAGTGCCTGGCCCATAGGTTTCAGTAAATGCCAAACTTCCCAGTTGTCATCATCATTATCAGGAAAGAGATTTTTTTTTAGAATAGGAAGAAGAGTGTGCATGTTTTGTGGACTAAGGAAAAGGTTCCTTTGGAGAGGGAGGGAGGAGGATAATTTAAGTCTGGAATAAGTATGGCATTACGGGGAAAAACTGAGTGGTTAGCCCTGGAAAAGGGAGCAGACCTACCTTTCCCTGAACTGGGAGAGGATCTGTGAAGTGACAGAACGCTTTGATCCTGGGTAACCGCAAGGAGAAGGGTGACTGAGGTGACTCACAGGCAGTGGTTTCCACCTTCTCATTTAAGTCAGAGGACACCTCAACTGCAGATATCTGTTTAAGGCATGAAGAGACAAATAAAAATCACTCTCATTTATTTTGCATAGCTAGGTATCAAGAATTTTAAATTATCTCCTTTAATCCTCATGAAAATTCAGAGGTGATGTATTTGTATTCACAGTATATAGTGAGTAAACAAGTCAAAGTCTAGGTAAGCTTGCCCAGGACGGCACGGCGAGGAACAGGAGGAGCCGGCCCATCTGACCGCAGCGCCTGTGTGCGAGGGGCCCAGGAGTCTGAGGCCTCGGAGGAGCAGCCCTGCTCTATGTCATGATAAGATCCTGTGCGGAGGTTAACCATACTGCAGGGCTAGAGTGCCCATCCAGACACCCTTCTACCAACTTTGGCTAATGTTCTGGCCTGAGATATAATAATATTCTAAATGAAATAGCCTACTCAGAGGCTACAGTAGGATCTAGCCATTTTTTTAAAAAAGACAAGAGAAAAAAGAATATAGTTACTTTTTATTTCAATCCCCTACCTAACACAACCTTTTTTATTTTAATAAACTGCCTTCCATAAATAACACTTTAATTATGTCTTAATTATTCAATTCATGCATTCACTAAAGAATTAATTATTAAATATCCACAATCTGATAAACATTATTGCAGGCACTGTGGTTATCTCAAGGAAGAAATCAGTGTCCCAACTCATAAAGCCTCTATTCTAATGGGGAAGATAGGCAATAATCAAAGTAAGTAAAGTGTGTAGTGTATTAAATGGTAAATGATGCAGGGAGAAAAATATAGCAGGGGAAAAGAGTAAGGAAAGTGAGGATGTAAGTGTTAAAATTTCCATAGTGGTTATGGTGGTCAATGAAAGCCTCCCTCAGAGAATGGCATTTCTGCAAAACCTGAAGGAAAGTAAGAGAACATGGAGCTATCCAGGAAAAGCGTGTTCTAGGCAGAGGACACAGCACGTACAGAAGCTCTCAGGTGGAAGCTGAGCTGGCAAGGTCAGGAACAGCAAGGAGGCTGATGTCGCTTCATGGCGGTAGTAAGAAACAACATCAAAGAGGAAATGGGGGTGGGAGATGTGTCAGATTGCCCAGGGCCTTGTATGCTATTGTAAAGACTTTGGCTGTTGGAAGGTTTCCATGATAGCTTTATATCATGGAAAATTTTAATCACATATACACAATAATATAATGAGTCCCCTTCAACTAATCATTCAGCTTCAACAGCTCTCATTTCTGAAGGACTTTGACCAGAGGAGTCCTAAGACTTGGCGTGACCTGACTTGAATAGGATCAGTCAGGAAAATAGGCCATTGGGAAGTGGGGCAGGCATGGGAAACATAGGAGACAGATCACGGTGGTTTGAAACCAAGGAGTAGCAGCGGAGGTGGTGAAAAGTGGTCAGATTCGAGATATCTTTTGCAGGTCTAACTAGATATTTTATATTTTATGCTTCATTCAAAAAAATAATTCAAGAATACACATAGTGCAATAAGGAGGGTAAGAGATGTAGAAAAGAAATGGTACCAGAATACCATGATTGTAAAGTTTATTTTCTGTCTAGGAGTAAACTCAAGTTCCAAAAAGCTGGCTTATAAGTGAACATTTGTACACAGTTCATCTGTAAGTTAAAAATTCTCTGTTCTTCCCATATTCTTTTGCAACCATGGATGATTGATAATTGAGCCATGCAAAGGGTAAGGAGTTATTCGTAATTTATTAATAAGGTATGGACACCTGTTGAGATACAAATGCCCCCAAATTTTCAAGAGTTAGCAATAGTGTGTTACTTGATTTTCTGAAAGCATGATTTATAAGCAACTGTATTTGTTGTAATGAAACTGCAAATTAAAATAAACAAAAGAAACACTAGGTCAAAATATGACAGAAAACTCAAAACTTTCAAAGCCGAGTTATATAGAAAGAGATTTTATTCCTCTTCTCTGTGTAGGTGATGAGACCATCTTAGCCCATTTTGTGGAATTTCATGGCACAGTTTGCCCTTCCAATCTCAGCCTAAGATCTGAGCCATATGTGCTCTTGGTCAAACAAGTAGGGTGCTAAAAAAGGTGAAAGAATGTGAATGAATCAACTCAAATCCAGGTGCACTATTGGAAGAACAGCCATGTCATCAACAGTGAGTAGGTCAAAGAGGATATTTTCATGTCATCCCACCTTACTGAGAATGCTGCATTTACATTCAAAAGACTCAAGATGAATTCCAAGGTTTCTGTGTCTTGGCTGACTGACCTTGGGTTATGTCACTGCTTAATCTGTCTGGCCTTCTGTTTTCTTACCTGCAACATGGGGGCAATAGTGCCAATCCTGTCTACCTCACAGGGTCCTTAGAAGGCCCAGGGGGAAAACAGGCCCTTTATAAATAAAAGGAAAGAAACTGGTGCTTCCATGCACCTGCCATGTGCCAGGCACTGTGTAGTTCTTACAACAGCCCTGAGGTCCCATTATTGGCCTTTTTGCAGATGTGAAACATGTAGCTCAGAGAGGTTATCTAACTTGTGTACACCCACAGAGCTGGAGGAATAAAGAGCTGGGATTTGGCCACAGATTGGATCAACTTGAAACCCCCTGCCTTAAAAAGAAAGAACTAACTTTACTGATCATCTTCGTACTCTGTGTCAGAAACTGTTAGACATGGTTCTGAGCTATCTTGCTTAATAAAGGTTATTCTGTACTTCTTAGGGGCTCAACAAATAATAAATGATAAAGAACAATCAAATCTGACTATTTTTCATCACTGAGAAAAAAACGTATTTTGAAAACTGTATTTTTTCTTATGCTTCTCCTCCTCTGTTTTAGAATCTGACTTGCACCCTAAAAGAGAAGAATCAACACATAGTTTAATGATGTCTGTGGCATGATTTTTTTTTTACGAAGGAGGCTTGCAAGACAGCAAGTACACTTCTGCCGCCTCACAGCTGTCTCTCAAACCTCTTTTCTCACAACATACGCCAGCCAAACCAGACCAGCAGGTTTTTCAGGAATAACTGTCATGTACCAGCATGGTGCTCGGCAAAATAGAGCTAGAAAACACTGGACAGGTTGGGCATGTACAAGAGAAAAAGTGATGGAACCAAGTGGTAGCCAGTGTAAATGGGAAAATGTGAATGGGTTTTGGAGGTGGGCAGACCCAAGTTCAAAGGGCTGCCCAGTCACTCCGGTTATGGGAAGGATGGCAGTCTTCTTCATCTTGAGTGTGTCTGAGTTCCCTCGGCTCTGGAAGGCAGTACCACTACTGACCCCACAAGGCTGATGTGAAGATTGCCTGAGTTAACATGTTCCTATCCCTACCATCAAAACAGTTAGGAAGTACAAGATGTGTGTGCTCTGGGAATTTAACCAGCAAGAGAAGTAAGACTCTACCCCTTCAGGTGCCAATTGATTTTACCATCTTCTTGTTGCAGTAAGTTGCATATAGTATACCTGTCCCTGTCTCCAGTCACTTACCCCCCAAAAGGGAGAGTAGTGGAGTTTTGTAGGCTAAAGTGGTGAGGAGAGTGTCACGGGAGATTCAGATTTAGGTCTTACCCTCGAAGAATGAGTAGTTCTAGATCAGGAACAGAAGGACGGACACCCCCAGGTGATAGGCACCCCTTGAAGGGAACCCTGAGAAGTGGTAATGAGCCTGACTAAGGAGATAATGAGTGGGACTCTCACCACAGAGCCTCTGTACATGCTGTTCTTCCTGCCAGGAATGTTCTTCTCAACTCCCTTGCCTCCTACCTAGGCCTTCCTTTGTTACTCTCCTGCTCCTCTTTCAGACACAGCCCTCATTATTCTCTCAAGAAGCTTTCTTGATTTCAGATTCCTATTATTAGTGTCCTTTGTAAGTGCTTCACAGTTTTATGTTTACATTCATTTATGAGATTCTTTGATTAGTATCAGTCCCGCTCTTTAATTCCCATAAAAACGGGGGTTATGTCTGTTTTGCACTCACTGTGTATCCCTTCACTCCCTGACCTACTACAGTGTGTGGGATATAGAAGGGGCTTAATAAATACTCACTGAATAAATGGAAATGTGTTGGTTCATCAGTGAGGTAATAACATGGATAGGAAAGAGGGTTTGTATTTGAGATTACTAATCGCATCAGATGCCAAGCACTGTGTTAATTCAGTTAACCCTTAAAAACAGTCCTGTGAAATAAGTGCGTTATTACTTTTGTTTTAAAGATGAAGAAACTGACGTCCAGAGCATCTTTCCCTGTTGGCCCAGCTAATAAGTGGCAATAGAGGGATTAGAGCTCAGCAACCTGGCCTCAGCTTTTAGACTGAACCATATTGCTCTGCTGCTTTAGCAGTAGAAGACAAAGTTGGGGACACAAGTTAAGTCAGGGTAAATTTCTGTTTGAAAATTGTGGATTTTCTTCCTCCTCTTTTTCAGTTATCATCATCGCTTTGTGAGAAAAACTAAGCAGAAAAGAACGACTTCACATGTCAAGTCATAATCATGTTGGCTTTACATTCTGGCAAAGTGATTTGGCCAAATTTACTCAGCAAGTAAACTGGACATTTCAAATTCTTATTCCCAGAAAATTCTAGACTGCTTCTCTAGAACCAGTTTGTAATTTGCCAGAGGATGACAGAATTGTTTTAAATAAAAGGTGGTGATTTGACTAAGTTTGGTATTATCTGAGACACTTGGTTTTTATTTCTTACCCAAAAAGTAGATCTAGCCTGTGGTCATCAGTAGGTACTGAGTCATAAAGCTCCTGGAAAAGAGGCTTAAAATTTCATCAAGGAAGCAAAGAAATCCTAAGAGCACCATAAGATGATAACTGTTACTAAAATAATGTAATTATTACTAGAAAATTAACAAATCCCAATAAAATACGGCATTCTGGGAAAAAAAAAGACTTACCCTAAGGAACAAAAGTGACTTGAAATGGTCATTATTTACACTACCTGCCTTTAGACAGGATTTCTTTTTTTAAAATCATCTTAAGACAGTTGTATTCAAATATCTCTAGGTAGAAAAGTACATTACAATAAAAAGTAAGATAATAGTTAACACTTATGTACTGCTGTTATTTCCTGGGCAAGGTTCTAAAGATTTTACCTGCATTTATGTATTTAATCTTTAGAGCAAACCTGTGAGCTCATATTATTATCCCCATTTTATAGGTGGAGAACTAAACATTGCCCATGGTCACGCAGCTAGTAAATGGTGGAACTGTCTTAAACTCTCACTAGTTTGCTCTTCAAGCTCTCACAGTGTCCCTTGGGAGCCGATTACTCAAGTTGTCACCTTGATCTCCTTGGCTCTAATTGAAAGCTTAGTTTGGTTTAAGTCATTAGTGTTTATAAGTGTTTACTAAGAGGCTGCTATGTCCAGACTCAAAAAGAACCCAACCTTTCTGGAAGATACTGCTTTCTATAAACTTAATTTTCAAAGGAACCACTATTCAAAGAAGAGGGATGCCGAATAAAAATAATCAAATTCTCCATAGAACAAATAAATTTCTGAATCAGTGGCAAATAGCTGGCAGTCATAGTGGCATTTTATAAAGTATGTGCCCTCCCCTAAGTTAGAATTCCATTGTCTTCATTTGCCATAAAACCTGAAAATAGTATCTGTTTTTCTTCTGTCCTCACACTGCAGCTTTCTTCTTTCAGTCAGTATTTTGGAAAGTCCACAAAACCCAGGGGCCTCCATGTAGTTGCCCTGTGGTTGATGTAAAAACCAGATGATGCCATGCTGACTTGAACTCCTTCAAATGGATCAAGCAGCACATTAGTCATTGGCAAATTTTTCAGTCCTTTACTTCAGAGGCTCCTCAGTTCCTCATTCTTGCCACCCTTTGGTCATGAAGTAATAGCAAGAAAAAGATGTGAGCGCTTTTTGAGGACACCCTACCTCTTTCCTTCAGTGCCAGTGACTGATTCCTTCATAGCGGTGACCCTGAAGGGTCCAGCCATCTGAAGGGACTAGGCTGTAACCACTGGATTCCTTCTGGCGTCCTGCTCAAATGGAAAGCCTCCCTGATTTCACCCAAGTGAAGCATCACATCATGCCTCACACCCGTTGCATTCCTATGGCAAGCACTTAAAAGTGAAATTACATGGTCTATTTAGTGTTCTTTCACTGTTCATTTACTGCTGAAAAACTCTCTGTGGAATATATCATCCCAACAAAGACTGATTTCAGGTGTCATCACCAAGGCCTAGAACTGGCAGCAGCAGTCCTGAGAGTCTGTAGGACATGGGCCAACGCTGGAGCAAACCCAGAACCTTCCTTTCCCTGTCCTGCCCTGAAGGACCAAGGCTTTCTGCCTGTTTTAAAAGGGAAAGCACTAAATTGATAATTGGTTTTATGCCTGAAGGGCTTTTTTAAGGGCTATACCTCCTTAAAAAATTATGTATTGGTTACCTGAGGTGGTCAAAACCTCATTTAATCTTAAATGTTCCTTGTAATTAGCATGATCTGCAAGCCCTGGAGGCCAGTCCCACAGGTGCCCTGCTCCTTGGGAAGTGGTGTTAAGGGGTTTGGAAGCAAGCTTTTCCAGCAGCTCGGAGCCAAGTTTCAGGCAGAGAGGCCCTGAGGTTTCCAGTGGAGCCACACTGTTCATTTAGGGGGGAGTCTGTCCTTTGCTCAGAGGGGAACTTTCTTCCCCTAAAACCTTGCAGGCAGTAGTCTTAGCTCTGATCCACCTCTCCTCAGCTCTTACATTGAAAGAGTGGATCAGGAAAAAGTCCATACCGAAAAAGCCCTAACAACACTGCCTCAGTGGCCCGTGCACCCGTGTGACATTTTTAGCGGAAGTAGACTGGTGGAAAGAGGTTCTGTTTCCAAGAAATTTTATTGGCAATTTTATTGGCAAGTGTAGGTTCTTGCTCGAGTTTATGTCACAAAGGCTTATGTGAAGGATCCACTGCTCGATGGGATTCCTGTCTCCTTTCTTTTTCTTCTCAGCTAAGGGCTACTTGTGCAGATTGAAATATTTCTAATGATTGTATAGGTGGGAAATCCTGGATTTAGGTCATGCACTTCCTAAAAAAGAGACAATATGAATTAAGGTGATAGGGTGATCAACTCTTCCCAGAATTAGTCTGACAGTTTCCCAGGAAACCCTCTCAGTCCCAGGCAGACCAGAATGGCTGGTCACCCTTTAAGGAGATAGAGTGCATTTCCAACATTCTGGCTGAATTTATCAGAGGATTCAGGAAGGTAAAAATAAGGCTACTGGTCTTCTCTGTTGGTGTGATTTTAGTGTTGGAGCTTCTCAAGGAATCTGTGGTCTACTCTAAGGGCCTGGAGGACAGACTAGAGGAGACAGGGTGTTCAAGCTCTCCACTTAAATTGTCATCGTCTCCATGCTATTTCATATTTATTGCTGTTGTCATCACTTTAAAGGTATAACAATAAAAAAGATAAATCACCTTAATGGAAAATCTGATTTTATAAAACAAGAGCTGAACATGTGTCGGATCCAAGGATTTGCACTTAGGGAAGACACTTGAATTGAAGAAACTTTCTACAACCTGGACATGAGTAACTCAGTTATCAGAGCTCATAGCAGAAAGTGCTGCCAAAGGCTGAATTATCCTCAGATCACTGCAGGCCAAGTCCATAGGCTTTTGGGATGTCCATGGCCAGCTTTCAACTTGTCCATGGCAAGGCTCTCTCTCCTGCCTAATCTCATGGCAGATATTTAGGGTACACTGTTTCCTCTTAACTCTCTCCTTTCTTTGATTTTCATCAATCCATCAGTGCCAGGTAACTTCTCACAGATCTTTTGCCCAGCTTTTATGACTGAACATTGTGATAAGGATGCAGGTAAAAAAGTGTTCTTGGTGAGTAGGAAGATGTTTCACATCTACACAGAAATCTCCAAGATGTGCTGTTCCGAGTTTAATAATACATACTGGATTAGAAATGGTCTGCTTTCTGGATCAATCCTCCACATAGAAAACTGCCATTAGCATTTTATTTCCATCCCATCAGTTATTTATCACATAGTTTTAAAAACAGCTGTTGTCATACATGTATAGGTGTGCCTAATTTTGTAATTTACTGTTTATCCTTACTGGCTTGTCATACGCATTGTTCCCTGGTGCAGTATAGTCAGATGTACTAACTTCTGACATGTGCTTCTTATGTAGATCTGCAACTATGTGGGACCTGCAAAGGTTATTGTTCAGTTGGTCACAAATGGCAAAAACATCCACCTTCATGCGCACAGCCTAGTGGGGAAGCACTGTGAGGATGGCATCTGCACTGTGACCGCCGGCCCCAAGGACATGGTGGTTGGGTAAGTGAGAGCCGGGGTGCGGTGCAAGGGGGAAGTGCCAGAACAGGGCACCCAGGCTCTTTGACTGAACACGCCTGCTTCATCAGGGGCCTTTCCAACAGCCTCAGAGGGCCTAAAAGTGAAAATGTGAGCTCTCGCTTGGACGCCAAGGAACAGGATGACCACATGTCTGGATTTCCCTGAGACAGCCCACTCTGAACCTGTGGTCTTGGCCTGATTATTTACAGCACCCCATTACATTCTCAAAAGGGTTTAGTTTGGATGGTAAATCCTGTGGTCACCTGGCCTATGAGGCATTTGTGCCCTTTCTAGCAATATTTTCCTTCAGGAAATAAAGATGAGGACAAATTAGAAGAACTCTAACTATAGCAGAAATCAATGCTTTATGGATAGTTTTACACTCTTGATTACTCCTTTAATGAGCTATTGACTCTGGATTTATGATGTGAACAATTTGAGCATTAAATAGGTAAATATTGTTTCAGTTCTGTGCTGCTTAAAAAGTACGCACAGATAAGAAGCCAAGGATGCAAATTTGTGTTGACATTCATTAGACTTAAATGTAAATACAGAGTGGTGTGTTGATTTAAGGGTTAGCCAGACAGAGAAAGCAAGCAATTGTAAATGAATTAAGTGTTATAAAAATAAATTCAGTCCAAAAAAAGTAAGACATTTTCAATTAATTTTGTTTAATTTTTAAGACTATCTTTCAGGGTTTTCTAATACTGGTTTAAATAGTTTATGACAAAATCCTTATTAATCTGGACTATTCACTCAAAAGAAAGGAATTGTTTAAATCAACTGTCATTAAGCTGATTATTGTATTTCAGTCTCTGAATTCTGATCAAGTTTCAAGCTGGTTGTTATTGGGTGGGCTGAGCTTTCATGTCCCTAGGTATTTCTTTGTTTGACTGGGAAAATATTCAAGTGTGAAAAACCTAGAGAGAGAGCTTTTAAGTCACTAAAATCTGATTCTTTTGATGTTAGGGGAAAAAAGACTGTAAATTAGAGGAAGAAGCTTAAATCGATGTGAAAAATTCAATTATGCTTTATATGAACTTGTTTCAACATCCTCTTGAAAGACCAGCCCGTTTCCTGCTGTACGTCACAGGTGGTTCATTGCCTGTGCGGGAACTCTTACAGTTCCCGACTGACCCAGGAGAGCTTTGAGATTCAGGGTCATTGTCAGAGTTTCAGACTAATTGATCACTGAGTGTTTCTGCAGATTTACTTCAGTAGGCTGTTGTCAGTTTGAAGTGTTTATTCTCTTTTGTCCTATCTAATCTGTAATAATCATATCCTTTAGAGGAAATTATTGGTGAAGTTCCCTGCTAATAATATTTATTCTTATAAAACTTCCAGTTTGTTGTCTGTAATTTGGTGTTTCTGTGGTTTGGCTTAGTAATCTTTCGGGATTTTAGAAGGAACTAATGGTTATTTAATTTTGGACCTACAGCAAGAATCAAAGTAATTCTCTTTCCAAGGAAGTGAGGAAATCGTTTTCTCTCTTGTAGTATTGAAATGTGGGGTTCAGAAGTTGAAAGAACTCATTCATTCACTCATTCATTCATTCAACAAACATTTTGAGCATCTAAGCTTCTAAATTTGAGCATTGAGATGGGTCATAGCACTGGGATTTTCTAACCCTGTACAATCTCACCGAGATATTTAATCAAGAGGATGCCACTTGAGAGTTACAATAGACTCAGTAAACTTTCTTATTCATCATGTTCTAGGAAACACTGGTAATCCATCCTTTTATAGGTTTGATTTTTAACTGCGAAATTTTGCTTACAATGTTTTCCAAAATACAGTATTTCTTTCATGATACATTTGTCTTTCTTGTTTTTTTTAAGTTTGCAGTATCAGAAATTGTTACATTTTGGTAGAAAGAATATCACTCTGGTAGTCTGGAAACCAGAATTCCCTTTTCATTTCTGTCAATCTCAACAATAGGACTGGGGAAAATTTGCATGACTTCTTGGGGACTTTATTTCTTCCCATGTAAAAATATGCATATTGGGCACAGAATTTATCTCCAGGCCCTTTACATCTCCAAAATTCAAGACTGAAATAATATTAAGCTAATATAAAATAACATGAGCGGACTTGCTGTATATGTATTTATGGTATGTCATCGATTATTATTATTTCGTTCTAACTTGTATGTAAGAATAATACATAGAGAAATTTAGAAAGATGGCCAAAATTATTCTTTAGACTTGTCAATACTAGAAATAGAACCAAGATAACCTGTTTTCAATAGTAGAGCTTAGGCTAAGAATATAGATTCATAAGTAGGGTACTGATCCAACAGATCAAAAAAGATATATAGGAAATGACACTGAGTAGAAAAATAACTTTTAAGTTATCAAAACCAAAGAATTACCTTTCTTTGGGGATTCTCAACAAAATTTAGTTTCTATTTTCAAAGATATCTATTATCTGTATTAAAATACTCATGTTTTAGATAAGTAAGTCATGAATGACTATATTTGAGTGCTTTAACTTGGGGATTTGCTTTTTAATTTTTTTTTAGTTAACTTTAATTTTGTTTTTTTATTTCTTACTTATTTAGTTAGACTTTAGTGTCTGTCCTCCTAAAAATAATTTAGCTTCGTATTTTATTTTTGACCCAGAATATTAACAATTTGTTTCAACATTTGAATTCTCTTGAAATTTTCATTCAGTGGAAGCTGTTACGTGCCTCTGCTTTAAGCCACCTTCCTCACCGATAATCACCACACCCTCTGTTTGGTTCCTGGAGCCCTGATTTAGAGAGAAGTGAAGTGTTTTTTTTTTCAACTAATATTTATGGCATTTACCAATTGGTAAGAACTAGAAGTAGATTTATAAACACAAAACTAGGAAAGAGAAATAAGGCCACCCTTGATGAGTGCAGTTGAGGGTGGTGGTAAACTATTGTATACCTTGTTGTGGTGCCTATATGAGCACCTGTCAAAATTCACAGAACTGTACACTTTAAAGGGTGAATATTAAAGTATTTAAATTATACTTCAATAACATCTGACATAAAAAATTTTTAAAGAAATGCCAACACAGCTAATAATGGGACGGTGACTACAATCCTGTTTCCTACTCGGAATGCCATTTTCCTCCACACCAGTGGCTCTCACTCTAGTGTAGACCATGTTAAACTGCTGTTTTTGTAGGTCCCTAAACAAATGATTATTGGCAATTTCATATGGTTCAACCTTAATTCACAGAAAAGGAGCTGCTTTTTTGGGGGGAAATGGACAAAGTATGGACTTAGACTGGAAATACCCAACTTCCAAATTAGGGTGTGTATTGTGGATCGGGTTGCTTTTAAATCCCATGCCAGCTGCAAAATCAGTGTTTGAGTCCTGACAGGAAGAAAGGCCAGAGGAAGGGCTACTTTAGAATCCCCAAACATGGGGATTTGAACCCACCCAGAGAGCACCAGAGGTTTCCAGATGATTGTGATGATGGAAACATCTGGCGTAGTGTGAAAGATTTCAAACATGGCTGCTAATTAAAGTCGCCTTTGGTCATTTCATGAAAATACTGATGCTAGGCACACAATTTAGGTAGGTCACAGGGAAGGCAGTACAGCACAGAAAAGGCAAGTAGTGACTCTAAGGCATCTTACTACTGATGGACAGTGACTGCAATGGGGTGTGTGTGGGGGACTTAATAATGGGGGTGAAATGTTGTAACCACAACGTTGCTCATGTGAAACCTTCGTAAAATTGTATATCAATGATACCTTAATTAAAAACAAAGCAAAACAAAACGAAAACAAAATACTGATGCTAGGCCTTCCTACTAGAGAGTTTGATCTCATTGGCCTTGCATAAAGTGGAGCAGTGGTTCTCAAACTTTAGGGTGCATTGGAATCCCCTAGAGGATTTCTTCAGATCCAAGGTTGCTGAGCCCACCCACCCTCAGAGTGTCTGATTCAGTAGGTCTAGGGTGGGCCCCAAATGCAATTTTAGTGAGTTCCCAGATAATGTTGATGCTACTGGTCTGCAGAACGGCACCGAGAACACGGTGTGGAAGAATATGGCATTTTGAGTAAGAAACAGGATTATAGTTTCAGGCCTATTATTAGCTATGTTAGCCTTTCTTATTGTTTTATGTCAGATTTTGTTGGAAGTATAATTTAAATACTGTAATATTCATCCTTTAAACTGCATAGTTCTGTGAATTTTGACAAATACTCATATAAGCCCCACAATCAAGGTATAGAATAGTTCTTCACCCCCACCAACATCCCTGTGAGCCCCTTTGGAGTCAACTCCACCTCTCATTCCAGGCCCCAGGGACCCCTATGTGTTTTCTACCCCTATTGCTTTGCCTTTTCCAGAACTCCATGAAAATAGAATCATACAATATGCAGCCTTTCTGAGTGCAGCTTCTTTCACTTAGCATGATGCTATTCCTCAGGGTGGTGGTGTGTATCAGTAATTTATTCCTTTTAGTTACTAAATGGCATTCATTGCATTGTATTGATGTATCACAGTTTGTTTATCCATCCAGCTGCTGAAGAATATTTGGTTTGTTTCCAGTTTTTAACAACAAAACCACTTTTTGTGTGAACATAAGTTTTCATTTCTCTTGGGCTTGTGAAATATATTCAGAAGTGGAATTGCAACAGTAGATGCTAAGAGTGCCTTTATCTTGATAAGAAACTGCCAAATTGTTTTCCAAAGTGGCTTTGCATTTCCAAGTATTAGCATTTACGATCAGGTTTTTTATTGCATGTGCTAATTTCCATGTATTAACGTTTATGACCCTTAGTTTTTTCTATTGCAGTCTGCTCTCATTTTCTTTTACATTTTATTATAGAAATTTTCAAACATATACCAAAGTTGAAAGAATAGCATAATGAACCCCCATTATACCCATCAGCCAGCTTCAAAAATTGTTATGTAGCTGATCTTGATTTGAATATATTGATATCTGATTTAGTTCCATTGTGGTAAGAGAATACTTGGTAGGATATGGATACTTTTAAATTTATTGAGAAATGTATTATGGATCAGAATATGGTCTGTTTTGGTAAATGTTTCTCGTGCCCTTAAAAAGAACAATTAGCCTGACTGATCAAGGTGAATGAATGTTCTATAAATGTCATTTAGGTCAAGTTGCTTGACAGTGTTGTTTAGTCTTCTATATCCTTACTGATTTTCTCTCTACTTGTTCTATCAATTATTGAGAAAAAGGTATTAAAATCTGACTGCATTTATAGGTGTATCCAGTTCTAGAAGATTTTGCTTCTTCTATTGTGAAGCTCTCTTATTAGATACATAAAAATTTAGGATTCTTATAGCCTCTTAATTGATCCTGTTATTATTATGAAATGATTCTCTTCTATCCCTGGTAATATTCTTTGCCCTAGAATCTACCTTGACTGATACTGTTACGGCTACTTCAGCTTTCTTTTAATTAATATTATCTTAGAATATTTTTTTCCAGTCCTCTTAGTTTTAACCTGTTTGTGTCTTTATATTCAAAGGAGATATTCACTGCATAAGTTGGGTCTTACTTTTTCATTCCGTCTGACACTGACTTTTAATTGGGGTAATTAAATAATGTGTATTTGATCTGATCACTGATACGGCTGTGTTTAAATTTACATCTTGCTATTTGTTTTCTGCTGGTCACATCTGTTCTTTGTAACCATTTCCCTCTTTTTCTGCCTTCTTTTATATTATTATGATTTCTTTTATCTCTTTTTGGCTCAGTTTTTCAGCAGTTGTGTTACAGTTGATACTATACATCTTTAATCAATTGTAGCCTACCTATACCTCTTCATGTATAGTATATGAACAGTACACTTTCATTTCCCTTCTCTCAGCCTTTGTGCTATTGTATCTTATATTTTACATCTACATATGTTATAAATCCCACATAATATTGTTTTTTGTGTTTCCTTTAAGTGGTCAATTATCTTTTAAAGAAATTTTAAATTTAAAAAAATGTATTTTTACTTAGCCACCTTCTTGACCTTATGGAATATATCTATAATAGCTATTTCAATGTACTTGTCTACAAATTCTGTGTTCTGTCTCATTTCTGGATCTGTTTCTATTATTCATTTTTATCCTCATTACAAGATGCATTTTTCCTACTTCTCTGCATGTGTGGTAATTTTTTATCGAATGGCAGACATCTTGAATGTTGCATTGTAGATTTCTTCTTTGTGTGCCTTTAAATATTTTTGAACATTGGGATGAAATTAAATTTGGAAACAGTTCGATCCTTTCTAGACTTACTTTTAAGCTTCATTAGGGAGAGCAGAGCAGCCTTTAGTCTAGAGTTGATTTGACACTATTACTAAGGCAATACCTTTCTGAATACTCACCCTGATGATTCATGTGTTACAAGACTCCTTGAACTGTTCCAGCCCGTTTGTGCTCCAGGGCGTGTTGTGCCTGCCGCTTTCTGGTGGTTCTTTCCCTAGCCTCGGGTCCCTTTCTCACACACATGCTCTGATCAGCGCTGAGCTGAAGGCTTGAGGTGGAGCTCCTGGATGTGGTCTCTCTGTATGTGGTTCTTTCCTCTCTGGTGCCCTGCCTATGAATTCTGTCCTCTTTGGCCTCCTCTGTCTCCCAAGCCAGGGGGATTGCCAGGTTCTGTCCTGGAAACTACACAGTAAGCTAGCGTAGTTATAGGATTCTCCTTGTTTGTTTCCCGTTTCTTAGGGATAACCATTCTGTGCTGTTTGTTGTCCCATGTCTGAAAACCTTTTTTTTTTTTCATGCTGATTTTGTTGTTTAAGGTGAAAGGTTCAATCCAGTCTCTGTTACTCTATTATTACCGCAAGTAGAAGACTAACTCTGTATTGTTTTGTTTATTACCAAAGTAAATTCATTATTCATATAATGAATAATAAGGATGATACCTTTTTCACAGAGTTTAAAAGAAAAGCATTTTATAGCTGGTAAAGTGTTAAGTGCTGCGTAGGGGCCTGTCACTGCCATCACCTTGCTTTTCTGTTGTGTGGATAGTCTGTATGGTACTAAAGCCTAAAAGGCCAAAAGTGGAAGGTGTTGTTTCTGAAAAATTGCCTGGGCCTCCATGCACATCAGCATGCCATGTTGAATATTTTTCTGGGCTATATTAATTCATGCATTCATTCATTCATTCATTCGGTAGGCATTTATTAGACACCCATGTCAAGCACTGTTGTAGGCACCAGAGATCTCTGCCCTCAAGGAGCTTATATTCTATTGGTGTATTCTTTTTTCTGTGTTTGTCTCAGCTGTCCCACATTTTTCTATCACTGACTGGACACGTGTCTCATTCTGTCTCAGGGCATCTGTATGAGGGCTCATCTCATTCTGCCTTACTTCTTATATTCTGTCTCCCTAGTTCATCTGGTTTTCCTACATTATCTTGTTCTTTGTCTCATTCAATCCATTTGTCATAATATTTCTATCTTTCTTCTACTAATCTTTCTCTTTCTGGATAAAAGAATAAAAGAAAAGTCTTTGCAAAAGTTTAAAAGGCTTTAAAAAAATATCTGTGCCCCCACTTACCTCTCTGAACTACTCACTGACTATTGACTTCTTGTTCATTTTCCTGCAACCACATTGACCTCCTTGCCATTGTTGTCTTTTGGAAACATCAGGCACGGTCTACCTCAGGGTCTTTGCACCTGCTGTTCCTTCTGCTTTGAATGCTCTTCTTCCATATACCCATGTCTTCCCCCTCACTTTCTTCACATCTGCTCAATTGCCACCTTTGCTGGCCTCTCCCTATTTTAAAGTATCATCCCTTCTATTACTACCTTTCCTATCCCACATTCCTCCTTTATTTTTCTTGGTGACACTATTACCTTGTAAATTATACTGTAAAATTTGCTTCTTTGTTTCCTCTTTGTGGTTGCGCCTGCAAGAAGTTCTGTGAAGGTACATACTCCCTCACTGCTGACAAGAGTGCCTAGGACACCGCCTGGCGCATTTGTTGAATGAATGAGTCTCCTTGGTAAAGTGCTGCTTTGTTTATTTGCTATATGCATTCATTGAATATACTAATTTTTTCATGCACTTTATTTAAAAAATGAATGTGGCTGGAGCATTTTATATGTGTTCTTAAAAATCCCTTACCTTAGTTTATTTAGCTTATTAATATTTTGTCTCTATGGGTGTGTAGCCTTCATGAGCTAACAGGTTCTCCATCTCTGATTACAGATATACCTTTAGGCCTGAGTACATGTAGAATTAGATGACATTCTAGTGGTAATAAGTAATGCCAACCTTATAGATAACCCAGGAAGAGATGGGATTCCGATTAGACTTTAAATCCCACCCAGAAACTCAAGGATGATCCAGAAAAGACCCACAAGTCCTTCTAAATATAATATTCTTCTTACCATTTAAAAAAAGTTAGAAAACTTAGTACTACATTGGGAATTAAAAATTCTTTTCATACACACACACATATACCTGGGCATACATACTTACATACCTGATTCCTGTCATCATGCTTTGGAAGTCTAACGAGCTCTGAAAAACAGAAGATTTTTCTAAGCTTACCACAAACGCATTTGGTGGAAAACCCAGTCTGACCTGTTGTGCAGTTGTTTATAGTCTTTCTTATTCCATTTGGTGGGTCTATTTTATATGTTTCACTGCAGAAATAGTATTGTTTGACTGCAGTGTGAGCCACAGAGATGGAGGGCCTGTGCATTTTTTTTAACCCACCTTGCTAAAGTGAAACTGGGCTCTATAATGATTGCCTAAACTTTTTTTTTATAATTTATTTTGGTATCATTATTCTACAATTACATGTGCAATATTATGGTTATTAAACTACCCCCTTCATCAAGTCCCCCCCACCAACCCCATTACAGTCACTGTCCATCAGCATAGTGAGATGCTATAGAATCACTACTTGTCTTCTCTGAGTTGTACTGCCCTCCCCATGCCCCCCCAACATTACATCTGCTAATCGTAATGCCCCTTTTTCCCTCTTATCCCTCCCTTCCCGCCCATTTTCCCCAGTCCCTTTCCCTTTGGTAACTATTAGTCCGTTCTTGGGTTCTGTGAGTCTGCTGCTGTTTTGTTCCTTCAGTTTTTTTCTTTGTTCTTATACTCCACATATGAGTGAAATCATTTGATACTTGTCTTTTTCGGCTTGGCTTATTTCACTGAGCATAATACCCTCTAGCTCCATCCATGTTGTTGCAAATGGTAGGATTTGTTTTCTTCTTATGGCTGAATAATATTCCATTCTGTATATGTACCACCTCTTCTTCATCCATTCATCTACTGATGGACACTTAGGTTGCTTCCATTTCTTGGCTATTGTAAATAGTGCTGTAAACATAGGGGTGCATATGTCTTTCTCAAACTGGGCTGCTGCATTCTTAGGGTAAATTCCTAGGAGTGGGATTCCTGGGTCAAATGGTATTTCTATTTTGAGATTTTTGAGGAACCTCCATACTGCTTTCCACAATGGTTGAACTAATTTGCATTCCCACAAGCAGTGTAGGAGGGTTCCTTTTCTCCACATCCTCGCCAACATTTGTTGTTGTTTGTGTTTTGGATGTTGGCCATCCTCACTGGTGTGAGGTGAAATCTCATTGTGGTTTTAATCTGCATTTCTCTGATGATTAGCGATGTGGAGCATCTTTTCATGTGCCTGTTGGCCATCTGAATTTCTTTTTTAGAGAAGTGTCTATTCATGTCCTCTGCCCATTTCTTAATTGGATTATTTGCTTTCTGTTTGTTAAGGTGCGTGAGTTCTTTATATATTTTGGATGTCAACCCTTTATCAGATACGTTTTTTATGAATATATTCTCCCATACTGTAGGATGTCTTTTTGTTCTACTGATGGTGTCCTTTGCTGTACAGAAGCTTTTCAGCTTGATATGGTCCCACTTGTTCATTTTTGCTTTTGTTTCCCTTGCCCGGGGAGATATGTTCATGAAGAAGTCGCTCATGTTTATGTCCAAGAGATTTTTGCCTATGTTTTTTTCTCAGAGTTTTATGGTTTCATGACTTACATTCAGGTCTTTGATCCACCTTGAGTTTACCTTTGTGTATGGGGCTAGACAGTAGTCCAGTTTCATTCTCTTACATGTAGCTGTCCAGTTTTTCCGACACCAGCTGCTGAAGAGGCTGTCATCTCCCCATTGTATATACAAGGCTCCTTTATCAAATATTAATTGACTGTATATGTTTGGGTTAATGTTTGGATTTTCTATTCTGTTCCACTGGTCTGTGGGTCTGTTTTTGTGCCAATACCAAATTGTCTTGATTACTGTGGCTTTGTAGTAGAGCTTGAAGTCAGGGAGCGTAATTCCCCCTGTTTTATTCCTCCTTCTCAGGATTGCTTTGGCTATTCGGGGTCTTTTGTGGTTCCATATGAATTTTAGAATTATTTGTTCCAGTTCATTGAAGAAAGCTGTTGGTAGTTTGATAGGGATTGCATTGAATCTGTAGATTACTTTAGGTAGTATAGCCATTTTGACAATATTTATTCTTCCTAGCCAAGAGCATGGGATGCATTTCCATTTGTTGGTATTCTCTTTAATTTCTCTTAGGAGTGTCTTGTAGTTTTCAGAGTACAGGTCTTTCACTTCCTTCGTGAGGTTTATTCCTAGGTATTTTATTCTTTTTGATGCAATTGTGAATGAAATTGTTTTTCTGATTTCTCTTTCTGTTAGCTCATCGTTAGTGTATAGGAAGGCAACAGATTTCTGTGTGTTAATTTTGTATCCTGCAACTTTGCTGAATTCAGATATTAGTTCTAGTAGTTTTGGAGTGGAGTCTTTAGGGTTTTTCCTGTCTTGTTCCCGATCTTAGATGAAAAGCTTTCAGCTTCTCACTGTTAAGTATGATGTTAGTGTGGGTTTGTCATATATGGCCTTTATGATGTTGAGGTACTTGTTGTCTATACCCATTTTGTTGAGAGTTTTAATCATGAATGGATGCTGAATTTTGTCAAATGCTTTTTCAGCATCTATGGAGATGATCATGTGGTTTTTGTTCTTCTTTTTGTTGATGTGGTGGATGATGTTGATGGATTTTCGAATGTTGTACCATCCTTGCATCCCTGGGATGAATCCCACTTGATCATGGTGTATGATCCTCTTGATGTATTTTTGAATTCGGTTTGCTAATATTTTGTTGAGTATTTTTGCATCTACGTTCATCAGGGATATTGGTCTGTAATTTTCTTTTTTGGTGAGGTCTTTGCCCGGTTTTGGTATTAGAGTGATGCTGGCATCATAGAATGAGTATGGAAGTATTCCCTCCTCTTCTTTTTGGAAAACTTAAAGGAGAATGGGTGTTATTTCTTCTCTATATGTCTGGTAGAATTCAGAGGTGAATCCATCTGGTCCAGGGGTTTTGTTCTTGGGTAGTTTTTTGATTACCGATTCAATTTCGTTGCTGGTGATTGGTCTGTTTAGTTTTTCTGTTTCTTGCTTGGTCAGTCTTGGAAGGTTGTATTTTTCTAAGAAGTTGTCCATTTCTTCTAGGTTTTCCAGCTTGTTAGCATATAGATTCTCATATTATTCTCTTGTGATTCTTTGTATTCCTGTGGGGTCCGTTGTTATTTTTTCTTTCTCATTTCTGATTCTGTTTATGTGTGTAGATTCTCTTTTTCTCTTACTGAGTCTGGCTAGGGGTTTATCTATTTTGTTTATTTTTTCAAAGAACCAGCTCTTGGTTTCACTGATTTTTTTCTATTGTTTTATTCTTCTCAATTTTATTTATTACTTCTCTGATCTTTATTATGTCCCTCATTCTGGTGACTTTGGGCCTCAGTTGTTCTTCTTTTTCCAATTTCAGTAATTGTGTCTTTAGACTATTCATTTGGGAATGTTCTCCCTTCTTTAAATAGGCCTGGATTGCAATATACTTTCCTCTTAGAACTGCTTTTGCTGTGTCCCACAGAGGTGTGGCTTTGTGTTGTTGTTGTCATTAGTCTCCATATATTCTTCGATTTCTGTTTTGATTTGGTCGTTAACCCATTGATTAATTAGAAGAATGTTGTTAAGTCTCCATGTATTTGTGAGCCTTTTTGATTTCTTTCTAAAATTTATTTCTAGTTTTATACCTTTGTGATCTGAGAAGTTGGTTGGTAGGATTTCAATATTTTTGAATTTACGGAGGTTCTTTTTGTAGCCTAGTATGTGGTCTGTTCTGGAAAATGTTCCATGTGCACTTGAGAAGAATGTGTATCCTGTTGCTTTTGGGTGCAGAGTTCTGTAGGTGTCTTTAGGTCCATCTGTTCTAGTGTGTTGTTCAGTGCCTCTGTGTCTTTACTTTTTCTCTGTCTGGTTGATCTGTTCTTTGCAGTGAGTGGTGTGTTGAAGTCTCCTAAAATGAATGCATTGCTGTCTATTTCCTCTTTAATTCTGTTAGTATTTGTTTAACATATGCTGGTGCTCCTGGGTTCGGTGCATATATATTTATAATGGTTGTATCTTCTTGTTGGACTGACCCGTTTATCATTATGTAATATCCTTCTTTATCTCTTGCTACTTTCTTCGTTTTGAAGTCTATTTTGTCTGATACAAGTACTGCAACACCTGCTTTTTTCTCTTTGTTGTTTGCATGAAATATCTTTTCCATCCCTTCACTTTTAGTCTGTGTATATCTTTGGGTTTGAGGTGAGTCTCGTAAGCAGCATATAGATGGGTCTTTCTTTTTTATCCATTCTGTTACTCTGTGTCTTTTGATTGGTGCATTCAGTCCATTTACATTTAGGGTGATTATTGATAGATATGTACTTATTGCCATTGCTGACTTTAGATTTGTGGTTACCAAAGGTTCAAGGGTTGCTTCTTTACTATCTAACGATCTAACTTAACTTTCTTGTTAAGTTATTGTAAACACTGTCTGATGTTTCTTTATTTCTCTCTCTTCTTACTCTTCCGCCTCCAGTCTTTATATACTAGGTGTTTTATTCTTTGCCTTTAGTTGGTATTTGGATGGTCTGCTTTCTTTGCTATGATTTTATTTTCTCTGGTGACATCTTTTTAGCCTTAGGGGTACTTCCCTCTAGAGCAGTCCGTTTAAGATATCCTGTAGTGGTGGTTTATGAGAGGCAAACTCTCTCAACTTTCATTTGTCTGGAAATTGTTTAATCCCTCTGTCATATTTAAATGATAATCATGCTGGATACAGTATTCTTGGTTCGAGGCCCTTCTGTTTCATTACATTAAATATATCATGCCATTCTCTTCTGGCCTGTAAGGTTTCTGTTGAGAAGTCTGATGATAGTCTGATGGGTTTTCCTTTGTAGGTGATCCTTTTTTTCTCTCTAGCTGCCTTTAATACTCTGTCTTTATCTTTGATCTTTGCCATCTTAATTATTATGTGTCTTGGTGTTTTGTTCCTTGGGTCCCTTGTGGTGCGAGATCTGTGGGCTTCCGTGGACTGCGAGACTATTTCCTTCCCCAGCGTGGGAAAGTTTTCAGTAATTATTTCTTCAAAGACACTTTCTATCCCTTTTTTCTCTCTCTTCTTCCTCTGGTACTCCTATAATGCAAATATTGTTCTGTTTGGATTGGTCACACAGTTCTCTTAATATTCTTTCATTCCTAGAGATCCTTTTATCTCTTTCTGCCTCAGCTTCTCTGTATTCCTGTTCTCTGATTTCTATTCCATTAACAGTCTCTTGCATCTCGTCCAGTCTGCTGTTAAGCCCGTCGATCGCTTGTCTCATTTCTGCATTGTCTTTCCTGACTTCCATAACTTCCTCCCTTAGCTCTTGCACATTTCTCTGTAGATCCATCAGCATGGTTATGACTTTTATTCTGAGTTCTTTTTCAGGAAGACTGTGCATTTCCATCCCTTCAGGCTCCCTCTCTGGGGTTGTCTGGTTGATCTTAGTCTGGACCACATTCCTCTGTCTTTTCATGGCTATAGAAGTGGTCGCTGGTAGTTGCCACGTATTTCAGCTGGGCTCTTTAAGACTTTAAAAAGAAAAAGAGAAAAAAGAAAGAGAGAGAAAGAAAGAAAAAATAAATAAAAGAAAAGAAAAAAGAAAGAGATGAAAAAACAAAAAAACAAAACAAAAACACCCATCGGGAATAGATTCTGTGGGAATGCTGTAGGTGGCGCTGTTGCCCCACTATTCTGCAGCAGTGGCCGTGCCTCTCCACAAGGCCCTTTATAGCTCTGGCCAGGGTGGGAATGAATGGGAGGCTGTTGATCTCTGTGCGGCCACCCTTTCCCAGTCGCCAGCTTAGGGGTCTGAAACCCCCCAGGACTCCCAGCCTGCTGGGCTGAGTGTGCTGGGGCGATCCGGCTCCTCCGCTGGACTCCTGTCTCTTTAAGAATGCTGAAGACAACACACGGTTTTCTTCTTTTTTTTCCTTCCCAGAAGCCAGCTATAAGCACCCTGGTGCCTTCCCCGCTCAGATCCTGCACTCTCTGTCTCTCCAGTCTCCACTATACCGTGCGATGTGTGTCAGCGTTCCCTGCGCAGATCACTGGGGCTGGTTATTTCGCGGGGTGTACTTCCACTCCCTCTCAGCTCTGAATCTTCTCCTCTCACTGGTGCGCTGGGGTGGGGGAGTGCTCGGGTTCCGCTGGGTCACGGCTCCGTATCTTACCCTCCTCGCAGGGTGCCATGTCCTCTCAGGTGTAGCTGCACGCTGTGCACTTTCCTGTGTATTCTGGTCTCTCTTTTAGGAATAGTTGATTTGCTGTATTTTCATAGATAGATATATATTTTGGGAGGAGATTTCTGCCGCCCTGCTCACGCCGCCATCTTCCCGGAAGTCTCTGCCTAAACTTTTGATTGATGTTGCCATTATTGTTTTTTCTTCAGCTTTGCAAACCTGGGTATACTTCATGTGACAAAGAAAAAAGTATTTGAAACCTTGGAAGCACGAATGACAGAGGCATGTACCAGGGGCTATAATCCCGGACTCTTGGTGCATCCTGAACTTGCCTATTTGCAAGCAGAAGGTGGAGGCGACCGGCAGCTCACAGGTGAATGTCACCCTCCTAGCCTTGCTGCTTTGAGATCATGCTCTGCTTTTCTTGTATGTGGGCTGGGTGTTCATCTGTGTGCCCCAGGTTTCTCCTTCTCCAAGTATGTCTGCCAAGCTGCTTCCTTTCCCTGCTCAGAAACCTTTGATGGCATTGGGTTCTTTTGAATAAAATCTTCAGCTACGTAGCCTGGCATACAAGGCCTCTCAGTGTGGCCCCAGCCACCTTCCCAACCTCCTCTGCAGTCCTCCCAGCACCTGCCTCTCCCCATCACTGCCACCTGAACACTGCTGCATATTTGTACCTTCCTCTACCTAAAACACCCTACCCTTCCCTTTTCAACCTGTCAAAACCAATTCATAATTCAAGACTTGGTACAAGGAACACCCTCTGTTATACCTCCCCCAGCTCACCTTATTATAAGGAATCTTTCTTTGGGCCCTTCAGGCATGTTATAAACTATTCTCTTTATCATGAAAATGCTGTGCTTTATGTTTTGCTACCTTCACTCATTTTTTTCTTTGAGCCCCTTTCCTTGTCCCACCACATGCACCCTTTCTGTATGTATATGTTGTCTTTTAGTATGGCTACCTGTCTTTCTCATACTCAGGTAACAAGGCTGATCATTTTTCCACTAAACATGTTTCACCGTCACATATCCAGATCAAAACCTTCATGTCATTTTTGACTCCTCCTCCGTCACCTGCGCTTCATCTCCAGCGTGTGCTCCGGAGAGCTGTCCTGTGCTCTCTGCTACTCCACTCCTCTCGTTGCTCTGCCTCTATCCCTCTGCATTTCTAATGCACTTTACACCTTCTGGCCAGCCTAGATCTTACTAAAGCCTAGACTCACTACTCAGTGTCTCCCCACTGCCTACAAAATCTTCAAGCTGGCATTTTAGGCCTCCCAAGAGCTGGCCCCAGGCTGCATTTCCAGCTGTTCCCCACTATGCCCTTTATGTCAGACACAGCTCCAGAGGAGTGCCGTGATTTTCACTTCCTCGCCTTGGCACATTCTTTCTGTTCTTGACATTCCCTCTTCCTGAAATGCCCTTACTCGCTTTCTTCATAAGTGCAAGTTCTACCATCCCTTTGAGATTTAGCACAAATGTCTCTTCTGTTCCAAAGCTTCTGGATTATCCCCTCCTTTGAAATTCCATATGTCTTCATCTGTGGCTCTTCTATAATACTTATGACTTGAATTATCACCTCTTATGATATTATAAGTTAGTAAAACTATATCCATCAGCCTGAAAGCTCCATCAGGAAGGAAGGAAGGAGCCAAATGCAACTGAGCCATTTAATTCCTTCGCAAGTACTTTCTGAGTGTGGAGAATGTGCCAGGCGCTGTGCTAGGTGCTGTGGAATGAACACAGTCCCTGAGCTCAGAGAGCTTCTGGAATACTTAATTTTCATATTTCTCAATATAACTGATGCATAACTGGCTTATCGCATTCCATTCTATCACATCTTCTATTCCTTTAACTCTTACTGCCGGGGGAAAAAAAAGAGGTTGGGAGAAGATCGGAAAGGAGAGAGGCAGTTTGGTACATAGAAGACAATTTTTACTGTAATCCAGAGAAAATGCAGGTCTTCTTTTGATGCCTTTAATTTTGGATGAGATAAATAAGAATTTTATTAGCAATATGAAGAATTGCAAAAGAAAAACATATTTTTATTTTATGATCTTTATTTGGGCTTCATAAAATCATCCTGTCTAAAGTGTTCATGCTTTACTCTTTCCCTGGGCACAAATGCACTGTTGTGCGGTCCTAGATCGGGAAAAGGAAATCATCCGCCAGGCAGCTCTTCAGCAGACAAAGGAGATGGACCTGAGTGTGGTGCGGCTCATGTTTACAGCTTTTCTTCCAGACAGCACGGGCAGCTTCACAAGGCGCCTCGAGCCTGTGGTGTCAGATGCCATCTATGACAGCAGTGAGTACCTGACTTCTAGCAGGAGGCAGCTAAGTATGAGCTCAAGAACAGACTCCCATCCCTGCCCTGGCAGTTGCTTATTAGCTCTGAGTCCCGGGACAAATGACTTAATCACTTGCAGCCTCACATTTATCATTTACAAAATAGGAATACTAAAATCCAGCTTAAAAAGTCAATGTCTAGATTGAAAGTGAAAATGCTGAGTTGCTAAATAAGTGTAGTTCTCATTCCTCAGATGTGCATTTTAGTCTTACATGTGATGCCAAATTTCATTATTTGTGGATTTTTTGCTATGAGGATATATTGTTGGTACTCTTAACATGAGAAAAGTATCTCGGGCTTTTTGTTGAGGCTCTGAAGAGAAGTTCATTAAAAGACAACTATTATTCCTGTCCATCTTCATTCTTGCATGTTAGTTTTATCAGGATAGGAACTTCAAGTTAGCTGACTGAACAGTATAGATAGTATACGAATTCAAAGCTCTATTTGTCTATAGTTCCTAGAATATTTTTAAGAGTTTTACAGTGGTCTTCGGCACTTACCATGCAAATTTCCTGTTTGGTATGCATGGGATATATTAAACAGATATTTCTAAAAATCCTGCAAGTGCAGTATTTAGGCTCATTAAAAGTTTATAGAGTTTAGTCTAAGCAGAAAAGTCCATGTTCCAAATACAACTAACTGATTTATCTGATTTAAACAAGTTAGAAGGGAAGTGAAAGTTATAAAATGATGTAGACTTGTGTGCTAAAGATCACCTTAAAATGCAGCTGTTAGAGCCAAAAAAAAAGGAAGCCTTAGACTACCTCCACACGAAACTTTTGCCCCCTAACCACACAGATTTCTAATTTAGTGTGTGAGGGAAAAAAAGATAACATCTCCATTTTTCTTTTCTGTAGAATAAAAAGTAATGCATAGTTTAAGAAAGCTATGCTTTTCCTAAATTTCTAGGACTCTTGTGAATAATAAATCAGTATCATGGAAATAAGGTTGAGGTTAAAGTGCCGACCTACTTGAAATCCAACAAGTCCTTCGGCTTGATACTTCCTTAAACAGCAGAAAAGCTCTTTCTCTTTCTGTGTTAACTTCTCTTGCTCCGTTAGTGGGAGAAATACATACTGTTCCTTTCTGCCTCTTCTGTTTTGGTGATAATGAACAACCCATGCCCAAGAAGTACTCTGAAGCCTTCAGAAGTCATTTTTGTTTGATTTGTGGTGGTGTTAAAGCAATATTAGTGAAAGCATCTATTCAAACTTTCTTTCAGTTAATTTGTGCAAAGGATAGAGCCCCACATAAGAGAATGGCTTGTGAAGCTGAGGATAAGTCATGATGTTATTTTTCTCCCATGCACAGAAGCCCCCAATGCGTCCAACTTGAAAATTGTAAGAATGGACAGGACAGCTGGATGTGTAACTGGAGGGGAAGAAATTTATCTTCTCTGTGACAAGGTTCAGAAAGGTAAATATATGCCCTGAACTCATCATGTGAAATAAAATTCTGAGTGTGTCTAAGTTAGTTTTTGGCATTGGACCCAGTAATATCCCTCTTCTGCCATAGAACTTCTATAAAAAATATATACATTTCACCTCCTCCAAATTTAAGTTGTCTGTGTTACTCTTTTTTCTAAACAGAATTTTAATGGTTAAATTTCTTCAAGTGGATTGCCACATGTTAATGAATCATTTCCTATAGCAGGACATTTTCTTGACTAATTACATTGCAATGAAAAAACAATTTTGTCTACACTGATGGACAGTGACTGTAATGGGGTATGTGGTAGGGACTTGATAATAGGGGGAGTCTAGCAACCATAATGTTGCTCATGTAATTGTACATTAATAATACCAAAATAAATAAATAAATAAAAACAATTTTGTGGGTAATCCTTTCCCATATTTAGAAGTCTGTGTTATTTTTTTAGCCCAACTAATTAATTTAAAATTTTTCAACAGAAGTAAGAAAATAGTGATAATTTTAATCAGTGACATTTCAGTGTTTTTATACTTATACTTTGATATCTGATCTTAAACTAAGTAATAGCCCATGCTTCATACTTACATGTGCACAGAATAATGTTTTATATAGTATAAAATAGTTTATTTTGTTTATCTCACAGAGCTTCACTGCAACACTGAGAGAGCTTCTCCAAATATTTTCGCATGACACTATGATGTCAGTTAAGAAAAAGAAAGAGAATAAGAACTACAGGGAGATTCTCAGAACATATTTCTCCCATAATTTCACTTTCAGAAAGGTTCTTGGCATTTATCTCTCATTATAGTACAAGTTTGATAAATTAGCAAAAGCTGATGGCAATTGTGTTATTTTCTCAAACTTTACTCATATTTAAAATAAAAGGATAGAAACTGTAGGATAATAAAGATCTACTCACTACAAAGTAATGAGCATTTTCAAAGTAAGCAGATGCATAACTGAAAATAAAGCCCCTAAATAAAAGAACTAGGGCTTAAAAAAGAAAATTTCCATTCAAGGCTAAATGTCCTGCCATAAAACTTAATGAGATCAGATTTTTAAAGTAAAGGTATATACATTTCTTTATCCAAAAAACGTTTACACTTTCTCTGCATATCCTGCTATCAGCATCAGTCTTCACTTAACCCACTCTATCCAAGCAATGCACATTTCTACATTCCTGGGTGTGCATACTATGAGTGAACACAGTCTGAGTACCTTTATTTCTAAATGTGATTCTTAATCATTATCATTACATTAAGAGAAATTTTGTACCTGGCGTAAAGACTCTGAATAAATAGGTCCACAGTAGTCCTACCTGAAGGCAAAGGAATGGACCAGTGATGTTTTATCCAACCCTAATATTTTTAAATCTATTTAAGTAGAAATGTAAACTCAGTTTTTATAAGTCAGAAGTTCAGTCCTTCCTATGAAATGGGAAATGAAGCTAGATGCCAGCCTGACTTACATTGTCATAAATCTGCATAAGTAGAATCCATGATTGAAGTATGAAATTTAGGCATTCTAATTTAATCCAAAGGGTTTGACCAACATAATATTTTTAACAACTTCTCAAAATGGACTAATGAAGTATCATAAGGAGGCAGCAGAGTAGAATGTTTAATAGCGTGGAGTTTGAAATTTTATTGTCTGTGTTCAAATCCTGGCTTCTCCATTTACTAGCTGTTAAACCTTTGATAGGTTACTTAACCTCTCTGGACTCCATTTTCTCTTATGAAAAATGAGGATATTAATCTTCACAAAGTTGAGGGTTAAATCACAATGCCTCACAAAGTTGTGATGCATCGCAAAGTTGTTGTGAGGATTAAATCAGTTAATATATACATATAAATCACTTAGAACTGGGTCTAACATATAGTAAACTTCTTAACATTATTATAGATGTAGATCTATAACAAGATGAACCACCCTTTAGTATTCTGATGTTCTTCACTATCTTTCGTGTTTCTCAGGAGTGAAATGGTTTAGGGATGGAGAAGTGGGAAGGTCAAGGATGATTAAGAGAAAACTCAGATTGAATAGGTAAATCTAGCATTTAGTCATATGTAAATGAAGCTTGGGGCCCATCTGTGATAACTAATAAAAAGTTTCAGTGTTTTATGAAAATCTTAAACGATTCAAATATCTATTTTATATTAATTACTTAAAAAAAACTTAAGTACATAGTATATAGAATCCTGAACCAGCTTTATTTTTCAGCATGTTTATAAAAATTATTGCACTATATAAAATAATGCACCTGAATACAACTGTTTGCAGATGACATCCAGATTCGATTTTATGAAGAGGAGGAAAATGGTGGGATCTGGGAAGGATTTGGAGATTTTTCCCCCACAGATGTTCATAGACAAGTAAGTAGATGATGATGGTTATGATTTTACATTTTCTGCCTTGTTGAAATTCAGTACTTAGTTTCCATATATGAAAAAGGAAAAATCATATATATTTAACTTTCATAAAAGAGTACTATGTTTAAGACTCCTGCAGGTCTTCCAGCAGTTACCTGCCATAGAGTTATGGGCGAGGCTCTGTTAGACCACTGCCTCTGAGACCTGGGTGCCGTAAGTCAGCGGCCCTCAGGTCCTTCAGAGGAAATGGTTTCAGTGTCTGTATCAGTCTGCTCACGATGCCATAACAATATCATACACTGGGTGGATTAAAAAACAGAAATTTATTTCTCACAGTTCTGGAGGCTAGAAGTCCCATTCAAAGTCCCCCTCAGGGTGAGTTCCTGGTGAGAGCTCTCTTCTTGGCTTCCAGACAGCCGTCTTCTTGCTGTGTCCTCACGTGGTAGACAGAGAGTAAGCCCTCTGGTGTCTCTCTTTATAAGAACACAAGTCCTGTCCGATCAGGGCTCTTCCCTTCTGACCTCATTTAACCTTAATTATTTCTGCAAAGGCCCTAACTCCAAACACAGCCACAGTAGGGGCCAGGGCCTAAATATACAAATTTTAGGGTGACAGTCAGTTACAGTGTCGCACCCGGGTAATTATGGTAAGACCTGTTAAAAGGGTATTCTAGTGAAAAGGGTTGAAAGGAAGAGTCTTCTAGTTGAAGCTGATGTCATGGTAATACTTCCCAGTGACAACTGGGTATATTACTAAGGAATGAAAATGCTAAATCCCATCTTAGTAATTACTCTGAGTGATTGAGGAATACTATTTTCACACACAAAAAAAATTGGAAACAAACATCCATCAATAAGTGGTCAGTTAAATAAATTATGTGTAGCTATGTAATGGAATATTATAGTTATTAAAAAGAATGAGTACTCAATGAACTACTATGGAAAAATCTCAAAGATACATTAAAATTTTTATAGATGTAAAACAAAATGTATGTAAAAAAGATTCTATGTTCATGTTTGCACATGTATAAAGAAATTCTGAAAGAATATAAAAGAAATGAACTTATTTGTATTGACCTCTGGGGGCAGGTACCCAATAAGCATCACCAGATAGGAGACAGGAATGGCAAGATTTGCCAATGTATGCCATTGGGCACCCTTTTATATTTTATAAAGTCTTGATCCCTGTGAGTATATTACATAGTCAAAAAATCAAACCAAAAAATTATAAAAATGCCTCACTGTTGTAGCACTACCAGGAATGAAGAAGGAGGCTGTCTCAGAGTGTTACAGAATGCTCCATAGACACCTACAGCCTTGGCCATCCTCACCTCAAAATATGTGGACTCTGTTACGATGTTTCCCTTGCAGAATTTAGTTTCCTTTCCTCATTTACTGACCTATGGTACCACTTTCCTCATCTCTCTTTTCTACAGCCAGTCTTTCTCATGGTGCTGTAAATAATCTTGGAAGCTTTTAAGGCTGATTTGGAAGAGGAGAAGGAGGTGTATTCATATGATTATTTACTGGAAGACATTTGAAATATTAGACAAATGAAATAATAAAGATTTGCAATATATTGACATAGTCTCATATTTCAAATTCACAGTGCCAATTAAAATGTATGGAGATAAAATTCTGAGTTTGTAACTTTCTCTAGAGTGCTGTATGATTTAGCGCACTGTGTTTAAACATTGGGCATAAAGAATGTATTTAATGAGTAGTGATGCTGGAAAAAAATGTAATCCTACCCCAACATTTGTATCTTTATATCCTGTAGTTTGCCATCGTCTTCAAAACTCCAAAGTATAAGGATGTCAACATTACAAAACCAGCCTCCGTGTTCGTCCAACTTCGGAGGAAATCTGATTTGGAAACTAGCGAACCAAAACCTTTTCTCTACTACCCTGAAATCAAAGGTAACTCAGTTGTTTAAACTCTCATGCTTGTTCCAATAAGAGGACAAGCTGAATAGAAAAGATCAGTTAGTTACCTCATTCGAACAGCTTCCTGGAAACTGGTCCCTGGGTCCATGGTACTTATTTATGGAAAAGAGAGAAGAAAATACACTATATGGGGGGTCAGGAAATTAAGTCCAGCCTTTTAAAATAATGTTATTTCCACCAAGCTTATATGAGATTTAGATATCTGAGAATCTGTCTTTGAATTTGGGCATCTGCATTTATTGAGCAGCGCGGGGTTCAGGCAGTTCAGATGAAGAGAGAAGGCTTGCTGTTTAGGAGAACCAGCCACTCAGTCACCGGGCCTCAGGCAGCTGAGCAGAAGACTTAGCCACCGTGCTGTGCAGAACTGTAAGACTGAATGAAGTGCCATTCTTTTCCTCACGAAGGACATGCCGAGAAGGGGAGATATTAGTCTCTTAAGTAGTTAGAATGAAAACTATGATTTTGATAAATCCCAAAAGTAAAGCATCCACAAACACGTAGAGAACACCGAGGAGAACGCTTGATGCCAAAGACCCCATCACGAAGAAGTCATCTTCAGACCTTAAAATTGGGGGTAGATTTCAGGAGTTGGTGTGAAACAGAAGGAAAGGGTTTCCTGGGCTTAGGAAACCTGAGGAGCTAGAACAGTCCATGTGTAGACAGGGGACAGCGAGTGTTACAAGCACTGAGATGGACTTTTGAAGGCCTGGCAGGAAAGGGAGGCCTTGGTCAGCCCCTGAGATGCTCTGACTGGCAGCTAAGGTAGTTTGCATTGATTCTGGAGATAGGAATGACCAGGCCTTTTGGATTTGGAATGATGGCTCTTTTTCATATAGACCCTGAGGAGGCTATCGGCCGCAGACAGTGAGTCAGAAGAGTAATGCAAGATCCAAGTGAGAGATGGTAAGCTAGTGAAGGCATTAGTGCCGGGAATGAAAGGAGGAGACAGACTTGAGACGCAGCACTGTGATGGCCTCAAGAGGACCCCGATGCTGGCTGAGAAATTCAGGAGGCCTGTGGTTCTAGGAATCCCACCTTAGGAGCACTGTGGTGTGACTGAGTTGATGAAGGAATCAAGAGGGTAAAAGTAGGTTTGGGTGGGCAGAGAGGGAGCTCAGTTTAAAACATATTGCATTTTATGTTCCTGTGGCAAATTCCTAATAGGCCAATTAAGAGGCGGAACTGCAACTGCAGAGGGTAGGTTGGGAAATCCAGCACTGAGAATTCTCTCAGAATGAGTGTAACAGGCCCCAAAACTGGCTAATTGTTCAAAGGTATTTCTTAACCTAGAGTCCTCTGGTCCCCAAAGGGTCCATGGATAGAAATGTACTCCAATATAATTAGCCTTTTTTGTAATCCTATTTTGTATTTTACAAATTGAAACCTGTGATTCTGAATAGAGATCCAGAGACTTCTCCAGTCTGTAAAAGAGGCTGGGGCACAAACAAAACTAGAAACGCCTGGATTAGAGGGAAGTGAGGCCCGAGATGGAGGTCAGTGGGTAGCCGCCACTGGCACCCAGGGCCTGGCTGAGGGTGAAAACCACAGAGGGGCCGCAGGAACGTCCACACGGGCGTTGGGTCTTGTGACAGGTGTTCTTTGAAGTGGGCTTGCTTTTCCTGGAATTCATGGTGTGGCAGGAGCATTAAGAAATGGTTGCTTGAGTACTTATTTCTTTTCTGAGGTTGTGACCTCCTCACAGATGGGTCAGGTTTATAGTGCATTCCGTTACTGGTGGTGTGAAAACACCATCAGCAGAGTTGCTTTCTTTTTCTCCACATGAAATTTCATGCAAAATCCCAGTACATTAAATGCGATGGGCTCTGGTTAAAGTGGAGGTGAAAAGCCCGGCCACTTGGCCTTCACAGAAGCGCTCTCCCCTCCACTCACTTCCCACGTGGAGCAGCCTGAGTTCTTCTGAACGCTTCAGTCTACATAAAATTTGAAAGTTACGGCTTTGGATTAAATATCCTTCTTTAAGAGTAGACACAGAAGAGAAATATGGCAAGTTTTTTTTGGACTTTCTAAAGAAAGAAAAATAGATTTCTCTCCTAATAGATGTCTCCAAAATTATACCCATTTTTCTAACAGGATCATGTCAGAAAGGAAACACAGTTTACTTACTCATGCATGAGCCTAGAAACATTCAAAGCTGAGCTTGGTTTGTAGACTGCCATCTACCTTTCTCAGTGGTATCTGTGCGTCAAAAGAGTATGACACAGCAGGGGCATGTTCAGACTATTCCTTTCATTGCTACTATGAGCTCTGCATCATAGTAGGTTAAGAGGCTGGGGTTAGAGGGTGGGGTCTCCTGAAAGTTCCAGATCCCACCCGTATGCCACAAGCACTTACCTTTTAAGTCTATTATTGATGACAAGCTCCATGCAACACAAAGTATGTAAGAAAAACCATCTAGAAAATTAAGTTAGCAGTTGACCTCCACAGAAAGAATGGCCAACATGTATTGTGACTGAGTCATTGTGAGATTAGAACTGTTTTATTCAAGATAACAATTAGTCTTTAAAATGTGGATTATAAAATCCTGAGATGAAATAATCACAAGGAGAAGTAATCAACCAAGCATGTAACTGATCAGAAAAGTAGCAGACTATTTAACATGAGAGTAAGTATATGAAAACGAATCCAAACTATAAAACCAAAATTATGCAATGTATATTGTATAATTGTATGCACATTATACAATCCAAATTATACAATGACACCTTGAAGTCATTGAACACACTTCCAACTCCCCCATCCCCTGCAGTCACTCCCTATCTCATTGCCTAATTTTATTTTCTTCATTATTTTTATCAATTTGTAAAATTGTCTTATCTGTTCATTTATGTGTCATTTATGTGTCTGTTGTCTTGTTCCTACCTCCAGTAGGAAGAATATCCTTTAGGTCACAAATTTGATCTTTCATGTTCATTGCTATATTTCCAGCATCTGGAACAGTATAAGTCACCTAGTTGATGCTTGTTAAATATCTGAAGGCTAACTTACTGACTGACCAACCCAGTTGCCATCCTAACCCAAAGACTAGTCATTTGTTGGGTCCTTAGACATTATACAAAGAAGCAGAACACATCGCTCTCATTGTACAGAATCACCCAGCCCTGAGCTCTGCATCCTCTATGATCATTGACATTGTGCCTCATAGAAACTTCAAGGGCATGCTGGGTCCAGGGGAGACAAGAGAATCAAGAAAGGGATGATTGGCAAGGGAAGAAGATACTTGAGAAACTGCTATATACAAAAGCAAAGACCATAATGACTTTTCATTCTGAAAAGATGGAAATTAGAAACCATCATAATCTTTAACTTATGAAAGGTATGGTCAGGATAGGTGCAGGCATCTTCACTGGCACACTAGAACCTGAAAAGTGAGAATGAGAGACTTATAAGGCACACGCACAGCAAAAGGTGGCAGAGGATAAAAGTTTATATTCATAAACTAAACTATTATCTTAAGTCATTTATTATTCAAGGCAGACAAGGTATTTCAGAGTGTTTCCCAAAGCACGCTGGCCTAATGTAATGAGACTCTCACACTAGACTTTGGATCTGACCTTTACTCTGCCCTGACCTCAGACAAGTCCCTTTATCATCCTTGCTTCATTTTCCTCTTCTGTAAAAAGGGGGCTTATAGTGGGTGACTCTTAGGTCCTTTCTAGGTTAATGTTTCATTGTACTTCCCATGGTGCCCCTGTCAAAGGCAGACCACAAGGATAGATAAACCTAGTGTGAAAATCTCCGTGTTCAAAGTAATGACTCTATAGCACTGTACTACACTGATAGACAGTGACTGCAATAGGGGGTGTGAGGACTTGATCATATGAGTGAATGTTGAAACCACAGTGTTGTTCATATGAAACCTCCTTAAGGTTGTATATCAATGATATTTTAATAAAAAAAAAACCTCCATGTTCAATTCATGGAAATTCCATGCAGTTTCTTTTATTTTAAAAAAGCTTGTCATGTGGTATTTTCTGTACCAGTTTCTTGTCATTGAAATCTTAAAGGCTATAGAATAATTTTTTTTAAGTTGACTCCTAAAATTTCCACTTTACAGTGAAATATAACCAGCGATCATCTCTGTTTTATAAGTCAGAAGGAGTACATAGCAAGGAGTAAATACAAGTGATCTCTTTGCTAGAAGACATGTCAATAGGTAACCTTTATTTCTGAAGATATCTGCTTCCCTCTTGTGTTTCATATATCTAGTGAACTAACAATCTATATGAGAGCAATAGCTTATAGGTAAGTAATAAGCATGACTATTAGTTTTGGTACAACTGATGAAGAGGTTTTATAAATGTGTCCAAAACCTCTGATAAGGAAAATGTTAAAGTTTCTCCACTGTGAGGTTACTCCTTTCTAGTGGAAGCACATTTTCTTCAGAGTTGACCCACATTGGTTTTTTCTTCCTAACAAGTCTGGACATGATAAATTTTTAAATGACTATTTTTAAGTGTACTTTGCTACCCTACTTTCCCCTGCTTCAGTCTTTCAACTGCACTTAGGTGATGGAGAGATAATCGGTTAACAGCATTCTTTCTGGCCCTGAGATGACTGAAACAACCACAGAATTAGAAGTGAAGATTTTTTTTGAACATCAACAAGTATCAAAATTGACACTGAAGAATCAGAAATAAGACAATTGTGAAGTATTGGATTGATGATTGAAAAAAAGAATACAGCATTGAGTGTTTATTTAACAAAAAACTTTCTTCACTCCTTCAGCCCAAAGGAAGGAAGGGAGAAAAAAAATGTGTGGCAGGAAAATCAGAGAAGAGAAAAAAGGGAAACAGAAAACAAGAATACAATAGCAGACCACAAACCAGTGACAGAGCTCAGAGGGTCAGTGGGGTGGGTAGGAAGCTAGACAGCAAGGCACAAAAGGGAACAGAACCACCACATGAGGAACGAGGGGGGAAAGTCTACATAGCACCCAGACCTGGACAGTCCAAAATCTCAGAGGACATCTCCTTCCTTTAGTCATGTAGTGGTCTTAGACTTATAGCTTCCCATGTCTCATTGGTCACCAAAGGCTACAGATCCTTCCTTCACTGTACTTCTGGGGCACACCCATTTTTTTATGGGGACCACATAAGAACAGCCTCCATCACCCTCTGTCTGCACTGTCTCTGCCTCTCACTTTGAATCTTTATTTCGTCCTAATCACCAATGACAGATGAATCTTCCTAAAATATAACAGCCTGTACACATCATTCCCCAGTTCAAAGACATTCAGTGGCTCTTCTGCCTATAAATTAAATCCCTTGGGTTCATAATCCAGGTGCTCCACAATGTGGTCCCACATCAGCCCCATTTCTCAAGAATTCCTCATACTGAACTTTCACTTCAGCTAAGCTGATCCACTACTGTTCTCATAAGCATACAATGCACATTGTTTCCTTCATTACTTTTCCTCTACGTCCCTTTCCTAGAACATCCTCCCTTTGTCCTCTCCCTGATATAAAGTTGATTCTGGAAATCCTTTCCTGAATTTCCAGCCCACAAGGATTCCCTTGAAGTCCTTCCTTGAACTCCTAGAACACTGGTTTGCACCAAGAATTTAACATATATAGCATTATAGGGTTCTCTCTCTAAATCTTTCCCCACAGCCTTAAAATCATATTGGAGGGCTCTTAACAGTGAAGACTTTATGTCTATTTCTCTTTATCCCCAGCACTTAGCTCACAGTAGATGCAATAAATGTTAGCTGATTGGTAATAGTTGTGAAATGCTTAATAATGTTTTTCATATTCATTATCTTCTGCATCTTAATCTTTGATGGGCAACCTAGTCTCTTACTAATTTGAATGACATTGGGGATTTAAGAAACTTACAGGGAGGATTTGGGTGTGTACTGTTCTCTGGTCTCTGAAGCTGGTTCTCAAGTCTCTGAATCCATAGGAATAAATATTAAGCTTCTTGAAATGTAGCATCCCTTTCTCCTTGGGTGCTGTTTCCCTTTAAGATGTTTAAAAATACCATCAGAATCAATATTATTTCTGTGGCTAGTGGTGGAACTGAATTAATCTTTTCTCCTCTGGTTTCTCTTCCCTTAACCACAGATAAAGAGGAAGTGCAGAGGAAACGGCAGAAGCTCATGCCCAATTTTTCCGATAGCTTCGGCGGCGGCAGTGGAGCTGGGGCCGGCGGCGGGGGCATGTTCGGCGGCGGCAGCGGGGGCGCTGGAAGTGCGGGTCCAGGTAGGAGGCAGGTCTGCTTTCTCTAAAGCTTCTCTCCTTGGGAGGCAGACTTTCCTATTCCTCCATTTCCTAGCTCGTCTGTGAGCTCAGTGGCTGACATTATCGCGTGTGATCATTAAAATGCCCAACAAATACATTTTTTTCAAAAAGGGACATGTTCATTTTATAATATTTAGAGAATAACAAAAATTGTAAGAAGAAAAAAAAGTCACTCAGGGTCACTTATCCCCAGAACATCTCTGGTAACGTTTTCCTGTATATTCCCTCTTCTCTTTTTTGGCACGGTTGTCTAGGGTATTCTTTGGAAATACTGAAAAGATTTCATGTTACATATACCACATATGTAGGAAATTTGCAAAATACATAAAATCCTGCCATCAAAGCTTAACTACTTCTAATTTTTTTTTCTGTGCCTACGTTATGGTACATACCTGCACTTCCCCAGGTATGGCTCTGATCCTCATTATGCAGAGTATTTCAGTTCGGTTATGTGTATTATTTATTGTCATCCCATCATGATTGTGTATATTGAGTCAGATATGCTGCTTTTCCCTGACGAGTTAACAAAGCCATTTCCCATGGTAATACAAACTTTACATTAACATAATTTTTTAAGCATCATTTTAATGACTTGTATTATTTCATTAAGTAAACAAACCACAGCATAACTTACTTGAATGCTGTTTTCTGGTTTTTATATAAAAATGCTGTACCAAACTCCTCTCTCCACATTGCTTTTTATTCCAGATTATTTTTGTAAATTAGATTCTTTGAACTAATATTACTATGTCAGAGAATATGACATCTAATAACAGCCACTTCCCAAAGAATCTTATGAGTTTATGCTTCCACCAAAAATGTGTGAGAATGAACAGTGGTGGCCGTGTTTCCGGTGAGGAGTCAGTGTATTTCTCTGCATTTTGTTTGGTTCAGTTTTTCCCCCCAGAGGGTGTGTTACTGTCTTCTGTGTTGGCAAGTCTGAGTTGGGGTGGTGGCCCCTCGCTGTGAGCGTCCCCTCCGCGTGGGGCTGGGAGATTTCTCCAGCAGTGATTCCTCCGCACCGCCCCCAGCCTGGAGCTGCCTGGGTTGCCAGCATGTAAACTTTGAGTGGGATTCCAATCATCCCATGACCCACCACTGTGTGTCTTACTAACTCTCAACAGAAGTACCCAGACGGGCACCCTGTCCTCCCACACCAAAGCTTCTGCCTGCCTGAGAGAAGGACAGTAAGGTCTGTTGAGTCTTTGTAAAAAAAAAAAAATCATCATGAGGGTTCATTTGTCTTTGCCATTTCAGGGTATGGCTTCCCCCACTACGGATTTCCTACCTATGGTGGAATTACCTTCCACCCTGGAACCACTAAATCTAATGCTGGGATGAAGCATGGTAAGATTGTGTGTGTGTGTGTGTGTGTGTGCATGTGTGTGTACACATATATTGATTTTTTTAATACTGAGAAAGGAATAAAAAATTAATGCCAGAAAAGGGCTTTTTATCATTACCTATCACATTATCATCTTGAAAAAAAATTGATGGAATAAATTGTAAATAAATGCAATGCAAATAAACCAAGAAGATACTTTTCTAAAAAATTATTATACTACGGAGAGTATAAATTCTATTCCTGATGCTTTATGTTTATATTTACTTTGTAAGTGGCATAAACAGGGGAAGAAAACAACATTAAAAGGGGATGTAGAAAGTTTATTCAAACATAAAATAGTCATCAAACTTACCTATTCTCTTATTTTTTCTCAAATATGCACTTTTGAAGACATTTTGACTTTTATAGGTATGGCCTTTTCCCATCAAATGCCTCCCCTCATTAGCAGTGTCACACTACATGAAAAGAAAACAGTACATTCTTCTCATATATTGAATGCCTCTTTTATGTCATATGCTTTTACATGTTTTACTGTAATATTCATGACTGCTCTGTAAGGAAAATATTAGTATCTCCATTTTACAGACAGAGGACACCAAGGTTTAGAAATGTTCACTCACTCGCTGAAGGCACATACCTGTTAGTGGCAGAGCCAGGATTTGAACCAAGTCTGCCCATAAATTGTAGGCGCTTTCATACTACCTGTCAGATAACATAGTCAGACCTAAAGAGCATGATTAGAAATGTGCACTGAATAGCTTCCCCACTAAAGAAAGTGAATTGACTTCATGTCTTTATAGCTTGGTTGGCTAATTAGCATTACGAAAAAATAACTGCTCTGCTTTCAAGAACTTTAAATATTCCACTACCCTGCAATTCACAGAAGATCTTTACTTCATTTTTCTCCTTTACAAATAAGGAGAAAGAGATGCAAGTTTTTAGAAGTGAAAAAAAAAATTTTTTTTAAGACCTTAAACATTCTCATCACAAGAAAAAAAAATTTCTGTGTATGCTGACAGATGTTAACTAGACTTATTGTGGTGATCATTTTTGCAACATACACAAATATATCATGTATGTCTAAAATTCACATAATGTTATATGTCAATTATACCTCCATTTTTAAAAATGTTTTTTAGAAGTGAGAGTTTAAAATAACTCCAAAACATGTTGCTTATGAGATGGCCATTTGAAAAGGAGTTTTAAATTGTTTTTCTTCTCCCTTTGCAGTAAATTTGCCTCCTGCCTCCTTCATCTGACTGCCACTGACTCTCTGGACTGTAACTTAATTGATAGATTCTCCTGAGAACAGGCTGATGTTTTTGCTTTTATCTCAGGTACCATAACCACCCCATCTGAAGATGACCCTGAAGGCTGTGACAGCTGTGATGACCGAGAGGCAGTAAATCTCTCTGGGAAAATAACTAAAATCACAGAACAAGATAAGCTGTCTGGCAGCGGGGATGATGAGGTTACTCTGATGTATACAGTTGGAGCAAAAGGAGAGAATTACAGATTTCAGGGTGAGTGAGCACACCAGCAATCACACTGTGATGGTCGGTGAGGGGAAAGGGTCCATTCTAGGTGTAGAAGCTATTTCCAGAAGAAGGTTTATTTCCTGTGTATCTAAAGAGGAAATATCAATATCTGGTTGGGTTTGCTCTTCAGAGTCCTCTATGCCTTTTGAAAAGCATGTGTCTGGTCATTTTATTCACACTGGGATTTCTGTCTCCCAGTGTCACTCTGAATACAAGTCCTGAAGTTCACATGTGCATTCTCCAGTCATAATGCAGGTTGGGTATCCTCAGAGATAATCTAATTCATCTCTGCCATCGATAATAGAGCACAGTTTCCATGACTTTAATGTATCGAGACTGTAGCTTGACTATCTTACTGAAGTGGAACTTTGCCTGCAAATGAGGACTTTTCCTTTTATCCTATGCCCTCTTTGAAGAATTAGGATTAGGTGGGACAGTGCACTTTTATGTGTGTTTTGAACAAGTAATTAGAGTATGTTTTATGGATCTAGGTCATCCTAGGTCATACTCGGAAGACTTTTTCTATAGAGGGAAAGATAGTAAATATTTAGGCTTGGTGGCCACATATGGTCTCTATTACGTATTCTCTTTTTTTTATATACCTCTTTAAAAATGTACAAATCATGCTCACACACAGGATTTGGTCTGTGGGCTACAATTTGCCTTCCCCTGGCTTTTGGGAAGTGAACGTGACAAGAACACCAATGGTTTATGTAAATAAGACATTTCTGAGTTTCTTTTCCCCTAACAAAATGTAGAAAGATTTTTCATACCATCCTCTGTATTTGTCAGTGAGCACCTCCTACTTGTGCTTTTTCTAGTGAAGACAATCCAGAAGCACTGAAAGGAGCATTTCCAACTAAAATGATGTGTGTCAAGGTGTCAGAACACTGATGCCAATGGTGTGGGCCTCGAGCACGTCATACCCGTAGAGCAAGTATAGGCAACTCAACTGTGCTTGTGGTCATTACCTTGCAGATAACTTCTTTCTAGAGAAGGCTATGCAGCTTGCCAAGCGGCACGCCAATGCCCTTTTTGACTACGCGGTGACAGGAGATGTGAAGATGCTGCTGGCTGTCCAGCGCCATCTCACTGCAGTGCAGGATGAGAATGGGGACAGGTAAGTCAGGACTCTGGCAAACAAGGGTTGTTTTAGGTAGGAAGGAGAAAAAAGGGTTGTATACATACTAGCTAGAGATACAAAGAATTGTTCAAAGCCGCTGGGTCCTGTGACCGGAACACTCTCAAGGGAAGTAATGTGTCACTGAGGCTGAAGAGCATAATTTCTTCTCCTGTCCTGTGGCTCTTGCCCGTTGGACACAGAACAGCGAGACTACATCTAAGAGTACATGCTTGTAGGCAAGAAAACTAAGCTGTGGGGGGAATGAGACTTTTTGAAAAGCCTTGCTTTATTTATTGGAGTAATATTTAGTAAGCAAACATTTTATTAACATTTGGTCCAACAAGTCCCCATGGGGCGAGTCATCCCCAGCTGCACGTTTGTGATGCCAGTGTACCCGAGAGAAAGCTCCGCAAACACAGCGTGACAACAGCACACAGTGACTGAGGGGCCCTGGTCATTCCTCCCCAGCCCTGGTTCCTTCCTCACTGCCTTTCAGTGTCACCAGTCTGTGACCGGACCACACTGCCGTGACTGCTCAGGCCCTGTCGTGTGGCAGCCTGACATTCCAAACGCCGTGCCTTCCATTTCTGCTATTTCTGGGCTTCTATGTGAAAAGCCACCTGGCTGCTTCTAAAATAGTTCTTAGTCCTTTCAAAGAGACTTCTACAATGATCTCAAAAGCCTATAAAAATACCAAGACAGCAGCCCTCAGATTCAAGTCAGATGCCTTATCTAAAACCTTCCTAAAATAGTATCAACACTAAGAAATCCTTTTCTGTGGAAGGGCTCTTGAGGGCTATGTTTTAAACCTCAGTTTAAAACTTGAATCAAACGCTTCAGGAAAGTGCCAACCTCAGGGTTTCAAACAGAGACCTTTGTTCTCATTCCTTGCAGCGTAACCAAGGATGTGGTATAACCACTGGCCTTGTTATTATAAGTATGTGAGGAACTGGTACAACCTTCTTTGTGTAATGCTGTGAACAGCCAACTGTGTTTTACAGGGTTAAATAATCCAATTAGCATTCAATTGCATATAGCCACAAGAGAAAGCAGTTAACCAAGACAAGACAGCGGCGTTTCAAGGGACATTTTTAGGGGCTGAATTGAACCTAAGAAAGAAGAGCCCATACAAGTTAGAAAGGGACTGCTTGTGTTTGAAGGGAGGGATTGTTAAAAGGGGTACAAAGTATAGGCATGCAAGTGGGTGCATTGAGGGGAAAGCACACACGTGTATGGACCCTGGACACGTATGGAGGGGCCACCGAGGTGGCCTTCCTACGCAAACAGAATATGAATGCTTAGAGTCCCTTCCCAGGACGCCAAACATACTCCTGCAACTGAGGGGACAGCTAGATGAGACACGAGAGGCCAAAGAGGAGTCCTCATAAGAATGTGGACAATGGTTAGCTGTTGGCCTCATGTTTGGATTGAACTTGCCATATTCAGTTCATCTGAATCCTGTGGCCATTAGTCATCACAGAAAATACAATAAAGGAAAAAAAAAAAAACTTCTAGTATTGGGGAAAGTCCCATTGGGTGTGAGGATTTATGGAGGAGGGGAAATGTACTTCTGCTATGAAATGCTTAACTGCCCAGGGAAATTTTTAGGCAGTTTTCAAATTATGGCCTTTTTCTTGGTATACGTGCATCATGCCCGCGTCAGATGGTAAGCGCTTCTCAGGAGTCATCTTCCAGCCTCATATTTGAAGAGACGAGGGTGAAACCCTGAAATCATTCATCTGAAAGTCTGTCTCAAGCAATGGAGTCACACGTTAGTTTGCTGGGCCCTCCTGTGCTATTGTTACTCCCAAGTAAAATGTACTCGCTGTTGCTAAGAAAGTGGCCTGAATAAAATGATACCTAATAGCTTTAAATTAAACATTCACCCTGTGCCTCAAATCCCACATGTACTGACACCTTGCTATACTCTTAAGTGTGCTGTGCCTTGCAGTCTGTCCATACTGTGGAAAGGTTATCGTCTTAGATGTTCATCTGCAACTCTGCAGAGCAGTGCTCATGTCCTCAAGCAGGATAGCTTATGGGATTAAGAGGTGGCTTTGGAGCAAGACAGACCTGGGCTTGAATCCCAGTTTTGCCGCTCACTAGTTATGTGACCTGGGTTGAGTTCTGTTATACCTACAAGTCTCAGTGTCATCATCTGAAAAATGAGGATATATTGCTGACCTCACAGGATCATTGTCATGACAAATAATGTATGTCAGGTGCTCAGCCTCAGCTGGTGAACAGGCGCTCTAAACAAATTGTAGCCACTTTTATTGTTGTTGAGTCACTTCAAATTGATTGTAAAGGTATGGTTTTTTACAATGAAAAAACCTTTGTTCCCGGGGGTGACGGTTGGCACCCACCGCTGTTTTCGACCTCATCAGTGTAAGCCCCTGGGTCCATTCTAACATCCTGAACTCCAGTGCCTGAACGGTGACCCAGGGCTATACGGTGACCCAGGGCTATACGGCTGACCCAGAGAACCAGCCCCAGTGGAGGTCACCAGCCGGGGAGGCAGAGAGGCCCACAGAAAACCTGCATAACCAAGCAGTAAACCAAAGGGACTTTACATGCTCTGCCTAAGGAGCTGAGAGAAGATGTAAGGTTTGAATTGGAATATGAAGGATGGAGTAGGCATTGTCCAGGCAGAGGGAATAATTGAGGGTGAAAAATATAATCACATTGTTCCTTCAGAAGTTTGCCTCAGAACTCTTCTCTCAGTAACGAAAAGCCTGGATCCATTTTCCCTTGGCATCTAGGAAGATCTTTAAAAAGCCACCACACTGTATTTTGGAGGAGGCTGGCAGGGCTAAGTGATGTTAACTGCATTTTTTTGGAACAGTTCCTAGTGCCAGGCATTTTATGTGTATCATCTGTATGTCAAGGGAAGTCAGAAAAGCTAGAGCAGAAAAGGTCCTGAAACCATAGTGCAGTGGCAGAATTGGGATTTGAATTTAGGTCTCTTCACCTCAAAGCCTGGGTGCCTTTATACCTCAAGAAGTCCAACATGCATGTCCCCAGAGCTAGGCAGGCACCATAAATGAGTATAGCAGTCTTGGGTAGGCAACAGAACATCCCCGCCTCAGATTCAAGACACTTTATACATTCAAAACATTTGGGGGCCAAAGTATAAGAGCCAAGTTCAGTCTGTACATCTGATCATATGTTGGAAATCTTTGTCTTCTTATTAAAACTTTAGTTGATTACTGCCACTATGTTTTCATTCCAGTGTCTTACACTTAGCAATCATCCACCTTCATACTCAGCTTGTGAGGGATTTGCTAGAAGTCACATCTGGTTTGATTTCTGATGACATTATCAACATGAGAAATGATCTCTACCAGGTAAGCAGAAATATCAAGGAGAGAACTTCAGAAAAATCCGGTTGCATATGTGTGTGTGTACCTGTTATTTCTAATAATATTAACAGCAGAAAAATTACAACAAAATACTTTGTTTTGCAGTAATACCCTAAAAGCCCATTACTTGGGAATGTTATTTTATGTGTCAGGATTCTTTAACCTGTGGGTATAACAGCAAGTGCCCCATGATGAAATTCAGCATCCTGTTGAAGAAAGATAAACTTTTAAACTTCAGAAATCTGTTAGAGTCTCCACTGTTTCTCCCCTTCTTTTTTTATTGAAATATAATTGACATAATAATAGTTTCAGGTGTACAACATAATGATGTGATATTTGCATATATTGCAAAATGATCACCAAAATAAGTTTTGTCACCATCTGTCACCACAAAATCACCCATTTTGGGGGGATAAGAACTTCTAAGATCTACTCTTAGCAATTTTCAAATATGCAGTGCAGTACTATTAGCTACAGTCACCACACTGCACATTATATCCCCATGACTTATTTATTTCATAACTGGAAGTTTGTACCTTTCAACCCCCTTCACCCATTTTATACACCCGCTACTCCCAACCCCAGCCAATCCATTTCAGAATGAGAACCTAGAGTAAATAAGCCACATCTGTCAAGAAAAAGAAAATTGAAAAACATTGTTTGAAGAGCCAATAGTTTACAAGAATCTTGAAGTCTACTGAAACACATTTTAACATCTAGATTAAAACATATATTAAATAAAGGATGCTGAAATCAAAACACAGAAAGGTAAAAGGTTGCTTGAGGAGTGGAAAATGTCTTTCAAAACTAGAAAGACAGTTCAAAGTGAGGTAAAAGGAGAACACTGAAGAGTTTTGCCCAAATCAGGTTTAAAGAGAAATTAGATGACTCAAAAGCACCTGGAGGAACTCGGTTACAGAGGTGTTCCGATACTGCTGAGAGAGAAGGGAGCTGGAGACTTAATGAGGCTGCCTGACAGGCACAAGCAGATTTCAGGGGAGGAAAAGAGACGGAAACTTCTTGGGCAGAACCAGCGCCTGGATCCCAGGGGCTGGGAGGTGGAGAGCTGGGCCAGCCTTTGGCCAAAGGATACTACCGAACGGGGAGCAGGGCTCGCTCTACAGGGATGCCCTCTCCTCCCCGAGGGGCGCTTTCCCTCCTAGCTGTCTTTCCCCTGCCCCACCAGCTCCTGGCCTCATGCCCTCCTCAGCCTCCTGTTCCCTTCACTTTGCCCCCAGTGACTTCCTGGTCCTCCTCAGCCCAGATGGTGTGTTCCAATGCCTTATCTAAGCATATTTCCCTGTCTCAAAATATGGACAACAATCATGTACAATTATTTGCACAGTAATGGTGCTATCCCAGTTCTCAGTTTTTAAAGCAGGCGATGTGAATCATTTTTATGTTCTCAAAGCAAAAGTGCTAAAATGTTTATATGTAGCTCTCAACAGATTTTTATCTGTGAATAGGTGTTTCCTGATAAGAGAAAATAAGTTTCCCATTTGATGTAAGGCTTTAGGCTTCTCCTCTGGCTGTCATGTGTAATGTCAGAAGAAAAATGAAGTTGGGGATTCTTTACTGACTTAGAATATAAAATAACTAGGGTGACGTCTAATTTTAGATAGACATTTAAAGGGTATCTTCTTAAATTTTTCATACCATCTCAGCGGTTGATGGTATTTGTGGTCATTTGACCCATAAAGCTTGATTCTTTCAGGTTTTTGGACTAACCCCTTTTTAACCCTCACAACTGTACTAGTAAAACTAGGAAAAGGATATTGCCGCTTCTCAGTTCTCATTTCAAAGACTGCTTAACTTCACTGCCTGTAGGTCAGATTGAAGAAATTACTTGTTTTTCTGTTTATAAATAGGACCTGCAGAGGACACCACACAACAGGGTTAGTAGTTGTGATTTATGATGTGCTAAACTCCTTCCTGTATCTTTGGTTACATATATTGAGGCTCTCCAGTGTGCTAGAGACAAAATCCTTGAAATTGCCACTTTGGGCCCTTCCGTGCCTTCTGATCTGGGGACTCTCAGGAGAATACAGGTTCATTTTTCCCCACCTTACACTGTTCTCACTGGTGGGCAAGGATCTGGATCCCCTTCTTTGCCTTCTAGGTCTCAAATGCCACCCAATGGCAACATTGAACTAGAAAAGGCTAAGATTTGGACTTTTGTTTATCTGTCATAAAGGTTCCCTATTAACTATACTTGATGGAAAAATCATACAGTTCTCTTAAGCAATTTGGATTATTTGGCAGTTGTCTTAGACAGTCTCCCAAAATACCATTCACTAATCCTAGTACATTTCTGTGACCATCTGTCATGATCAAATCTCCGTCCCCATCCACCCTCTAGATCCACACTCAAAATAATCCAAGTGCATAGAGTTAGGATTTTTCTGAAAATATTTCTGAAATCTATTGCCTCTAGTCCCCATTCTTCCCTCCCTCCCCCCTCCCCCAACATAGACAACTACCTCAGTGTTTGATAGGGGTTGTTTTAAATGCATATGTTCATATAGAACATTAGTGGGGTTTTTCATGCATGTATTTTTTTCTTTTATGATCTTATTGCAAACATATATTCCTAGTTTTTCAGTGGTACACAAGAAAATACACTGGATAATCAAAGTTGCCCTCCCTTGGCAGCATGCAAGTCCCCCAGCCCCATTCCCAAATATAACTATTCTATTTGTGTTTTTCCAGATATTAGCTACATAAGCATATATACTTTAACTATATAGATATTTTATTCTCTCACAGCCTACATTATATTATACATGGTGCTCCTGCTCTACATTAACCTTTTAATTTTTAATTGGATATAATTATAGATTCATGAGCACTTGCAAAAAAGTACCCTTCACCCAGTTTCCCCCAGTGCTAGCATCTTGCATAACTGTAAGACGGTATCAAAACCAGGACATTGACATGAGTACAATCCACAGATCTTATTTGGGCTTCACCAACTTTACATGCACTCATTTGTGTCTGTATAATTCTTCCTGCATTTTTTTTAATACATGAGTAGCTTTGTTCTACATGCCAGTATATATGCCTTTGATATATATATAGATCTGTCTATGCAGTTGTGTGTACAGCTAAGTACACTTTCTACTCCTGAAGGGAATTCCATAATGTACATCTTCCACCTATAATGTACCTGTTCCCCAGCAGTAGACATTTAATAAGCCTTTTGCTTCCCAGCTCCACAGACAGCGCTGCAAAGAATATGCTCATCCACATCCCCTTGTAGATTTGTGTCACTCAGATATATATGTGGGAGTTGGGCTGGGGAGCTTTTCTGTATTTGGTTCTCCACAGTGTCTGTATCAGTCCACACATTCACAAGTACAGCGTGAGGGTTTCTGGATCTCCACATTGTATAATTGTTTAAAATATAATTCTGGGATTTAAGATCTAAAGCCTGAAATATCACAGAAAAACTTTGATGTGACTAAGGAAGAAAACTTTTTTTTTAAAGTTTTCTCTTACTCATGGTAAGAGAATTTGTGTAACTTGAAAAAATTAGAAGTAATTCCTAATTTCTGAATGGTATATTATAATTTCATTTTTTACAATCTCATTTTTTCAGACTTTCCTCATCTCCCCAAATAGAATTTTAGATTAATAAATACAGCCCTTTGCTACTTATTAATTTTTCAAGAGGAAAGCTCTTAGCCACAGAATCTAAAGTTTTGAGGACATCATTCCATTTCAAGCCCGGGTATAGTCCTAAAAGATGAAAAAAAACATGAGAGTGGAAATTTGGCAAAAAACCTTGTCTTATTTCTGCTGTATTAAACAATCACTGTAATGAAGACTTGGCTGGCCAGCGCATCTTTCACCCAGTTCCCAAGCGCTGTCCTTGCTCTCCACCTGCCCCGATGTTGGATGGCCCACCTGCTGTCGCTGCTGCAGCCAGTAGCTGCTCACTGAGAGGGCAAGTTTAGGCAAATTGTCACCAGACAGACTGGATTTCACAGGCTCCTGTGAAATAAGCTGATTTCTTATAAAAATATATTGCTCTTCTTGGGTGGTAACCTCTGTTCTTTGGAAGATATTTTCGTGATTGTGTTTATCTTAGTCATTTTAAAAACACAGTTTTCAAAACATCTCGTCTGCACTCACCGAGGCACCACTTTGTGGGCAGAGTGATCGAATGGGTTATTTATATTCCTATTAGGTGTCAGCAGCTCATCTTGTTTGTTCATCCAAGCCTTCTTAGTGAGATGGTTCTTTTGTCCCGATTATGGCTTTTAGCATCTTCTGACACCTTTTATAAGATGGGGATGCAAGAGCTCTACTGATTGGTCTCATGAAGCCAGTCTATGGAACAGTATTTTTTAATTTAGCAAATTTATTTCCCATGGCATATAGAAGGCCAGCACCTTTTGTTAACTGCTTTCTATTGAATAGTTCACTTCAACTTCTTCAGTAAAACCACAGCCTTGATTCGATTTTGTTAACATATGGAATTACCATCTGAAGATAGATTCCTACTAGGAATTCAAGAAAACTAAATTTATGATTAGCTGAGTTAACATATCAACCATCAGTGGACTGTAGTGAAGAACAAGAATACTATTAAGAATTATAATCTTAGGTAAACGGCTAAATATTAGTCCAGTATACATACTTAATGAGCATATGATGTGACACAGGGAGTAACTTATTTGCAAAGGTGGGAGTTAATCTGGGAATGGAAAATGGCCCCACAGTATGACTCCACTATTGCAGCAGCTGCTGCTAAGTTGGAGGGTTACAGGTGTTTGCCACTGACCAGTATCTGTCTCTTCTCTGCTTCCCAGACGCCCTTGCACTTGGCAGTGATCACGGAGCAGGAGGCTGTGGTGGAGGACTTACTGAGAGCGGGGGCCGACCTGAGCCTCCTGGACCGCTTGGGTAACTCTGTTTTGCACCTAGCTGCCAGAGGAGGACATGACAGACTTCTCAGTATTTTACTCAAGCACAAAAAGGCAGCACTACTTATTGACCTCCCCAATGGGGAAGGTAAGAGACAGTCACACATCACGGTGTGACAATATCTGTTTTCCAGCCAGTTAGCAGGTGTTTGATAAATGGGTTTATCGGTTTGCACCTGACAGTGCTTTCCTCAGTCACCTGGAGTTCGTCTCTTGCTCGCCATAGCTAATTCCTTTAAAGATGATTTGGAATAGCTAGTAGGAGGGAAAAGCAGAGTCTTGAAGTGTAGAAAGCATCATTTATTTGGAGAATTTTTATGTGCTATCAGTGTCTCCTGAGAACATAAAAGGAGATCGTGGGTTTACATGCAGAACGACAGGCTTACAGCACCTGGAAAGGCTCCTGGAGCAGAGACTCTCGGCACTAGATGCTGACCCCAGCAGCATCCCCTCCCTGTGGTCCAGTTTTGCCATTGCCTTTGGCCTCACAGAGGGCCATCTGGAAGAGCCTTCCGACCCCGTGACTGTCTGTGCTTGGGCCGCAGGTCTGAACGCCACCCACATAGCCACGATGAGCAACAGCATGCCCTGTCTGCTGCTGCTGGTAGCCGCTGGGGCGGACGTCAACGCCCAGGAGCGCAAGTCTGGGCGCACGGCACTGCACCTGGCCGTGGAGCACGACAACATCTCCCTGGCTGGCTGCCTGCTCCTGGAGGTGAAGGGCGCGCTTGTTTGCCTTTGTGTTAAATCCCCAAGGCGTATTTCAGAAACTCTTTTCAAAGATGAATGCCAGTAATAGCACTTCTCCCTATTGTCAGCTCTATTTGTTTAGTATCTACTCAAGGCTTCAGAGTGGCAGCTCTGAGCATTCCTATCACCATTTGCCAGGCACGTCTAGGTGGCGATATCCTCAGTGGCAGAGCCTGGCCCAAACAGCAAATGGGACAGTAATATAACCTGGGAGGTCATACAGATGGGAGGTGGGGATAGAAGGGGGAGTGCACGTCCACTAACCCTTTTCTGTGTGGGCTGGGTTTAGGGTGATGCCCATGTAGACAGTACCACCTACGATGGAACTACACCCCTGCACATAGCAGCTGGGAGAGGGTCCACCAGACTGGCAGCTCTTCTCAAAGCAGCAGGTAAGGCAGCCTGGCAGATAGTGACAGGAAAAGGTTTCAGATTTGCAAACTCACTTCAATAGAGCAGCCATGTCACCTTCTTTAAGCCACAGACCTGCTGCTGAAAGGCATGAGTAAATAAAAGTTCTGTGCAAATCACACTTTAACTGCCCCAAAGGCAGTGTTTGAACTAGCAGTCCTAGGCTTCCTCCTGACAGGTCAGTTTTCACTCTCCAATGCACCTGTTTGTTTTGGACTGTGGTTGTTTATGACAAGAGATCTTAAAGTTGATTTTAATTCCTTGCAGAACTCTGAGCAGTACCAGCCTCAGATCACATCAAAAGTTCCCCAGAAGAAAGGTTTATTGGTATAAGAAGTAATTATAAGCTTCCTTTTGCAGGAAAGATCTCTGAGAAGTCAAAATAATAGGAAAAAACAAATGGATCATGGATTGAGTACTGCCATGTGCAAGGTGCTAAAAATTGCATACCAAGTACCAGGCACTGTGCTAGGCACTTTACACACACTGGTTTATTTAATCCACAGTAGCCCTTTGAGATAAGTACCATTATTGTGTCCCATCTTAAAGCCAAGGACACAGACTAGAGAGACTAGGGTCCCCAGCAACTGGACTGTATTCTCTCTACTGTGTTTCTCTCCCCTGCTTTGCTAAAAGATCGCAGGTGTTATTCCATTTAATCCTCTAGTCCTGAGGCGTACAGGAAAGTATTCCTACTCATCCTCGTACCTCTATTGTCTTGTATATTTAGAATCTCAGAAATGTTTAATGAAATTAGTATCACAATCCTTCAACAGATTTATTTTAGAGGTTATTAAAATATTTTTAGAAAGTAAACACTTAATAAATTCAAGAAAACAAAGCAGGTTAAATATCTTCTTTAAAAAGTGAGTCCAGGAAGATACAAGAAATTTTTCTGGGGGTGGGGCAGCACATTTTTTTTGGCAAGTAAAATCATATCCCAAAAAAGCAGCAGCCTTTTCTCTTTTGTCAACTTGAACTTTTTCTTAAACAAGAGACTCTGATTGCATATACTTTGGGAACTCACTGGTTATAATTAAGAAATGCCTTCAGTCAAGAAGCTATAACTCTTTAAAAAATGCCTTCTCGTGAATTCTCAGTTTTCCATGAAAGAGGTATCAAGTAACAATTTCTCCACAAACTCGGATGGAAAGCCGAATCATGAGCTCAAAGTCATGAAGGTCACTCACGGAACACAGCTCAGCGTCTCCCTTCATGGCTGTGAATTGTTCATTAGCTCTAATGAACGTTACTGATTATAAGTTTGTTTCTCCAGAGTTTTCGTGGTCAGGAGACACCGCCTGCCTCACAGGTCAGGCTAGGACTGGGAGACAGAAATGAGAAATGGCATTAAGATCCTTCTTTGAGTTTCATCGGACACTGTCTCATTATTGAAGTTGGCACAAATATAATGTTCTCCTAGCAGGATAAAAACAAGTTCTTTTCCCCAAAGGAGTGTGCTAAACTCACTACTACTCGCTAGGCATCCAGCTAAACACTCTCTCATAAACAGTCTCCAAGCCTTTGAGAAGTTAACTCCAGCTCCAACCCCCACTCTTTTGGTGGTTTCTTGCTGCAGTCTAAGGAAGAGACTAGATTTTCCAAGATTAGCCCTGCATTTTTCAATAACTATACATCCTAGCAGGGTGTTTTTTTTGTGGGGTTTTTTTTTCCTTTTTTTGGTGTTTTTCGCCAGGAATAAAATGGAACACATTGCCACCAGACAGCAAACATACTTGCTCTTTTGAGCAAATGGGAGAAGAGGCTGAGAAGTGCAGAGTGCTGGCATAAATTTGAACACTTAGGACCTTAATCCTAAGGGGTCACCCCACCCCAGTCCCTGTAAACGGCTGTCATTATGTTCCTCAGATTAAAGATGCATATTCAGTTGAAAACTAGTTTATAGAGTCAAATGTGAGGGTCAGCGTATTCCAAGTCTTTTGCTTTTAAGTGTCCTTGGCTACACAGTGTATCACACACACTTTTCAGTCAAAACTAATTAGAATTTAAAAGTTCTGAATATTTCAGTAGAAACATATTTTATGTATTAAAACTTATCCAGATAATTGTCTCTAGTGGCTACTTGGCTTTGGGAAATCTGACCCCTGTAGGCAGCTGAAGTTGACAAGACCTAGGTTTACCTAATGCTGTGTAACTTGACCTCACAGGAGCAGATCCCCTGGTGGAGAACTTTGAGCCTCTCTATGACCTGGACGACTCCTGGGAAAAGGATGGGGAGAACGAAGGAGTCGTGCCTGGAACCACACCACTAGACATGGCCGCCAACTGGCAGGTGAGCATGGCTCCCGTGTGTTTGATGGCAGCTCCCGAGGGCGCTAACAGTTCAGAGTGCAAGAGCAGATGGGCTTCCTGGTTATTTATTCCCCAAAGCAGATGCCTTTTATTTTTAAGAAAGTCTGCTTGTCAGGAGCCATATTTAACTTGAAAAGCCTATCCATAAAAGATCTGGGTCAGCAGCATTCTGAGTGTCAAACTGCGTGCCTCCTCAGATGAGGGTTCAGTCATGAGAGAGGGCCGGACCAGAGAAAACGGCATATTCAGGCAGGTATTTCCCATTGTGAACTCACACCAGAACTGTCCCCATCTCAATTTCCGAAGCTAGAGTAAACATGATGGTGTGTTTAGAACTTTGGTGAGTGATTTCTGAACAAAAAAAGAAACAGGGGTTCTTCTGAAGATTTCAATAAATATAGACAGAATAAACAGACTTAAAGCCTTCCTCAGAACTCCAGTAAGCTGGGATTGAAGGCGACAAGCAGTTACTGGGTGTTTGGGGCCAGGGAGAAGAGCTGGAGGGAGGACGTGGGCAGCCTACCGAGCTCCACACAACAAAAATGGACTTTCTTGGGGGCACTGCTCCACATCCAGAAACTGCCGTCTGTGCCTGCGTGTGTTGAGCTAAGTGACTGGCAGAGAGACCACGTGGTTTTCCTTTGACCTCGAGCACCCGTCCTTCCTAGAAGCCTCACCACAGAACACAGAAAGCAACCCACTTCAGTGACCTATGTTGTCCTTACCCAGGCCAGCACCAGGTGACTGCAGAGAACATGAAAGGCCTCTGTAGCTATGGAATTGTTTTTCTTTCAAGCTAAGACTCTCTGGCCCCTCAGTTGAAATGCAGATGGTGTCAGAAGGCTAACACCAAGCCGTGTGACCATATATATGCCTCGGTTTGAGCAGGTTTATAAAACTCATTCTCATAAGCCTTTTATCAGGGAGGAGGGGTGGCAAGGAGGTAGTCCACAGCTCTGAGTAAGCTCAGCCCTGGCCCTGGCTCTCAGGGAGGCATCACTTACCAGCCACTGTTGGACTAACCCATGACTAATTTGGTGGCCTGGACTAACTGTGTCTTAGAAGGACCATGGCCCTGACTCTGTGAGGCTGCCGCTCCGACAGCCCTTGTGCCGCCCATCCTCCCAGGCCCAGAACTGCCAGGGCCCTTCTCACCCTGCCGGGCACTGGTGCTGACTCCTTCCCACTCCTCCATTGGGGGTCCTGGCCCTCCTACGGAGGACAAGCTGGTCCTTTATTACAAAGAAGCAGGTGCCCCCATGATGCCTTAATGTACAATGTTTCCCCATGTTTTTCTTCCCAACAGGTATTTGATATATTAAACGGGAAACCATACGAGCCAGAGTTTACATCCGATGACTTACCGGCGCAAGGTGAGTTGCAGAACCCGGCTCTCTTAACCAGGGTTATCTCCTTGCTGTCACGTAACGGGGTGAGGGGGAGCCAGTACTACCCAGGGTGTTCTGTGAACAGCACAGAGGCTTATTTCAGAACCCGAAGACCGTGAAGGCATGCAAAGGAGAATATCTAGTCGTGAACTAGAATATACACTGCTGTTACTCAGCCGGACTTCTGCCTTCAGTGAAAGAACCGGTTCGCTCCCACGAGGCACTGCAGGGCAAGAGGCATGGCCATGGCCAGTCGCTCCGGGGCCTCTGGCCAGTTAGGACTCTGTATTTCTTCTTCTTTTCCTTCAGGAGACATGAAACAGCTGACTGAAGATGCAAAGGTGCAGCTCTACAAGTTGCTAGAAATCCCTGATCCAGACAAAAACTGGGCTACTCTGGCACAAAAATTGGGTCTGGGGATACTAAATAATGCCTTCCGGCTGAGCCCTGCTCCTTCTAAAACGCTTATGGACAACTACGAGGTAACTTGACACCATTGACCCGGCACAGTTTCCTTCCCTCTCCCTCCCCTCTGAGGAAGAAATCAGTCCTCGCCCTGGGGGGGGTACCAGGCCAGGATGGAACCCGCCTTCCTAACAAGGCTGTTTTCAGATACCTTGAGATGGTCCCTATTTTCAAATACCCTGAGATTTCCTGTAATAACATCACTGGGAGATCAGGGTTGTCACAGGACAAACACTAGACTGTGATCCACATGGCACACATCCTCCTGAGACTGGGCCTTGGTCACCTGTCAGGACACGGCGTCTGCTCTCCGGGACGCGATGCTCTCATTTCTAGAACTAAAAGGTAGAAAAACAAGGGGTGAAATTATTTGCTGCTGAAAATGTTGTTGTTAGCTCTTATTTCTCAGTGGTTTTCAGAGCTTCAGCTTAAACAGGAATACTCTGTCGCTTCACTCCACCAGTCTCACCAGCTCAGCACCTTCTCGCTCTCCTCACTCTCTCGGCTTACTAGAAGCCACTTCTCTGTGATTTCCTGAGTGGTCTCTGAGCTGAAACAGGAAATTCGATTCAAAGACAGTGTATTTTCTTAAATGCTTTTCACTCTCACCTTCCCAGGACCGCCTGGCTCTCTCACCGTGGGAAGGCAGCAGGGAAGAGGTGTGGTGGTGTGTTTACAGCCTGCCTGGCTGTTCCTTGCACACATCTGAACACAAGAATATACCCTTTCTTCATTATTTCTCTCTTGCAGGTCTCTGGGGGAACAATAAGAGAGCTGGTGGAGGCCCTGAGACAGATGGGCTACACTGAAGCCATTGAAGTGATCCAGGCGGCCTTCCTCACTTCTGGAACTGCAGCCCCCAGCCCAGGCCAGACCTCCTCTCAGGCCGCCTCACTGCCTCTCTCACCAGCCTCCACAAGGCAACAAATAGGTAAAGAGAAAACAGGAAAAGCAGTTGCGATACTCTCCTGCTCCCCAGGCTGATGTCCCCAGTCCCCTGGGAGAGGCACGTCCTCCCACCATACCTCCTGAATGTACTGTCCGGTGTGTCTGTCTTCCCCAGGCTCACAAGCTCTACCACTGCCCCTCTTGACACTGCCATTAAGGAGAGGGGGCTGTTCCCAGGAACAGTCACATTTATACATGAGTTATTTAGATGCACAATAAATACTAAGAACACCATGCTGTGGGTGATTAAGGTAAATATTAATTCTCTCACTTCTTAAATTGAAAACAGAGAGAACTGCATAGAGCAAGGTTTACAGAACCAGGACTAGGGCCAGACTATGGCTGATGCTGTGATCACTGCCCCACTAGCTTGGTTCTTCCAGCTCCTGCCCCCAGGGGTCTTCTCCCCTTCAGCCTGTCCCTGCACTCTAACCCTGACCCTGTCTCCCACCTAAAACATAGAACATAATGGCCTCTCTTCACATCCCCCAAATCCCTTATTTCCCTTTAAATGGATTCTCCCACTCTTTAAACAACCATTGCCCACTTCCTCTTCCCAGGCCTCCAATACCCCTCCCTCTCACTGGATGGGTAACATCCAGTGGCCTCACCTCACACTCCATTAACATAGGAACTACTAGAATTCTCTCTCTTTGGGCCGAGTCACCAGCCTGTGCCTGTGCACACCTTGTCAATCCTGTGCATTAAGTGTGTGTGCAGCAGCTCAGACCACGCACTCCCCCTCCTCCCCTCTCGCCCACCTCATCTCTGCTCCTCTGATTATGGCCTCTCCCACACTAGCGGTGTCCCCCTCCCGATGGGATCACCAGCACGCATGCTGTAGTTTCCCTCGGCTTTTCAAAATAAAACAAATAGAAAAAAAATCACTCCCTTTACCCCACATCCCTTTTAGCTACAGCCCAATTTCTCTGTTCCCCTACACAGCAGAGCTTCTAGAAGAATTTTTTTAGAGTTATCCCTTCTGCCTCTTCACCTTCTCTCCTCTCCTTGACGCCTGGCAGTTGGGTTGCAGCCCCACCACCCACGCAGCTGCTCTTGTGGTGATGACCCGTATCAGGGCAGACCCACCCTCCACCCTGCTTCCCTGCCCCAGGTGTGATCACGGCTGGCCCCTGCCTCCCGCTTCCCACAGGCTCCACTCTTGGCTTGGCCACGGCACACTCACCTCGTAAAGTGGCAGCCCCCCAGAGCCCAGTCCTGGGCCCTCTGACTCCCCTGATCAGACAGGACACTGACCCACACTCAGAACTGGCCATGTAAGTAGAAGCACTGCCCCTCCACCAGGAGGCGAAGCATAAAACCTAAGAATTGCCCACTAATACTTTTTTTAATTTAATTTAATTTCTTTTATTAAGGTATTATTGATATACACTCTTATGAAGGTCTCACATGAAAAAACAATGTGGTTGCTACATTTACCCATATTATCAAGTCCCCACCCATACCCCAATGCAGTCACTGTCCATCAGTGTAGTAAGATGCCACAGATTCACTGTTTGCCTTCTCTGTGCTACACTGTCTTCCCCGTGAACCCCCACACCATGTGTACTAAACATAATGCCCCTCAATCCCCTTCTCCCTCCCTCCCCCACCCCTCCCCTTTGGTAACCACTAGTCCCTTCTTGGAGTCTCTGAGTCTGCTGCTATTTTGTTCCTTCAGTTTTGCTTCGTGGTTATACTCCACAAATGAGGGAGATCATTTTTGCCCACGAATACTTACTGCTCCTAACCACCGCTCATCAGCCCAAGCCTTCCTCTCTGTGATAGCTACTCTCGTCCATCCACCTTCATTTCTTGCCTTGACTCTTGCAGCAGCTCCTAATTAGTCTCCCCATTGCTAATCTCTCTCCAGTTCATTCTCTAGACAACAGGTAGTATGACAGTTTTAAAAAAATTATAGAGATTGTTAGTACATACTAATGTACCCTCCAGTTCATTCACCCATTCAACAAATCCCTGCTGAGGTCAGCCTGGGTGCCTAGCACCGTTTGAGGCTGTGAGGGTGGGCCGGGAGCCAAGAGCAACGTCCCCTCTTTACTCATTCTCTCTCTTAAACATGCCTTCACTCGCCCTTCCTCCCACCCCCACTGCTTTGCAGCCCCCATGTGTCCCTCCTGCTCACAGTATGACCCAGCGCTAGTGCCTCGGAGCCTTCCCTCCTCTTCCGGGCAGAGGCCCTCACCTGGCTGCCTCCTCCTGGCCATTCAGTTTCAGCACCAGCGTCCCTTGTCAGGCAGGCCTTCCTAGGGCACAAGTGCAGGTGTCAGGCACACTTTAGAAAGGAGTAACATACCCACCAGGAAAACAACCTACATCTTTCTCATGGCCTGATGCTCTTTCCACACAATGGTTAAAAAGCATTAAGCCCTTGATTTGTAATTATTTTATATACCTCACAGTTCCTAGCATTAAGATTGGTTGACTGAATAAATCAATAACAAGAAAATAGCCATGTCACTGCTATTAAAGTCCTAACATTTTAATATTGGAATTTAACATACAAGATAATAGCATTTTGATGTGTGTGTATTAGACTTCTCTTTCCTTGGTTACTCTCTCTCTATTATAAGAAAGAATTCACACTGTTCAGATCCTAAAGATATTTCTCAACAAAGAGAATTTAACCTAACTGTCCAGTAGAGACACATTTTCATCAAAATCATCTCACGTTTTTGCTGTCAAAATGTTTTTGAGGCAGTATATAGTGTTCAATAGCATAGAAGGCCGAGGGAGATATCTCAATTTTAGTTCCTACTACTGTCGCCATTCTGCCTGGGTTTAGCAATCAATCTCCCTCACTTTCAATAGGTAATTCAGTGGTTGGAAAAGAACACCTGATTTCTAAGGATAAAAAGGTACTTTGAGTCAAGAGAAATCAGAAAGGATCCTGATAAACACAAGGCTAGACAAAGAAAAACCTTTGGTTAATTTTGATGCCTTCACTTTTATATTAGTCTGTATTTTCTGCCCCCCACCCACTGAACAGTAGCAACTAGCAGGGCAGTGTAGGTGGGATGTGGGACTGGTGGAAGCTGATGGAGCCCACAAGCCTTTAGGAGCTCTACTTGGAACCAGGCTAGAATGGGAAGCGTTACAAGAGTGAAGGCTTCACCTTAGTCCCACTGTCCCTCAGTGACTCTGTGCTTGCTCCCCACTCAGACGAGCTCCGAGACGACAGCATCTGTGACAGCGGTGTGGAGACATCCTTCCGCAAACTCAGCTTTACAGAGTCTCTGACCAGCGGCAGCTCGTTGCTAACTCTTAACAAAATGCCCCACGAGTATGGGCAGGAAGGACCTATAGAAGGCAAAATTTAGCCCATTGGCATTTTCCAACACCATGCAAACCAAAGCTCTGAAATTCCACCACATTGTCCAAGTGAAGAAAGGTAACATGCATCTAGAGGTGCTCAGAGGAAAACCAGCCTGCCTGGATCGTTCTGGATTTAATTCAAGCCTTTTCAAGTGGTCGTCCTTTCTTCATTCCTAAATGAATTTTAATTCGGTTCACTTACAGATAGTGTCTAGCAATCACAGCACTCTGCTGGGCTGATGCCCCGCGGGCGGTGAGGTGGCTTCTTGAGCTTTACCAGCTGCTTCCTGTCATTGCTGCTGTCCCTCTGCTGCATTCCCACTGTCATTAAAAGGGGCCACAGGCCCCACCTGGCATTCTTTCTGGCCGTCCACAGAGTTGTGCATTCAGATTAAGGATTAGCGAAAGGGATATTTTCAAATGAGTTACTAAGTGTATAATAAAAAAAGGCTTACTGCTTTTTCTAATGTGGTTATCTCTGTGATTTGAAAAAGGAACATGTACATGTCAATATTTAAACATGGTTACAATCAGTGCTGAAAATGGTATTTTCCCCCTTTTTCTGCATTTTGCTATTGTAAATATGTTTTTTAGATCAAATACTTTAAAGGAAAAAATGTTGGATTTATAAATGCTATTTTTTATTTTACTTTTATAATAAAAGCAAAAGCAAATTGATGACCTCATCTTGTTTATCTCTACAAGTACACTTTTCTAAGATGATTCCTTAGGATCATTTCACAGCTTAGTGATCATATTCACATTACTCTTTAGAGTCCATTTTTTGATTCAGAAATGAACCCCCAAAAAATAATAATCAAAAGAAAGGTGTTTTAACCTAGGATAAATGAAAGCTTTGGGTCTTTCAAATCCTTGCTTGGCTTATTTCATTTAGGCAGTATCACCTTACCTCCTTCCATCTCACAAAACCATTCCTTCTCAAGCCTCAATGTGTTCTCAATGCCTCCATGATGCATAAAGGATTGGAATTTCAGCATACCAGAGAGGCTTGGACAGGAAGCCTTCCAGCCTGAAGCTTTGCTGAACTGCTCTTCACTAAGAGTTGAAAACAAAGGAGAAGAAAAATGAACTGTTTGCATGAGGTGCTGTGGTGGACACTGGTGTATAACCAAGATCTTTCTTTAACAAAGGACTTTTTGGCCCAACTGCTGGGAGCACTTGGCAAATGGCCTCCAGCTGTCAGTTCCTTCAGGGATTGCCTCTGCTGCAAAAGCCACCTCACCCAGGTCACACCCTTTCCATGCAACACTGATTGACATAGTGTATTAAAAACCCTCTACGTCGGGACAACACTGAAGTGCTGTTTGAACTCCAAAGCACCCTCAAGGTTGGCTGAGGTGGTGTTTGGGTCTGCATCACAGCTCGGCTCTTCCACCTACCCGGTACGACTTTGGTTCCTGCCCTTCCACAAGTGTTGATCCAGGATACTGCCGAATAACATCTTCCACATGAGTCTCATCTCAGAGCCAGTTTCCCTAAGAGCTCAACTTGTGCAAGTGCTGGGAATGAATGCTGACCGCTTTTGCACAACATGTAATGTCATTTAATCTTGAAAATAACCCAATGAGGTACATAGAATTATTCCCAATTTACAGAGAAGGAATTGAGGCTTCAAGAGTTCAAGTAGGCAATGGCTAAATTGCTCCTAAGTTTACACCCAGGTCTGTCCAGCTCCAGAGCTCATGAGTTGGAAGATTATCTTAGTAGGTATAAAAAGTCTACAAGTAGATACCCCTAATATATAGGAATTTAGTATATGATAAAAGTAAAATTTCAATCAACGAGGAAAGGATGATTAGTAAGTATATGTTCCAACTCATAAATTAGTGGAGAAAAAAAGTCGATCAAACTCTTCCCTTCTCTCATCAAAATAATATCCAGACATATCAAAAATTAAACCACAGGGGTTTGGAGAAGGTGGTAGCATAGAAAGAGCCTGAACCCATCCACCTGTTCCCACCTACACACCAAATCTACACCTATATACAGAGCAATTCCTCCTGAGGAAGAACCAAGGTCTGGGTGAACACTTTCTATACAGCAAGAGACGGAAAAGTCACATAAAAAACAGCAGAGAAACAACGACAAAGTAATGGGAGGAACCACATCCCCAGCTCGATGACCTGTAAAGAATACTACTGAGGGACCCAAGCACTGATTTTCCTGCCCAGTGACAGAAAGTGGTTTAAAGTGCATCTATTCTATGAGCCAAAGAAGCCTATTTTCAGAACTAAAGCACACACTGGCAGTGGAACGGCTGGAATTTACTCTAGGATGAGGTGCTGGTGAGCACCATTGTTTACATTCCCTCTGCACACTGACAGCATGGGTCTAGGTACTCTCAACAAAGTAGGTATAAAGGGAACATATCTCAACATCATAAAGGCCATATATGACAAACCCACAGCTAATACCATACTCAAAGGTGAAAAGTAAAAGCTTTTCTTCTAAGATGAGGAACACAGGATGCCCACTCTCACCACTTTCGTCCAACAGTACTGGAAGTCCTAGCCACAGCAATCAGACAAGAAAAAGAAGGAAAAAGCATCTGAATTAGTAAGGAAGAAGTAAACCGTCACTATTTGCAGATGACATGATACTATAGAGAAAGAACCCTAAAGAGTCAACCAAAAAACTATTAGAATAAATGAATTAAGTAAGTAACAGGATATAAAATCAATATACAGAAATCTGTTGTATTTCTATATACAAATAATAAACTATCAGAAAGAGAAATTAAGAAAACAGTCCCATTTACAACATCAAAAATAAAATACCTAGGGTTTTATAAATAATCTAACCAAGGAGGTGAAAAATCTGTACTCTGAAAACTACAAGACATTGATAAAATAAATTGAAGATGGAAATAAATAGAAAGATACTCCATGCTCATGGATTGGAAATATTAATATTGTTAAAGTGGCCATACTACCCAAAGCAATCTACAGATTCAGTGCAATCCCTATCAAAATATCACAGGCAATTTTAACAAAAATAGAGCAAATAATCTTAAAATCTGTATAGAACCAAAGAAGACCCTAATTATCCAAAGCAATTTTGAAAAAGAACAAAACTAGACATATTACACTACTGGTTTCAAACTATACTACAAAGCTACACTAATCAAAACAGTATTGTACTAGCACAAAAACAGATACATTGATCACTGGAACAGAATAGAAAGCCGAGAAATAAACCTGCACTTGTATGGTGAAATAATATATGACAAAGAATGCAAGAATGTATAAAGGAGAAAGACAGTCTCTTCAATAAATGGTGTTGGGAAAACTGGAGAGCTACATGCAAAAGAATGAAACCAGATCACTGTCTTACACCATACAAAAAAATAAACTCAAAATGGACTAAAGACCTATATGTTAGACCTGAAAGCATAAAACTCCTAGAAGAAAGCATACACAGTAAACTCTTGAACACTGGCATTACTAATCCTTTCCTGGATGTGCCTCCCTATGGAAAGAGAAACAAAAGTAAAAAGTTAAAACAAGTGGGACATCAACTAAATGCTTCTGGCACAGCAAAGGAAACCACCAAAATGAAAAGGCAGCCTACTGTTTGCGAGAAGATATTTGCAAATGATATATCCACTAAGATGCTAATATCAAGGGTACATAAAGAACTCATAGAACTCAATATAAAAAAGATAAAAAATTCAATTTAAAAAATGTTAAGTACTGAAAAGATATTTTTCCAAAGAAGACATACAGGAGATTAAAGATGACAGCGTGAGAGGTGAGACACAGGCTTCCTCCTAAAACAGCATATATATAATTAATAAAACTAATCCTGAAAGAGCAACAAGAAAGAGGACTACGCCAGACTGCATACACCTGGAAAAAAGAGCAGACCTCACAGAACGGGGTAACGTACCAAAGCTGTGGCCTGGCGGGACCCAAGCCCTTCCCTCACCCCAGTTCACCCTGCCTGAGGAAGAGAAACTGAGCAGGGAGGGAGTGGGGACCTGGGACTGCTGAATACCTAAATCCGGAGATCTGCTCTAGGAGCACAAACCTACATTTCATGGTGCTTGCATGATACTCTCATGATTATGGGGTTGGAAAGCTAAGACAGGCAGAATTCCTGGAGAGACTGAGATTCCAGCTGCTTGTGGAAAGCAGGGATCCATATCCAGCTGCTCTGGGACAAAAGAAAGGCAGGCAGTCTCTGAGAGACTTCCTAACAAGGAAGCCCTTAGCAAGAGGGCTGCCAAGGGGGCAAGGATTGCACAGAGCTTACTGCTCAGGAGAGAGGACAGGTAGACAAAATTGTTCGGCTGCACTCTGCCCAGCAAGTTGGGAGCTTTGCCATATAGACTCTCATATTTAAGGAGGAAAAAGAAATCTTCCTCCTTAGACAATCTTCAGGTGCTCCAGCTCCCGGGCTGGCTACACAGCTACAACGACACCCTCTGTGATATGCAGCCTATTGTGTGCCTTTCTCCCAGCCAGCCCCACCTGGCTCGAAAACCAGCGAACCCTACCCTGGCGTTAGCCCAGCCAGAGGGAAGGTCTACAGCAACTACAAACGCAAAGCATAGAGGCTTATACCTGTGTGCTTGGCCCACTGGTTCTGGCAGTGGAGACAGGCATAGCAGCCAGGAAGCAGGAAACAGCTCTTTCCTGCCCCCAGGCACCAATACCACTCCCCTGCGACCACCAACATTGCTTCAGAGGCTGAGCAGCTCAAGGGAGTAGAGATTCTGGGCAGTAGAGGGTGAAATATACAAATATGAAACGCCAAAGGAACCTGGTTCAGAGTAAAATTCTTAATACAATTCCTGAGAAAAATTTAAATTACATCAACCTCACAACTCTTCCTGAAAGGGAGTTCAATATAAAAATCATTAACATGCTCATGGAGGTAAGGAAAGATATTCAAGAACTCAGGAATGAATTACGGTCAGAGATCCAATTGTTGAAGAGCACAATAGACGGTAATAAAAGCAGATTGGATACGGTGGAGGAGAGGATAAATGAACTAGAAACTAGAGAAGAGGAATACAAAGAAGCTGAGGCACAGAGAGAAGAAAGGATCTCTAAGAATGAAAGAATATTGAGAGAATTGTGTGACCAATTCAAACGTAACAATATTCGCATTATAGGGGTACCAGAAGAAGAAGAGAGAGAAAAAAGGATAGAAACTGTCTCTGAGGAGGTAACTGCTGAAAACTTCCCCAATCTGGGGAAGGAGATAGTCTCTCAGGCCATGGAGATGCACAAATCTCCCAACACAGGGACCCAAGGAAGACAACACCAAGATATATAGTAATTAAAATAGCAAAGATCAAGGATAAGGACAGACTATTAAAAGCAGCCAGAGAGAGAAATAAGATCACATACAAAGGAAAGCCCCTCAGGCTATCATAAGACTTCTAAACAGAAACCCTACAGGCCAGGAGGGAGTGGCATGATGTATTTATGCAAGGAAGCAGAAGGGCCTTGAACTAAGAAAACCTTATGTGCAAGATTATAATTTAAATTTGAAGGAGAGATTAAACAATTTCCAGATAAGCAAAAGCTGAGAGAATTTACCTCCCACAAACCATTTCTACAGTGTTTTTTGGAGGGACTGCTATAGATGGAAGTGTTCCTAAGGTTTAATAGCTGTCACCAGAGGTAATAAAACCACAATAAAGAAAGTAGAACAGCTAATTACTAAGCAAATGCAAAATTAAATTAACTATCCACAAAGTCAAACAAGGGATAGACAGAGTACAGAATATGATACTTAATATATAAAGAATGGAAGAGGAAGGAAAAAAAGGAACCTTTAGATTGTGTTTGTACTAGCATATTAAGTGAGTTAAGTTAGACTCTTAGATAGTAAGGAAGTTAACCTTGAACCTTTGGTAACCACGAATCTAAAGCCTGCAATGCCAATAAGTACATACCTATCGATAATCACCCTAAATGTAAATGGACTGAACGCACCAACCAAAAGACTTAGAGTCACTGAATGGATTAAAAAAACAACACCTATCCATATGCTGCCTACAAGAGACTCACTTTAAACCCAAAGAAATACACAGACTAAAAGTGAAGGGATGGAAAAAAATATTTCATGCAACTAATAGGGAGAAAAAAGCAGGAGTTGCAGTACTGGTATCAGAAAAAATATTCAGAACAAAGAAAATAACAAAAGACAAAGAAGGACATTACATAATGATAAAAGGGTCAATCCAACAAGAAGATATAACCATTGTAAATACCTGTGCACCAAACACAGGAGCACCTACATATATGAAACAAATACTAACAGAATTAAAAGGAAATAGAATGCAATGCATTTATTCTAGGAGACTTCAACACTCCACTCACTCTGAAGGACTGATCAACCAGACAGAAAATAAGTAAGGAGACAGACACTGAACAACACAATACAACAGATGGACCTAATAGACATCTGCAGAACTCTACACCCAAAAGCAGCAGAATACACATTCTTCTCAAGTGCACATGGAACATTTTCAAGAATAAATCATACACTAGGCCACAAAAAGAGCCTCAGTAAATTGAAAAAGACTGAAATTGTACCAACCAGCTTCTCAGACCACAAAGGTATGAAACTAGAAATGAATTACGCAAAGAAAATGAAAAATCCACAAACACATGGAGGCTTCACAACATGCTCCTTAATAACCAATGGATCAATGACCAAATAAAAACAGAGATCACGCAATATATGGAGACAAATGACAACAATATTTCAACACCGCAAAATCTGTGGGACGCAGCGAAGGCCGTATTAAGAGGAAAGTACACTGCAATACAGGCCCACCTCAGGAAAGAACAATCCCATGTGAGCAGTCTAAACTCACAATTAACGAAACTAGAAAAAGAAGAACAACTGAGGCCCAAAGTCAGTAGAAGGAGGGACATAATAAAGATTAGAGCAGAAATAAATAAAATCGAGAAAAATAACATAATAGAATCAATGAAAACAGGAGCTGGTTCTTTGAGAAAACAAACAAAACATATAAACCCCTAGCCAGACTTATCAAGAAAAAAAGAGAGTTTACTCACATAAACAGAATCAGAAATGAGAAAAGAAAAATCACTACAGACAGCACAGAAATACAAAGAATTATTAGAGAATACTATGAAAAATTATAAGCTAACAAATTGGATAACCTAGAAGAAATGGACAACTTTCTAGAAACACAAACTTCCAAGGCTGACCCAGAAAGAAACAGAAAATCTCAACAGACCAATTACCAGCAACGAAATTGAACTGGTAATCAAAAACCTACCTAAGAACAAAACACCTGGACAAGATGGCTTCACCACTGAATTTTATCAAACATTTAGTGAAGACCTAATACCCATCCTCCTCAGAGTTTTCCAAAGAGTAGAAGAAGAGGGAATACTTCCAAACTCATTCTATGAGGCCAGCATCACTCTAATACCAAAACCAGGCAAACACACCACAAAAAAAGAAAATTACAGACCAATATCCCTGATAAACATAGATGCAAAAATACTCAACAAAATATTACCGAACCGATTTCAAAAATATATCAAAGATCATCCATCATGATCAAGTGGGATTTATTCCAGGGATGCAAGGATGTTACAACGTTCAAAAATCTATCAACATCATCCACCACATCAACAAAAAGGACAAAAACCACATGATCATCTTCATAGATGCCAAAAAAGCATTTGACAAAATTCAACATCCATTTATGATAAAAACTCTCAACAAAATTGGTAGAGAGGGCAAGTACCTCAACATAATAAAGGCCATGTATGACAAACCCACAGCCAACATTATACTCAACAGCGAGAAGCTGAAAGCTTTTCCTTTAAGATCGGGAACAAGACAAGGATGCTCACTCTCCCCATTTCTATTCAACATAGTACTGGAGGTCCTAGCCACAGCAATCAGACAAAACAAAGACATAAAAGGCATCCAGATTGGCAGGGAAGAAGTTAAACTGTCCCTGTTTGCAGATGACATGATATTGTACATCAAAAACCCTAAAGAATTCACTCCAAAACTACTAGATCTAATATTTGAATTCAGCAAAGTTGCGGGATACAAAATTAATGTGTAGAAATCTATGGCATTCGTATACACTAACAATGACCTAGCAGAGAGAAAAATCAGGAAAACAATTTCATTCACAGTGGCATCAAAAAGAATAAAATACTTAGGAGTAAACCTAACCAAGGAAGTGAAAGACCTATACTCTGAAAACTACAAGACACTCATGAGAGAAATTAAAGAAGATACCAATAAATGGAAACACATCCCATGCTCATGGATAGGAAGAATTAATATTGTCAAAATGGCCATCCTGCCTAAAGCAATCTACAGATTCAATGCAATCCCTATCAAAACACCAACAGCATTCTTCAACGAAATAGAGAAAATCATTCTGAAATTCATATGGAACCATAAAAGACCCTGAATAGCCAAAGCAATCCTAAGAAGGAAGAATAAAGCTGGGGGGATTATGCTCCCCAACTTCAAGCTCTACTACAAAGCCACAGTAATCAAGACAATTTGGTACTGGCACAGGAACAGACCCATAGACCAACAGAACACACTAGAGAGCCCTGATATAAACCCAACCATATATGGTCAATTAATATATGAAAAAGGAGCCATGGACATACAATGGAGAAATGACAGCCTCTTCAATAGCTGGTGTTAGCAAAACTGGACAGCTACATGCAAGAGAATGAAATTGGATTATTGTTTAACCCCATACACAAAAGTAAACTTGAAATGGATCAAAGACCTGAATTAAGTCATGAAACCATAAAACTCTTAGACGACAATATAGGCAAAAATCTCCTGAATATAAGCATGAACGACTTCTTCCTGAACGCATCTCCTCGAGCAAGGGAAATAAAAGCAAAAATGAACTCAGAGGACTACATCAAACTAAGAAGTCTCTGTACAGCAAAGGACACCATCAACAGAACAAAAAGGCATCCTACAGTATGGGAGAATATATTTGTAAATGACATATCCGACAAGGGATTAACATCCAAAATATATAAAGAACTTATACGCCTCAACACCCAAAAAGCAAATAACCCAATTAAAAAAATGGGCAGAGGATATGAAGAGACAGTTCTCCAAAGAAGGAATTCCGATGGCCAACAGACACCTGAAAAGATGCTCCACATCACTAATCAACAGGGAAATGCAAATTAAAACCACAATGAGATATCACCTCACACCAGTAAGGATGGCCAGCATCCACAAGACTAAGAACAACAAATGCTGGTGAGGATGTGGAGAAAGGGGAACCCTCCTACACTGCTGGTGGGAATGTAAGCTAGTTCAACCACTGTGGAAAGCAATATGGAAGTTCTTCAAAAAACTAAAAATACAAACCATTTGACCTGGGAATCCCACTCCTTGGAATTTACCCCAAAAATATAATTTCTCAGATTCAAAAAGACATATGCACCCCAGTTTATCACAGCACTATTTACAATAGCCAAGATATGGAAGCAACCTAAGTGTCCATCAGTAGATGAATGGGTAAAGAAGATGTGGTACATATACACAATGGAATACTATTCAGCCATAAGAAAGAAACAAATCCTACCATTTGCAACAACATAGATGGAGCTGGAGGATATTATGCTCAATGAAATAAGCCAGGCAGAGAAAGACAAGTGCCAAATGATTTCCCTCATTTGTGGAGTATAACAACGAAGCAAAACTGAAGGAACAAAATAGCAGCGGACTCACAGACTCCAAGAAGGAACTAATGTTTACCAAAGGGGAATGCTGTGGGAGGGCCAGTGGGGAGGGAGGGAGAAGGGGATTGAGAGGTATTATGTTTAGTACACATGGTGTGGGGATCACAGGGAAAATAGTGTAGCACAGAGAAGGCAAGTAGTGAATCTGTGGCATCTTACTACACGGATGGACAGTGACTGCATTGGTGTATTGGTGGGGACTTGATAATATGGGTAAATGTAGTAACCATTGTTTTTTCATGTGAAACCTTCATAAGAGTGTATATCAATAATACCTTAAAAAAAAAGAAGATATACAGATGGCCATCAGACACATGAAAAAATGCTCATCGGGATGAATGGATAAAGAAGATGTGGTATAAAAACACAATGGAATATTATTCAGCCATAAGAAGAAAACAAATCCTACCATTTGCAACAACATGGATGGAGCTAGAGGGGATTATGCTCAGTGAAATAAGCCAGGCAGAGAAAGACAAGTATCAAATGATTTCACTCATCTGTGGAGTATAAGTACAAAGAAAAAACTGAAGAAACAAAACTGCAGCAGACTGACCGAACCCAAGAATGGACTAACAGTTACCAAAGGGAAAGGGACTGTGGAGGATGGGTGGGAAGGGAGGGATAAGGGGGGAAGAGGGCTATTACAATTAGCACACATAATGTAGCGGGGGCAGGTGTGGGGTGGGGGGATACGGAGAAGGCAGTATAACACAGAGAAGAGAAGTAGTGATTCTACAGCATCTTACTATGCTGATGGACAGTGACTACAATGGGGTATGTGGTGGGAACTTGATAATAGGGGGAGTCTAGTAACCATAATGTTGCTCATGTAATTGTATATTAATAACAGCAGAATAAAAAAAATGCTCATCAGGGAAATGCAAATCAAAACCACAATGAGATATCACCTCACACCAGCCAGAATGGCTAATATCAAAAAAACATAAAATAACAAATATTGGTGAGGATGGGGAGAAAAGGGAACCTTGTGCACTGTTGGTGGGAATATAAATTGGTATAGTTACTATGGAAAGCAGTATGGAGGTTTCTCAAAAACACTGAAAATAGAAATACCGTATGACCCAGCAATTTTACTTGTGGAGATTTAGCCAGAGAAAACAAAATCACTAATTCAGAAAGATACATGACCCTTATGTTTATTGCAGCATTATTCACAATAGCTAAGGTATGTCACAACCTAAATGCTCATCAGTAGATGAATAAAGAAGATGTGATACATATATATAATGGAATATTACATAGCCATAAAAAGGAATAAAGTCTTCCTATTTGCAACAACATGGATGAACCTAGAGTGCATTATAGTAAGTGAAATAAGTCAGACAGAGTAAGACAAATACCATATGATTTCACTTATATATTGAATCTAAAAAACAAAAGAATAAAACAAATCAGAAATATACTCATAAACACAAAGAACAGACTCATGGTGGCCTTGGGAGAGGTAGGGGGACTGGGCAAAAAGGTGAAGGGGATAAAGAGGTACAAATTTCAAATTATAAATTAGTCATGGGGATCGAAGTACAGCATAGGGAATTTAGCCAATAATATTTGATTTTCTTTTTATGTTGACAGATGGTAACTACACTTATTGTGGTGAGCATTCAGTAAGCATATAATTGTTGAATCACTATAGTGTACATTTAAAACCAATATATTGCTTATCAACTGTATTTCAATAAAAAATTAAACCATAAAAATTCTAGAAATACAAGAAATCATAAATGAATAACCTTGAAATAGAAAAGGTCCTTCTAAGAAGGACTATAAAATAGTTTGGATTATTCATTTTTTTTTATTTTGGTATCGTTAATGTACAATCACTTGAATAACATTATGGTTATTAGACCCCCTATTATCAGGTCCCCACCACATACCCCACTACAGTCACTGTCCATCAGTGTAGTAAGATGCTATAGAATCATTACTTGTCTTCTCTATAAATACTGCCTTTCCCGTGTCCCCCGCCACTGCATTACATGCGCTAATCGTAATGCCCCTTTTCCCCCCTTATACCTTCCTTCCCACCCATCCTCCCCAGTCCCTTTCCCTTTGGTAACTGTTAGTCCATTTTTGGGTTCTGTGAGTCTGCTGCTGTTCCTTCAGTTTTTCCTTTGTTCTTATACTCCACAGATGAGTGAAATCATTTGATACTTGTTTTTCTCCGCCTGGCTTATTTCACTCAGCATAACACCCTCTAGCTCCATCAGTGTTGTTGCAAATGTTTGTTTGTTTTCTTCTTATGGCTGAATAATATTCCATTATGTATATATACCACATCTTCTTTATCCATTCATATACTGATGGACACTTAGGTTGCTTTTATTACTTGGCTATTGTAAATAGTGCTGCAATAAACATAGGGGTGCATATGTCTTTTTCAAACGGGGCTGCTGCATTCTTAGGGTAAATTCCTAGGAGTGGAATTCCTGGGTCAAAATGTATTTCTATTTTGAGTTTTTTGAGGAACCTCCATACTGCTTTCCACAATGGTTGAACTAATTTGCAGTCCCACCAGCAGTGTAGGAGGGTTCCCCTTTCTCCACATTCTCACCAACATTTGTTGTTGTCTTTTGGATGTTAGCCATCCTAACTGGTGTGAGGTGATATCTCATGGTGGTTTTAATTTGCATTTTTCTGATGATTAGCAATATGGAGCATCTTTTCATGTGCCTGTTGGCCATCTGAATTTCTTCTGTGGAGAAGTGTCTGTTCAGCTCCTCTGCCCATTTTTTAATTGGCTTATTTGGTTTCTGTTTGTTAAGGTGCATGAGTTCTTTATATATTTTGGATGTCAACCCTTTATCAGATACGTTTTTTATGAATATATTCTCCCATACTGTAGGATGTCTTTTTGTTCTACTGATGGTGTCCTTTGCTGTACAGAAGCTTTGCAGCTTGATATAGTCCCACTTGTTCATTTTTGCTTTTGTTTCCCTTGCCCGGGGAGATGTTCATGAAGAAGTTGCTCGTGTTTATGTCCAAGAGATTTTTGCCTATGTTTTTTTCTAAGAGTTTTATGGTTTCATGACTTACATTCAGATCTTTGATCCATTTTGAATTTACTTTTTGTTTGGGGTTAGACAGTAATCCAGTTCATTCTCTTACATGTAGCTGTCCAGTTTTGCCAACACCAGCTGTTGAAGAGGCTGTTATTTCCCCATTGTATATCCATGGCTCCTTTATCATATATTAATTGACCATATATGCTTGGGTTTATATCTGGGCTCTCTAATCTGTTCCACTGGTCTATGGGTCTGTTCTTGTGCCGGTACCAAATTGTCTTGATTACTGTGGCTTTGTAGTAGAGCTTGAAGTCGGGGAGCATAATTCCCCCTGCTTTATTCTTCCTTCTCAAGAAAGCTTTGGCTATTTGGGGTCTTTTGTTGTTCCATATGAATTTTAGAACTATTTGCTCTAGTTCATTGAAGAATGCTGTTGGTATTTTGATAGGGATTGCATTGAATCTGTAGATTGCTTTAGGCAGGATGGCCACTGGATTCTTCATTTTACAGTGTGTCCCAAATAAATAAAAATTTTTTAGTTTTATTTCTGTTTTCTATTACACTGCCATTTCTGTACATACCCCAAGCCATTGTTCCTGCTTTTTAAAGTTGTGTCTCTAAAGTAAAAATAAAAAAAAATTAGCTCTGACTCCTTAATTCTCTAATACTAAGCCCACTCTATTCCTGACTAGTTCCTCTCTGTGGCAGATGGCTACTTTCTAGCTGGCCATGACAAGGTCTCCTTTTACAGTATGATGCTGACACTCCTCCAAAGAAAGTGAGAGGGCCTATGTTCTGTGCCTCTGTATCTAGGTGGGCCTGTGACAAGTCTAGAAGTGATATTAAGTAACTATCAAGGTTAGGTCAGAAAACGCAATATAGCTTCCGCCCAGTCTCCCGGGGTCATTCCCAGATATCATGTTTTGAGGAAGCCAAGTGGCCACATGGAGAGGCCACATGTAGGTGTTCGGCCAACAGCCTTCACTGAGGTCACTGCCAAAGCTAGCTTCAACTGGCAGGTGTGTGAGGGTGTAAGAGCCTTGAGAGAATTCCAGCCGCCAGACATTGAGTCACACCTGTCTAGCCTTCAAGCTGCCTCAGCTGTGTTGCCTGAGTAGACAAGCTATTCTGCAGAGCCCTGCCCAAATGGAAAATACATGAGTAAATTAAATAATGGTTGATATTTGAAGCTGTACGTGTGGAATAGAATGTTACTAATCTCTAGGTCCCTGACCTAACAGTTCTATAACAGAAGGTCACTTTAAAGAGAAGCTGACTTCAGGAGGAACAAGCCACTCACGCTGAGTCTAAAAATAACATTCCTCTTCTTTAATAAGAAGCCCTATTTCTCTTCTGTTCCAGAAAGTTCCTCTTCCTCTTTCCAGATCTCAGTGCTGGCCTGAGCTTCCACATGGTGCTCAAATAAAAAGGCTACACAGATTGTCTGTGCCTCTGAGGAAGGAGTGTCTTTCACATTGTACCAGCAGATGGGGATAAATAGCTGAAGAAATGCAGGCGATCAGGTGGAAAGTTACAATGGGCCTGAAATAAACCTTCCCAGAAGGCCTGTCTCTCAGCAGGAAGCCATTTAAAACAGCTCCTTTAGAAACTCTGTGATCTTTTGAGGTTTCTATACTCTGCAAGCATAACCCAGATTATTCCAGGATCCGCAGTCTTTCCTTTTTGGCAGAAGGAAGCCCTGCCGTGGCTGCTCGGGTGCCCACCTGAGTGCCCTGCAGCAGCTGTGTGTGGCACAGACATTCCCAGTCACCACCACGGCGTGCGGCCACATACCCACAGACTGGACCTTCGGCACCTTAGCACAGAAGGCTAGGAGGGAGCTGGGTGGGTTTGAGCATTTATTACCTGCCAGCCCCTTTGCATTAATTTCTAATGACAGTTCTCAAACCATCCCTATGAGGTACATATTTAACCCCAATTTTACAATGAGGAATCAGATAATCTGAAAATTAACTAACTCACCCCAGATTCAATCCAGGCCTATCTGATCCCACAGCTTATTCTTTAAAGATGTCTGAAGTCCTCTGAGGAAAAGATGCTATATTTAAAAGAGAAAGAAAAAAATCCTTACAATCTGTAGAAAGATGATGGAGTCATAAATGCACCCCACCCAAAATGCAAAACGAACACAGAGCATCACTAAGAAGGATATGTTGCTTCAATGTTAACATGTCTTGATTTCCCCCCAATAATAGGCTTGAGATGCTTAAAATATGAATTATTTAAGGAATTAATTGTAGAGGTCACTGGTTTCATCTTTTTCTCCATATTTCATGTTTTTGAGGGGAAATTTTATTTCTGATTAGTGCTTCCCCAGGTCATGGGCTTGGGGAGGCACAGGAGTCAAAAGAAGGCAAAACTAAAATTCTGTTCATTCTCTAAAGGATCACAGAACTTAGATCCGGACAGTATTGTAAAGGTCACCTAAGTGAACCATCTAAGTTGCCTTCTTTTTTTTAAACACCTAACGATGTGAAAACATCTCTTCCCTATATAGTCCTCATTATGGCCTGCTGCTTCGTTTAAACAACAATCGCCGAGACTACACTGGTTTTCCAGGTCCACAGTTGGCTTTGGGTTGGGGGAGATGCTAAGGAGGGGTTGATATTACATGGATGTCTTTCTCTGGTATTGTGGATTCCATTGTCTCTGCAACAGCTGCCTCCGTTACCCTGGAAAAAGACCAGCCTCACAAATTGTTCCAGCTTCTCAAAATGAGAGGAAGGGGCTGAAACAGCGTCTTCTCACTCACTTCCATCAACAAGCTATTTTTCCACACTGACATCTCTGTCCAGAATGATTATTTCATTCAAATATCACAACCACCCTCAAGGGATGAAGGTATGTATTCAATCGAGATTTCTTGAGTATCTGTGACATGCCAGGCCTACAATGAGAGGTCACCATTCATTAACTCATATAACTTGCTGAAACAACCTGTGAACTAAGAATTTTGTGCCTGCCTGACAGATGAGGAAACTGAGGCACACATAAAGCATTTAGCCGCAGCATCTCCTGATTCCAGTAAAAAAACACACCTGCAGCAGGGCACAGGGATGGGGACGATGTCCCTCTGCCCTTAGTCATGAGGGATCCAGTCTGACCCTTGGCTCCCAAGGCCTTGCTGGGGGTACTGGTCCCAGTCAGCAGGAAGGGGAAAAGAGCAGATAGGGGTACACTTCCTCCTCACATCGCACTGGAGAAAACCTTTATTCCCACGGCCACAGTAAGAGCAGGGTGGCTAGGGGGTGATCTACTTCCCAGTATTAAGAGAGGGGTTGGTTTTGGTGATCTGGTCCCAGTCTCTGGCACAGATCAAACTTCGTTACTTAACTGATGGAGGCTGAACCTAAAGACTCTTTCTAGATTCAATGTATACGCCAACACTCACTCACTCTGAAAGTCATCGCGATCATGGGAAACAGCCGTCACCAAAGGCAGACTGGCGTTGGCGCCGAAGATGAGGTGAAACCGCTAGTCCGACAGCGGGAGTGTGTCGGGCCAGGGAAGGTCACGAGGAGAGGCTGGATAGGAGACAAGCAGGTTGGTAGGTCTTGTCACTGACAAAAAGATTTTTTTCACGTCGAAACTGTTTTTGCAGTTCCCATTCCCTTTTCCTAAGGCAAAAACGCACAGCTGAAATTATTTTTGCTTCAAAAATTTAAATGAGCAACTTCATGCCATGGTTTTTATTCTTTTGCAGGACACTTGTTTATTACTTTGTTCAAATGTAAATGTTCCCTTTTGCTTTTGAAATGATCCCTTTTGTAATTTTGAGGAAAAAACTCCTTTTAAAACAATCTTTAAATAAGAATGCTTTCATTTACAAAATATTTTCAAATATTTACTCTAATCTGAGAGGTAAACAGGGAGGGGTTTCAAGTCCTGCCACTGTCCACACAGAAATGCTGGGGTGCCTTGGGGTCCCCGGGCTCGTGTAAAGAGTGCAGGCTGGACTCAGCCTTCAATACTCACAGGAGCTGTGCACCCTCAGAGAGCCTGGCTGCTCTGAGGGGGAAGGTCACATAGGCGTGCCCAGGACAGGGGAAGTTAAGCTGGCCATGGGCAGGCACGGACAATCGGCGTCCCGTCACCAGGCGGACTGGCAGCTCGGTGCAAGTGGCACTTGGCAGCAGCCCCAGGGAACAGGCCGCAGAGGGGCCACAGGAGACACGTGGCCTTCCCCATCCTACCCATTCTCCCTCCGGCCTCACACTCCTCGCTTAGCTTTGGGGTCCTCAGGAGCTTTTTCTCAACACTCTGCCCCTCTCTGCCATTTCCTTCCCCCAACAATTCAAGGGAGGGCCTCCAAAATGCTCCTGCAGACCACCGTGTTCATGCAGAATCCTGCCTCACAGCCGAAGGCCAGCCTGGCCCGGAGGCCACAGGACCAGAAATCACATCCCCAAAAAGACCCATCTCAGCTCACAGGCACGTCCTACTACCCGGCAGAGGGGCCCAAAAGCAGCACTCTTAACTCTTCCCAAGTCGCACCCCTGCCCCTCCCGTCACTGCCTGGGACCCAGCGCCAGGGGTAACTTGACGTCCCCCACAGATGGGACGGACATGCTCAGGACGTGTTTACATGTTCACAGACGGACGCATGGACTTGTCAGCCTGATGCCCGAGCCGTCCTCAGCTGTCCTGGTCCTAAGTTTTCATCTGGGAAGGTCAAAACCATTTGGCCCAGACTTCTTTCCTGCCTCGCCAAAAGCACATCTTGAATGATGATCAACGTATGTACACAGCATATGGGCCAGGGACCATTTTGGTTCTGAAAAGCAAAGAGACTCCAAGTTTAAAGCTTCAAGGAAGAATGCATTGGCAGTGAGCCGCCCACAGTGCCACCTCCTTAGGAGGGGCAGAGCTGGGCCAGGAAAGATGCCTCCCTCACTCCCTCTTCGTCACCCGAATGCCACTCCTTTTTTCAAATCCTGCCTTAACTCCCAGCTTCAGTCCTATCCACACTCAGTCACTGTGCCTTTTAAGAGATCATCTGACCTCTCCCCAATCAATCATCTATTCTGCAGGCTTTGTGTCAGGTTTTCAGAGATCCACAGTAACTAAATGAGGGTTAAAAATCATTCAGATGCCACCCTTTTGCCAAGGTAGCAACGACGGAGGGAAACGAAGTAAACCAAGAGCCAGAGAGAGGGAAAAGGTTGCTCTGCCGACCGGACTCATGATGAGCCAGGCGGTGTCCGGCCTCTCCTGTGAGCGGGAGTCTCAGCAAAAGAACAGGTCTCCCTTGCTCCCTTCTTAGTCTGGGTCGGTCTGTCTCCCTGCCAGCCTGTCTCCGCCCTTCCCCTTTTCTCATCCACTCCCTTCCTTGTTCTCTCTCCCTCCCTCCCTCCCTCCCTCCCTTTCTTCTTTCCTTTGCTCACCCTTAGACTCCTGCCCGCCTCACTCCGAGGAAGCCTGCTGGAAGCCAGCGCCCTGGCGCAGGGCAGTCCCCTCCGCCCGCCACCAGCCTCGTTCCTGTGCGCAAGAGGCCTCTGCTGGAAGGAGCAGAACTCAGCACAACCACCCAACTCTTGCCGCTCAATGGCTTTGCTTCAACAAAATAGGAAAGGAGCTTAAGGAAAAAGGGAATTAGAAACTTGTTTGGCTTTCTACCTGATTCTCCTTCAGCTCAGGTCACAGAGGCCTGGTGGTTATTTTCTCCTAGTAGAGAAGGTTTAATTGTTCTTTTTCTTTGGCAAGGAAAATGTAGGACCTCTAGGCCTGGTCACTCCAGCCACAGCCAACCTTCTCCTTTGAGGAATAATCATAGCCAGCACTGACTACTCATTAGCCATCTTGGGTTCTGTACTTATTACAGGGAAGGCCTTTTAAGACTCTTTTCTCAATTGGAAACATTTTTTCTCTTTTTTTAATCATAAACTTTCAAAAACACTTTTCTCAGGTGCTGAACAAGTTGGCCCTATCTAATGATGCTCTCCCAGCACTGACACATGAACCTTATAGGCTTGTCCCCAGCTGAGATGGACTCACTCACTTGCCTACCATCTGTCTCCCGCTACAACAGACAGTCCAGGAGCACAGACGTGTCTGCCTCTTCGCTGCGATACCCAGCGACAAGGACAGTGCCTGCTCAGAGCGGCCCTCAATAAATGCTTGGTAAATGAATGAGTCCGTTCTTAACGTAAACAGTCTTTGGAGTCAGAATACAAATGTGTCTTAAAATTGGAACTGTCCAGGATTTGTAGGGTCTGGAACAATATCTCTGGTTCATAACCTCTGGTGCCACCCCAGAAGCCAATCAGAAAACAAGAATTCCCCCATTCATTTGGAAACACTACTAAATAACTTTTCTGCATAATCCTTCTAATTTTATGGGCTTATTGAATGGATAAGATTCAATAGTCTCTGAGAATATTTTGAAGTGCTTTGAATTTCCCGTACAAACAATGCCTACTTGTTTTTCTCCCTACATCTTACCAGGTTGGGGAATAAGTTTCATAGCTGAGAGCCAGCAGAAGACCAAGAGAATATTCTTTCTGTCTCAGGTCTCTATCACTTTAGGAATGCTTGGGAAACACATCCTTATTTCTCCTGCATTCCAGTTCACTTTCATTCCAATAGAGAACAAAATCTTCCTATTTATTTTCCAAGTGACTTTCCATGGCTTAAAAACAGCTCACACTGAAAAATCAGGTAAGAAAAAAATAAGAGTTATAGTGCATGTGAATGAGAAAATTACCATTTTTATTGTTCTCTTCATTCTAAAATGGGAAGATGTAATCCTGCGAGCTGATCTCTCTTCCTCTCTCTGGAATATGCCTTACAACCAGCATGACAGAAGGACCTGACCCCGGTCTTTACATTCTAGGAACTTTTGCCTAACTAGTACCCGAAACCCTTCTCAAAAATCCAAAGCCAAGAGTAGGTACATCGGACTCTATTCTAGTAAGTGCAGTGAAATAAATATTAAAATAGAAATGATTTAACCTCAGTGCCACACATGAACTGCAGAAGAATGTCTTGGAAGTTCCTATTCTCTTACAGAATTCATGGTATAAAGGCACATTTCTCTCCCTCTATAAATTGTTGTCAGCATTTATGTCCATTCATTAATTTTTTCTTTCTTTACAAACTCATTCTTTGTTGAGACTTTTGTCCTCTTAAACAATTTTTAAAAATGATATTTGCCTTTATTTGCTTCATTTTTACTATTGCTTGTGTTAATTGGATGATAATAATCATGACATTAAAAAAAGTATTACCGCCAGCTACTTATTATTTATTTTGTTCCAGACCCTTTTGGTTTAGGCCTCACAACTACCTTAGAGGGTTAGAGATTATTATCTCCATTTTACAGATGAAAAAATTAAAGTCCAGGAGGTCAAGTGGTTGCCCAAGGTCATACAGCCAAAAGGGACAGAACTGTGCTAGAAGCCCTGCCTCTCTAGGACGAGGGGGTCCCACCGGGGTCAGCCTTCCATTTGCAGAGCTCTCAGAAATTTCCAGGGCCCTTTACCTAAATTTTTTATTATTCTTCAAAACAAATTTACAAGGTGAGTGTAATTATTTCCATTTACCAGAAGAAAACTGGACACAGAAGTTAAATAACTTGATTAAGGTTATTAAGGGCAGAACTGTGATGTAAATCATGGCCCTTAACTTCAAAGCCCATCTCACAGTGTGCCTGGCAGAGCGAAGACTCCAGTTCAGTGGAGCACAGGGCCCTCCTAGCCCCCAGCGATAATTAGACAAATGGGATTTTCAACACTGACAGGAAAATGACATAATATTTATCAAGTAAGAATCTTCTGAATTACATCTCTACATCCCAGGCCTTATTCACATTTACGTAAAATGCGAAACCCTTGGATACTCGAGGAGAGGTCTAGATTGTCTGCATTTCTTTTCTTTTTAGTCACTCAACCATGGCCTAAAGCTTCACAGTTTTAAAGCCAAAACTGTTACCTAATTAATTTTGATTTTAAAGCCAAACTTGTCATCAGTCCATTCCATAACCAATTACCTGATTCTTCCCAGAGAAAACCCCTCAAATATCTTAGCCTAGATTTTTTGAACTATGCCAGCTTATCAGGTATAATAAAAACTTGGTTTGAGCTAAATGGGAATTCATACCCAGCACACTACTGATACAACTGAATGTTTATGGAGTCATTAAATAAGCCACAGATGAAATATCAAGCTGTCAATGCAATTTATGTAACACATTTCGATATAATTTCACACTTAAGGAAAAGGTGCAAAGCAGTACAAAAAAAAGTTCCTATATACCTTTACCCAAATCGGCTACTTCCTAACATTTAACTCCATTTGCTTTATTATCAACGTAATTTTATAACATGGTAATAATGATTTTGTGGAAACAATCATAAAAAAATGATTTGAACCCAAGCTAAAGGAAACACCACTCTGCTGCCGAGGCCAACGAGCCTAAATCTAAAGAGCGGCCTGTGAACTGGAAAGGCCCCTGAACCGAGCCTGATGAAGCTCGCGGGTAAGAAGGGCGCCAACCTACGGCAGGTCATGCAGTCTCCAAACCACCAGAGCGGGGTCCGGGTGACCAGAGCTTATCCTTCCGAGCACAGTCGCTCTAACGGCCTTTGAACAGAGAGGTTAAAGCAGTATTTTATAACAACACCCACAGATGAAAAAGGAACCCTAACCAAAAGTAACCAAGTGACAACAATCAATCCCCCCAAACTTTCCGTCAACCTCACCAATATGGCCCCCCCACGAATCTCTTCCTATTGTGGCATTTAAACCTTCATTTCCTCTGAAAATGGTAGCAAAGCTGTTTCACTTTGATTATTCAGTATTTGTCAATGTTAACAGGGAGAGGCCTACAGGACCCACAAACCTTCTACGCTGAGTTCTACAGAGAACGCAGGGGCCCCGATTGTACGGTTCCCCGAGAGCGCGCTGCATGGGCTTCCTCTCCGGCTTCCAGCTGGTGCGCGCGCTGCCTGAGCTGTGAGGGGAAGAGCTGCACCGCAGGCCCGGCACAGCCCGCTGGGGGGCGCCTCCCGCGCAAGCAGCCTTCCCTGGGAGCACGGGCTGGGCACGCTCCACAGAGCAGCTGGTCAGAGAGACAGGGCGGCGAGCAGCGTGTTTCCGGCTCCTTCAGCCCGTCTCTGGCGGCCTTCACTTCCAGCCGGTGTCTTCGAAATGTTTTATTCCCGTGTCCACTTAAAACACAACCTGGATTCCCTCACGAAATATCCATCAGGGAAGTCACGTGAAAAGCCTGCTCCAATTCACTCGTGCTGGTGGGTTTCCAAGGGTAAAACAGCACAGTCCGGGTCTTCTCGGTCATGAGGAAACCATTGTCACTGAACCTCCCTGGGATGCTTCCTACATCCAACCAGACAAAGGGAGCAACAGCTGAGGCTTCCAGATCAAAAACGAATGTGTCACCCCGCTGAGAAATGACCGCCTGAAAGAAAAAGATTAACGAAGTGAAAGATGAGGGAAGAGCTCTCTGTGCTAGCAGAACATTTACGTGGGCCTAACAAGGAGCGCATTTCTACGACTTGGGTTCTGCAACTGCTTAGGTCATATATTCCACGCAGTGTCACAGACTAAAAAATACATGGAAATTTATTTAGGGCTGTGGAAAATTACCAAATTGTAATCTCACACAAAGTGTAGAAATATGTAGTCTCCAAACATTAAGGAGAGTATTTCACAAGAAGCTCAAAGTTTTATTATCTTTTACAGTTTTTCTCAGGAACATTTTTGCATAAGGGCTTGAGCAGTTTAAATGACTCTCAGGATATATCTGGAGCCAGCTGCAGAGCACAACCACAGAACTGGTTTTCTGAAAAGATCCAGCAATCCCGACGGCAGCCTGCCAGGCATCTACAAAAGCTCCTGTGTTAGGCCTTCTCTCTTCTACTGCACAGTCCCGTGAAACCCAGGGGCAGCGCTTTGAATGTGCGCAAATCCCACAGAACATGCTCTCAAAGGAGAGCACAGCTTAAGTCTTGTCATTCAATAGCAGACTGGCGCGTGTCAGAGTGACACTGGGCTGCGCCCTAGGGTGGGGGTCTGTGTGAGGGTGCAGCTGAGTGGGACCTGGTATTCAAAGCGGGGCATTTGTCATGAAACATGACTCCTCAGGACACAGGCATGCCATGCTCTAAGTCTGACACTATGCATTATGAGACACAAAGAATTTCAAAGGGAAAGTTTTACTGTATAGAATTTTAGCCTTAAACTTCATGCAGGGTTCTGAGTTATAAAGAAGAAAACTTACTTTGGAAGAAGCAGAAAAGAAATGTAATAAAGTGCATGAGGTAGCTGTCAAGGGGTGAGAGATTCAGGCTTGAAGCCTGATGTCACAGTCCCAAGTCATGCCACCCGGCTGCTGCAGAGAAGACCCTAACGGGGATACAGGCACACAGTTCCCACGGCCGCCAGGGCAGCCTCAGCTACTGCTGGGCCAGGGCCAAGGCCACGGTCAGACGGGACCCCGGTGCCTGCTCGCTCTTGGCACCCTCTTTCAACTGGAAATCTCCTCTCAGTACATGTGGTGCAGAGCCTGGGGTTCAAGCTTACACCCTGACTTCAGGGAGTCAGGAAAACAAGTTTCCAGCACCCCCTACGGGTAGAAACCATACACCCAAGTGACTAGCCTATATTTAGCCTGCGATTCATGTTAATTATTATTACTGTTACTGTTATATCCCTTTAGAAAGGGCAAGTCCCACTGAAATCCACACGAGGTGGCACAAAGAAACAAGTCCTACCTCTCTCCCACCCTCAACTGTCCATGGCAATAAAGGACGAGCTAAGAAAAGAGAAAAATATTTCAGATCCTAAGTCTGGAGATCACAATCTCTTCAACACATAGATTTTTTTTTTCTGGGAAGAAGCTATGTAAATATTTCCTTCATATCTGTTCTACATTACAACTTTAACAATTGTTACAAACAACTTAGATTTCATTAGGTGAACATTTCATTAATTGGTAAGGAAGATGTTTTCAATTCAAGGACTGAGTTTTTATACGATTATTTCTAAACTAAATGCAAAAAACTTCTCTCAAGCCTTCTCAGCGATGTAAAAGTGTAAAATAAAATTCACTAAAAATAAAGAATGAAATTTTCTAGAAAAATATTTTCAATCACGATGTTTTGGGGAAGAAGAAAGGAAAGGTTTTCAACCAACTAGACAGATTCCAAAATCTCCAGCTGCACAATTTTTATAACAACACATCCTGATCATCTCATTTTTTTCTCAGCAATTATAAAGAGATTTGGTGATTAAGCTACTTCAAAGCCATAAATCAAAGAGAATGGAGTGAAATTTAAAAAAATTAATAAACTAGCCTCTTCAGCAGCTGGTATTGGAAAAACTGGACAGCTACATGTAAGAGAATGAAACTGGACTACTGTCTAGCCCCATACACAAAGGTAAACTCAAGGTGGATCAAAGACCTGAATGTAAGTAATGAAACCATAAAACTCAGAAAAAAGCATAGGCAAAAATCTCTTGGACATAAACATGAGCAACTTCTTCATGAACATATCTCCCCGGGCAAGGGAAACAAAAGCAAAAATGAACAAGTGGGACTATATCAAGCTGAAAAGCTTCTGTACAGCAAAGGACACCATCAGTAGAACAAAAAGACATCCTACAGTATGGGAGAATATATTCATAAAAAACGTATCTGATAAAGGGTTGACATCCAAAATATATAAAGAACTCATGCACCTTAACAAACAGAAAGCAAATAATCCAATTAAGAAATGGGCAGAGGACATGAATAGACACTTCTCCAAAGAAGAAATTCAGATGGCCAACAGGCACATGAAAAGATGCTCCACATCGCTAATCATCAGAGAAATGCAGATTAAAACCACAATGAGATATCACCTCACACCAGTGAGGATGGCCAACATCCAAAACACAAACAACAACAAATGTTGGCGAGGATGTGGAGAAAAGGGAACCCTCCTACACTGCTGGTGGGACTGCAAATTAGTTCAACCATTGTGGAAAGCAGTATGGAGGTTCCTCAAAAACTCAAAATAGAAATACCATTTGACCCAGGAATTCCACTCCTAGGAATTTACCCTAAGAATGCAGCAGCCCAATTTGAAAAAGACAGATGCACCCCTATGTTTATTGCAGCACTATTTACAATAGCCAAGAAATGGAAGCAACCTAAGTGTCCATCAGTAGATGAATGGATAAAGAAGAGGTAGTACATATACACAATGGAATATTATTCAGCCATAAGAAGAAAACAAATCCTACCATTTGCAACAACATGGATGGAGCTAGAGGGTATTATGCTCAGTGAAATAAGCCAAGCCGAAAAAGACAAGTATCAAATGATTTCACTCATATGTGGAGTATAAGAACAAAGAAAAAATACTGAAGGAACAAAACAGCAGCAGACTCACAGAACCCAAGAACGGACTAATAGTTACCAAAGGGAAAGGGACTGGGGAAAATGGGCGGGAAGGGAGGGATAAGAGGGAAAAAGGGGCATTACGATTAGCAGATGTAATGTTGGGGGGGCACGGGGAGGGCAGTACAACTCAGAGAAGACAAGTAGTGATTCTATAGCATCTCACTACGCTGATGGACAGTGACTGTAATGGGGTTGGTGGGGGGGACCTGATGAAGGGGTAGTTTAATAACCGTAATATTGCACATGTAATTGTAGATTAATGATAATAAAATAAATTATATTTTAAAAAAAAATTAATAAACTACTAAAAGACTCAGAATACTCCTCCTGGGCTCGGATGCTTCCTGGCTACAGTACCTCGGGCCCCATCCTCACCCCCTCAAACTGTTTTGCTCACATGTAAACCTGACGGTGACACCCCAGGGCTCACGCAGCGAAGCACCCAGTGCATAGCCAGGAGCCTCTGGAGGAGCCGCCCGCGGTGGGAGGCCTCAGGCTGCCTCTCCCTCCATCCCGCCAGCCCCACCGGGAGGACTACGGGACAGCAGGAGCAGCAGGAACCAGAAAGTTTGATAAATGCTCAACTAGAGGTAAAAACCATTTGGTCTTTGCTTCCAGTGAGAAAGGAACCGATCTTCCTCAGGTCCCGGTAAACTCAGTACCACGAGGAAGCTCTGCAAAAAGCAGGATTCACCACGCTGCACCAGAGGCAGGCCAGCTTCTCAAGACCAGGCTGACCCCAGCCCACGGGCTTACAGTGATATGTGCCTTGCGCAGCCCCTCGGCGCTCCGCAGGGAGGACAGGAAGTGATGGTTGGCTGGGCTCACAGGTTCGCTGTCAGTTGAAAGGTAAAAGGAAACCAGACAGCTTTGCCGTGTACAAGGCCCACATCTCCTCAACAATTCGGGTACCGGCTCCTCATAGAGGAGAACAGCCTCCCCGGCTTTCATCACAAAACTCTCAGTCCCGTGAGAGCACAAAGGCTCCAGAGAGCTCCACGCGTGGACTCTCACCTGGGAAGACAGAGACAGGGCAAAAACAAACGTTCTGGGTGACTGGGTTTTTCACAGAAGAACAGTAGTAGTAACAGATGGAAATCTGAATAGCATAGCTGATCAAGAAACAATGAAACCGGGGTTTAAAGCCAGCCCAACTAAGTACTAGTTTGATAACTGAGCAAGTTTCTCAACTTCTCAATGTCTCCATTTCTTCATATATAGTGAGGATAACAACAGTAACTTTACAGGCTGTTGGGAGGATTGAATACAGTGATCCACAGAAGACACCCTACCTGGGCACTGTAATACACCATGAGTGTGATTTATTTTCAGTGTCCTCCAAACTGTAGCCATCCAAGACTTCTTGGGAGTTTTTACCCTCTCCTAGCACTACTTTAATTACAAGATTATTTTCCCACTAATTTTACAAGATATTCCCAATAATTTTACTGATTTCCACTTTAACACACCATTTTTAAGGATTTTTTTCATAATGTTTAGGCTCTTTCCAGCTTCCCATGGTTGTATAACCTTACATTTGTGACCTTTTACAGTTTATAATAAAATTCACTTTCACTTAATTATTTTATTCACTACCTGGAATCCTTTAAGAAGATAAGGTTGATGATAGATCATTTTACAGATGGGGAAACTGAATCACCAAGACATTAAGGCTTAAGGTCATAGAATAAATGGCAGAGTTTTACCCTAAATACATACAAGTATTCTGACTCAAAGGACAGCCCATTTTCTGCTACAAGCACTAGAAACATTGATATAAATTAATGTCTCTTTTTTCCCCCAAAATAAATATAATGAAGTAACTAAAGAAATCATCTAAAATTTTCCATCTTAGGAAAAAATCCAAGCAACTTACAGTGAGCGTCACCTTAGAGTCCTGGCGAAGGTCTGACACGCCGTAAATGAAAAACACATCTTCATTCTCAAAACCCACTGGCAAAAGAGGTGCGAAGAAATGCCGAGCAAAGTAATGAAGCATTTTCCACTTTCCTCCGTACTCTAAATAAACAGTCAGGGAAGTTAGGAGCTGGGCAGGGCCGAGCAGTCAGAATCATGTACACACGGCCCAGCTGTGAGGATCTGCCATGGCGCAGGGCTACGTCTGCTGAGCGCGAGGAGCCTGTCTGACGTGACCTCATGCAGCCTCACATCCAGGTGAGGCAGCACTGACTTCGCACCGTGCACAGGAGGAAACGTTGGCTCACGCTGTTAAGTCAAACGCGCCACCGGCAGTATGTTGAGCCCAGGCCAGACTCCCCGTAGCCCTTTCTCAAACACAACTAGTTCTGCTTCCAGGAGCTCAATGCACGAACATTCCGTTTCCTACTACGTACTCATGAAGGAGACCAGTGGCACGTCAGGGAACACCTCTCACAAATACTCACTTAGAAAAGCTACTTGGAACTCAAAGTCTCCTTTTGCCATAGCACAAAATCCTCCGAGTGAAACAGACACACTCTCACAAATATGGCTGGCAAGTCTACGCTGGAGGACATGGAAACCGATGGCAGATACTGACAGTTCCTCGCAGACAAATAGGAGCTGTCAGGAACCTGTAGCATTCTCTGCCCTGCTGGCATGTGTAGGATGCTAAACCCACAAACTAATAACTATTTCAACATGTCTCTATTCCAGAAAGACCCTTCCCCACAAAGCACTGCATCACTGAACAACTTCCAGGGGCAGGGGGAGGGAAGGGGAGGAGAAGGTGCTTCCAGAAGGTAGAGTGCAAGCTGTGGAGACAGAGGAATGTGCTTCTGAGATTCAGGTAGAACTCATGTTTAGATTTTGCAAAATTTCAACTCTCAGCACTTCAATCCCAACTCTTAGTATCTTCCCCTTAAAAACTACAATGAGCGGGGAGGAGAGGAGAGGCCCTTCCTATTACATCTCTAAAATGAACTAGAACTTACATTTGGGAAGTCTTCTTGTATATGGAAGAAGGCCTGAGTTGACGTACACACTCTCACGTGTGGTATAGACTTAAATGCGTAGTTCCACAGATCAAGGCCACAACAGAATACATTCAGGAGAATGGCAATCGAAGCAGAGGTCTTGCTGACACACACCCTAGTCACTGATCGATGACAAGGTTTAGAGAGCGACATAACACTCTCCCTCTGCCTAACCAGTCCAGAATGCCGTGACTTCCGGCTCGACTATCAGCTCCAGAACTCTCCAAGTTTATGAGCCAAGCAAAACGCCCATGTGGATATTTGTATTTGTAAAATTATATATACTGAGACTAATTTTTTTTTTAATATAATTTATTTTATTATGATTAACTTACAATTACATGTGCAATATTACGATTATTAAACTACCCCTACATCAAGTCCCCCCCACCAACCCCATTACAGTCACTGTCCATCAGCATAGTGAGATGCTATAGAATCACTACTTGTCTTCTCTGAGTTGTACTGCCCTCCCCGTGCCCCCCCAACATTACATCTGCTAATCGTAATGCCCCTTTTTCCCTCTTATCCCTTCCTTCCCGCCCATTTTCCCCAGTCCCTTTCCCTTTGGTAACTATTAGTCCGTTCTTGGGTTCTGTGAGTCTGCTGCTGTTTTGTTCCTTCAGTTTTTTTCTTTGTTCTTATACTCCACATATGAGTGAAATCATTTGATACTTGTCTTTTTCGGCTTAGCTTATTTCACTGAGCATAATACCCTCTAGCTCCATCCATGTTGTTGCAAATGGTAGGATTTGTTTTCTTCTTATGGCTGAATAATATTCCATTGTGTATATGTACCACATCTTCTTTATCCATTCATGTACTGATGGACACTTAGGTTGCTTCCATTTCTTGGCTATTGTAAATAGTGCTGCAATAAACATAGGGGTGCATCTGTCCTTTTCAAATTGGGCTGCTGCATTCTTAGGGTAAATTCCTAGGAATGGAATTCCTGGGTCAAATGTTATTTCTATTTTGAGTTTTTTGAGGAACCTCCATACTGCTTTCCACAATGGTTGAACTAATTTGCAGTCCCACCAGCAGTGTAGGAGGGTTCCCTTTTCTCCACATCCTCGCCAACATTTGTTGTTGTTTGTGTTTTGGATGTTGGCCATCCTCACTGGTGTGAGGTGATATCACATTGTGGTTTTAATCTGCATTTCTCTGATGATTAGCCATGTGGAGCATCTTTTCATGTGCCTGTTGGCCAACTGAATTTCTTCTTTGAAGAAGTGTCTATTCATGTCCTCTGCCCATTTCTTAATTGGATTATTTGCTTTCTGTTTGTTAAGGTGCATGAGTTCTTTATATATTTTGGATGTCAACCCTTTATCAGATACGTTTTTTATGAATATATTCTCCCATACTGTAGGATGTCTTTTTGTTCTACTGATGGTGTCCTTTGCTGTACAGAAGCTTTTCAGCTTGATATAGTCCCACTTGTTCATTTTTGCTTTTGTTTCCCTTGCCCGGGGAGATATGTTCATGAAGAAATTGCTCATGTTTATGTCCAAGAGATTTTTGCCTATGTTTTTTTCTAAGAGTTTTATGGTTTCATGACTTACATTCAAGTCTTTGATCCACCTTGAGTTTACCTTTGTGTATGGGGCTAGACAGTAGTCCAGTTTCATTCTCTTACATGTAGCTGTCCAGTTTTTCCAACACCAGCTGCTGAAGAGGCTGTCATCTCCCCATTGTATATCCAAGGCACTTTTATCAAATATTAATTGACTGTATATGTTTGGGTTAATGTTTGGATTTTCTATTCTGTTCCACTGGTCTGTGGGTCTGTTTTTGTGCCAATACCAAATTGTCTTGATTACTGTGGCTTTGTAGTAGAGCTTGAAGTCAGGGAGTGTAATTCCCCCTGTTTTATTCCTCCTTCTCAGGATTGCTTTGGCTATTCGGGGTCTTTTGTGGTTCCATATGAATTTTAGAATTATTTGTTCCAGTTCATTGAAGAAAGCTGTTGGTAGTTTGATAGGGATTGCATTGAATCTGTAGATTGCTTTAGGTAGTATAGCCATTTTGACAATATTTATTCTTCCTAGCCAAGAGCATGGGATGCATTTCCATTTGTTAGTGTCCTCTTTAATTTCTCTTAGGAGTGTCTTGTAGTTTTCAGAGTACAGGTCTTTCACTTCCTTCGTTAGGTTTATTCCTAGGTATTTTATTCTTTTTGATGCAATTGTGAATGGAATTGTTTTTCTGATTTCTCTTTCTGTTAGTTCATCATTAGTGTATAGGAAAGCAACAGATTTCTGTGTGTTAATTTTGTATCCTGCAACTTTGCTGAATTCAGATATTAGTTCTAGTAGTTTTGGAATGGAATCTTTAGGGTTTTTTATGTACAGTATCATGTCATCTGCAAATAGTGACAATTTGACTTCTTCTTTACCAATCTGGATGCCTTGTATGTCTTTGTTTTGTCTGATTGCTGTGGCTAGGACCTCCAGTACTATGTTGAATAACAGTGGAGAGAGTGGGCATCCTTGTCTTGTTCCCGATCTTAGATGAAAAGCTTTCAGCGTCTCGCCGTTAAGTATGATGTTAGCTGTGGGTTTGTCATATATAGCCTTTATGATGTTGAGGTACTTGCCCTCTATACCCATTTTGTTGAGAGTTTTAATCAGGAATGGATGCTGAATTTTGTCAAATGCTTTTTCAGCATCTATGGAGATGATCATGTGGTTTTTGTTCTTCTTTTTGTTGATGTGGTGGATGATGTTGATGGATTTTCGAATGTTGTACCATCCTTGCATCCCTGGGATGAATCCCACTTGATCATGGTGTATGATCCTCTTGATGTATTTTTGAATTCGGTTTGCTAATATTTTGTTGAGTATTTTTGCATCTACGTTCATCAGGGATATTGGTCTGTAATTTTCTTTTTTGGTGAGGTCTTTGCCCGGTTTTGGTATTAGAGTGATGCTGGCTTCATAGAATGAGTTTGGAAGTATTCCCTCCTCTTCTATTTTTTGGAAAACTTTAAGGAGAATGGGTGTTATTTCTTCTCTATATGTCTGGTAGAATTCAGAGGTGAATCCATCAGGCCCAGGGGTTTTGTTCTTGGGTAGTTTTTTGATTACCAATTCGATTTCGTCACTGGTGATTGGTCTGTTTAGTTTTTCTGTTTCTTGCTTGGTCAGTCTTGGAAGGTTGTATTTTTCTAAGAAGTTGTCCATTTCTTCTATGTTTTCCAGCTTGTTAGCATATAGATTCTCATAATATTCTCTTATGATTCTTTGTATTTCTGTGGGGTCCGTCGTGATTTTTCCTTTCTCATTTCTGATTGTGTTTATGTGTGTAGATTCTCTTTTTCTCTTAATGAGTCTGGCTATGGGTTTATCTATTTTGTTTATTTTTTCAAAGAACCAGCTCTTGGTTTTATTGATTTTTTCTATTGTTTTATTCTTCTCAATTTTATTTATTTCTTCTCTAATCTTTATTATGTCCCTCCTTCTGGTGACTTTGGGCCTCATTTGTTCTTCTTTTTCCAATTTCAGTAATTGTGTCTTTAGACTATTCATTTGGGAATGTTCTTCCTTCTTTAAATAGGCCTGGATTGCAATATACTTTCCTCTTAGAACTGCCTTTGCTGCGTCCCACAGAAGTTGTGGCTTTGTGTTGTTGTTGTCATTAGTCTCCATATATTCTTTGATTTCTGTTTTGATTTGGTCGTTAACCCATTGATTAATTAGGAGAGTGTTGTTAAGTCTCCATGTATTTGTGAGCCTTTTTGATTTCTTTCTAAAATTTATTTCTAGTTTTATACCTTGGTGATCTGAGAAGTTGGTTGGTAGGATTTCAATATTTTTGAAATTACTGAGGTTCTTTTTGTGGCCTAGTATGTGGTCTATTCTGGAAAATGTTCCATGTGCACTTGAGAAGAATGTGTATCCTGTTGCTTTTGGGTGTAGAGTTCTGTAGATGTCTGTTAGGTCCATCTGTTCTAGTGTGTTGTTCAGTGCCTCTGTGTCTTTACTTATTTTCTGTCTGGTTGATCTGTCCTCTGGAGTGAGTGGTGTGTTGAAGTCTCCTAAGATGAATGCATTGCTGTCTATTTCCTCCTTTAATTCTGTTAGTATTTGTCTCACATATGCTGGCGCTCCTGTGTTGGGTGCATATATATTTATAATGGTTATATCTTCTTGTTGGACTGACCCCTTTATCATTATGTAATGTCCTTCTTTATCTTTTGCTACTTTCTTCGTTTTGAAGTCTATTTTGTCTGATACAAGTACTGCAACACCTGCTTTTTTCTCTTTGTTGTTTGCATGAAATATCTTTTTCATCCCTTCACTTTTAGTCTGTGTATATCTTTGGATTTGAGGTGAGTTTCTTGTAGGCAGCATATAGATGGGTCTTGCTTTTTTATCCATTCTGTTACTCTGTGTCTTTTGATTGGTGCATTCAGTCCATTTACATTTAGGGTGATTATTGATAGGTATGTACTTATTGCCATTGCTGGCTTTAGATTCGTGGTTACCAAGGGTTCAAGGGTTGCTTCTTTACTATCTAACAGTGAGACTAATTTTTTAAAAAGAAATATAAGAATCTGTAGATGCCTCACAGCTATAGATCTCTTTTAGTGTAGCACCATTTCAGCTGATAAAAGGTGATACATACCTCCTCCCACCATGACCTGCACACACCATAAACATCAGATTTATTGAGCTATTTAAGCAGAATTAAACAGCAGCTAAGAGGCTGACCAGAGCAGGAGCAGATATACCTAAGTTGTCACAGTGTCTCCCTGGCACCTGTTTCCTCTCACAGGTAAGAGACAGTGACCCCTACGTGGAGGCATTGTCCTGCTACAGCTCAAATTCTTGCTGTGCCATCCCCCTCTTGTACTCGGGTTTATCCACACTTGCTGAAGAACACACTCAAATAATATGCATGTCATCATTTATGGAAGTTTACAAAATGGGTTCTCCCAGATCTTGAACCAAGCTCAGCCTCAGAAGCCCACAACCTCGGCCACAGAGAGCAGGGTCAGGGGCCAAGTGTCTCTGAACAATCTCTCTTTGTCCACTTGTAAGCATCCCAGAAAGGCGACTCCCCCACAGTCTAGCCCTGATTCTCATTCAATACCCTTTTATGTGGTTGGTGTTGATGAACAGTTTGGTCAGAGAAACCTGACTGAAGATCCAATTCCCTGCAGGAGATGACTGCCACTATTCAAAGCATGTGGGGATCTGGATTTGCACTCTGTGAGGTCAAGCACTTCACCTGGCAAAATGGCCTTTTCCTCATTTTTGACCCAAAACTTTCATTTATATTATTAACTGATCTTTGCTTCAAACCACCTCAAGTGAAGGCCAAAGATTCATTTTTACCCCTTAATTTTTTTAATGTACCAAAATACACAGACTAATGCAAAGTATAGGAACCATGCCAGTCATCTGACCCATGGCTACTTGAGCTGGTTCAACTGATAACCCTTCCTCCTTGGATTTCTGACTCTCCCACCTTTCCCCCAACAGATAAGTAGGGCAAAATAAAGGTGACTTTGACTTGAAGGGAGTCAGGGAAAGAGACATTTTAGACTTAGCTGGGCCAACCTTCCACTTGGTTGAGTTCCACTAAATAGAAGAAGGGATGCTTAAAAAATGCTCCTTTTGCCCCAGAAAGTCTTCAGTAAATCCAAAATTCTAGCAATAATTATGAGACATGTGGCTGTCATGCATGAATCTAGCCCCTTCATTCCTGCTTTGGTGGCTGTGGGTAAAATTGTAATATTTCCAGAATATCTTGCCTGGCTTTAGTGCATCTGCACATTAGTAGGCATTCCTCCGGGTGGAGAGCAGTAGTGCATCTCTATATCAACAGATAATTACCTGGGCGAAAGAGGGCTTATCTGAACCTAAAAGGTTAGGGGGAGGGCTGGTTTTGTTTCTGCCTGAACAGGAAAGGGACATGGCCCTGGACTGCAGTTTGTAAGCAATAAATAGGTTTTAAACTTTACTTCTCCCTTTTACTGATTTTGGTTCTGGAGGTACTTTGCCCTGGGATTTCCTCTCCCCACAGTTACAGTGGCTCTACACAGAACTCACAGCAAGGCCGCCACTAAGGGCCTGGAAGGACTGTGAAGGTGGGTGGTGTGGCCCAGATCACACACCAGCTACCTCCTCTCCTCTCCTCTCCATGGGAGCTCTGCCTTGGTTACTCTGAGCCCTGGGCTCTGCACTCTCCCAGCATCTCGCCCCACACCACTGCTTCTGCTCACTCACATGAAGAATGCGGCAGCACTTACCTAGAGAAGCCCAGGAGGGAGCCTGCCAGATGTCATTCAGCTGCCAATAAAGTGCCCCCATGGTGTGCCCTTCTCCCTCCACGACCTCGCTGCGACTGCGGCGGTAGAATTCAGTTTCTGTTTTGACACACTGGGCCTGCATCACCTGATTAGTGGGAAAATATTAAGACACAGGTATGATTGTTTGATATAGGCCATTGATATCTGAGAAAATCACAGGCTTCAGGTTTTTTTTAAAGCAAATTGGGAAAATTAGGGAAGTTGGCTAGTATTACATATACCATTAAGCTGTTGTCTGTAACAGCCGTTTGTCTGGCAAGCTTGGTGCTTGATTTACTATAACAATAAGTGATGGAGAAAATAGGGTGCTGGAAAAGGTTCTTTACTAATGACAGTGCAGGCACTGACAGAAAACCAAGACAATCCCAGAGCAAATTCCACTAGTCAAACACTAAGTTTTTGCAGTGATGCGTTTTACTAACACATTTTCAACTATTTTTTTTCAATTTTTATTAGAAGAAAATTCTACAGGAAAAATAACTTTACTTTTTGAATCTGATACTGCCCAATTCCTAAGCCTTTTTTCTAATCATGCATTGTTTTTAAATCATGACTGTTGATAAAGTAAAATTTCTTGTGAATGCAATTCCTTCAGTATAGCAGAACAGATGCCAAATTGCAACAACAAGACAAGCGAATTTAGTTCTTTTTAAGAGGCGCTAAAGCACTTCATGCAGGACCCTTAATTACTGTCATTATTCCCGAAAAATCAGTCTCTTATTGCTGCTGCTTCTGACACGGGGTATCACGTGCTCGTAGCTTGGAGTGGTAGAAGAAGTTCATGAGAAGTCATCAGGCTCATTAGGAGAGTTCACCATGGAGAACCTGGAGAGATGGTCAGGCTGCAAGGAGGATTTCTCAGAGAAAAAGGATGGCCTTAGAGGACAGCCTGGATTTTCAGAGGAAGACAAAGAAGGATGCATATATGGCCACTAGAAGACTAAAGCCAGGTGCTTCCTATGAAGCTGGAAAAGCTTAGATAGAGATAGGCTGGCCAGTGAGGAAATCACAGGTAGAGTTACAACTTACATGAGGCAGAGCCACTAAATTCCAGAGGGGTAAAGCAAGAAGAAATGGCCATTCAATAAAGTACCTACAGTATGTGTTACATGCTGGTAATTCTCTCAGCAATGAAGATCCAACACACCCCCCTGGAGCTTATCACCTCGTATAGGAAAGAAGCCTTAATCAGGGCCAGGGGACGTAGGCCCAGCCAAGGGGTGAGACTGGCCTCAAGGAAGAGGAAAGAGAAAGAGAGGGCAGAACCCTGCAGCCAGAGAGGACACATATGGGGAGAAGAGGAGGCACACGTGCAGAGCCGAAAGAGGCCAAGGTGGCCTGAGCACAGAAAGCCAGGAGCAACAGATGGGAGGCTGGTGAGATGCAAGGGCTAGGCCTGGACAGGTTTTGGGGTGCATCCTAAAGACAACTGAAGTCACAGAAAGCCTGTAAGCTAAAGGGGGAAGTGTAAAAGACTGACTGACTACTGGAAAGAGAATGGATTGCAGGGGATCAGAGGGGATTTAAGGAAACCCTTGAGAAAGCTATGCAAATCTTCCAGGCAAGAGATGATACCAGCTGTGAGCAGATAAGGAAATGCCCTTCTCATTCAGGAACCAGACCACTGGGACCACAGCCATGACAGCAGGTAAATGCTCTCTGAAGAAAAGAAGAATCTCACAGACAGAGTGGCAATGGTGCCAACTCAACATGACCGCAGGACACAATCTGAGTATGTCAGTCTGACACTAAGTCAGGAGAATGACAGAGAAACAGACCTAAGAGTTCTCACCTATGCCAGTCAAGCTAATCTGCAATTAGACTCTGGATCTTTACCCAAGTTTCTTTGTAAACATAACCAGTCTGTCCAAACTAAAGAACAGAGATTTTTCTACTTCTAGGCATGGATAACCAGCACAGAGAAATTAATCCCTGGAATAATTTGTTGAGTTATTCTACAAAATCAGTGTTGTGCAGCAATTTCTAGGAAGTTCAGTGAAGATGAAGCATCCAAGAAATACTAAAATCTGTTTCAGGAGAAACTGATCCAGTGACAGCACCAAGTATCAATCCATGCCCACTAGCAGTTTTTACCTCATGTCAGCATGGAAAGTAACCTTTACATTTGTTCAAAAGATCTGATATTATCTGAATTCATTTAAATGACCCTGAGCCTCCAAACAACACCCCCACCAACCAAGCTAAAACTGGCCCATGGGTACAAAATCAAGCCAGCCACCGTCCCCACCCCTGCAGCACACACCCAAGGCCCTAGTGACAAGGAGCCTACCTTCGCCTTCTGAAATTCCTGAGAAAGCAGCCACTGCCTGATGGACTGGGTGTGAGAGGATCACCAGAGGAGAAACTGAGGACGTCCTCACCACAGCGATGAGTAATGACTGGAGGAGCAGGATTCCGGCCAGCAGACCTCCCAGACGCTGCTGGCGCAGCCCGCACAGGCCAGGTACAGGCAGCGAATAGCAGCCACAGTGGACACCACTTTCAGTGCCAGCCCACAGTTCTGGAACTGCCAGGCCCTGATGTGTCCCCAAAGCGGGGGCCGTCCCAGATATACTGAAAAGGGGGAGAGCGCTACGACATTCCAGTTTACCCCCAGGGATCCGGCTCAGCACAGACTCGGGAGCAGTATGGAAGGAGCGGCGCCACTCAAGAAGTGTGCGCTGGAACCCCTTCCCTTGCATCAGACGGGTAAAGGAGGGGGGATAGGAAAACCAGGTAAACCTGGAATTCTGAGGTGGGAACGAAATGCCAGCGTCTACTAGCACAGGAGCTTAAGGCACCTCTTCAGGCAAAAAAGAAGCCTTCTAGGACCAAACCCTAACCCAGTAAAACAGTCAGGCTCGTGCATAGTTGGATCTAATCCAAAGGACAACTAAGTATTTTACTGATGGCCTTGGTAGAGGTGACCTGCATTTTCTTTTTTTTCCAGTGAATTTAAACTTCTTTTCAGGGGGAAAGAAGTCTGATGTGTCAAATTTTATCACTCCAAATTCTTTTCCCATCTTTGTTAAATCTGTTCCTGTGTTAGCTTGGTTGTAGGACATATATGTTGTAACATATGACATACACATTTACCTTTGTATTCTACTCTCCTTTTCACATATGTACATTTCCATGCACTGGCACTTTTCTACACACCTCTGTGCTTCAAATGGCTACATAATTCTATCAAAGTTTGATTTTTTTCTCCAATTACTAGGTGTGTAAAGGTTTTCCAGTTTTTTCTTTAAATAACAAGAGCTAAGAACATTTTATGTTCAAATTAATTTCTTCACTTTTTGTGTTGTCTCTTTTGATAGTAATATATAACAAATTCTAAAGTCCCTGTTGCACGTTGCTATATTACATTCCAGTCAAGAGGCTGCCATAAACTGATAACCTCCAAGCTCAACTCAGCCCCACACAGGTTTTAATTGGCCTACATAGCAGGTGTTTTTTGCTTCCTGTTGTGATGTTGTTGCTTAATGTCTTAAGTCAGGGCCTATACACTCCAATTTGCCACAATTTCCAATAATCATCCTCTCTTCCATTTAAATTACCTCCTGGCCCCTACAAACATTTGAATTTTCAGCCCCCAAACTATTCCAATTTTCAGAACTACCTGCAAGATATATTTATTTCTGTGTATCTATTCTAACAATCTCCTTGCTGTAATTTATCTTTTCTAGCTTAACAGGTAAATATGAATAATCCTCTAGAATTTGTACACTTAAAACAATTTTTAATGCAAGCAGGACTCCTAACCCTTGCTGGGAATGAGAAGAGCCCTAGGTGAGCTCCAGCTAGTAGGCCATCATACCTGAACTTGGGATGAAGGCGCATAACCAAGACTCTCGAGCGCTTGGGGCTCTAGCGCTGTGCAGTACGCGCCACAGACAGATGGAGCCATGCCAGTACCACGGATCTGGGTTTTACCCAAACCAGGGGGAGCCAGTCAAAGCTAATGAATGACACCATTGTTCATGAAAATGCAGGCGGCCACTGCCCACTGTCCTTCTTAACAGGATATTGTACAATCCTAGTTCCCTGGAAAATCTCCCGAACTGCTTCTTTCACTTTAAAAAGTGTACCTTTATTTCTACCCATGCATCTTTTCCGAAAGAGGGCAATCTTTACATGTAAGAAGGATAAATGGTTAGTCATTTCCTAGGTTACTCAGTCTCACTGTTAGCAGACAAATCTTATTTTAGTTTCAAAAACATGCCTATTTTCAGCAGCTTGCTTGATTACACTCATGAAATCAGTCCCCTTAGAGAAACAGATGGTATGGTAAGAAGCTATTTGAGCAGGACACCAAGACCCAGGTTCCAAATCCAGCTCTGCCACTGTGAAGGAGGTTGCTAGCTGTCTGCAAACACTTATTATCCCTGTCCTCCAGGGGGACAGAGGTGTAGCTGGGCTACATGTTCCCGAATCACACCCCCTACCTTGGATCTAGAAGTAGCCATGTGACTTCATTCCCCTGACAGAATGTGGTTTATATACTGCATTCACTTACAATTATCCTGACAATACAAGTCTTCACATAAAGCCATGTTTCACACCACACAACTCACCCTTTTAGAGTTTACAATTCATTAATTTTTAGCACAATCACAGGTTGTGCAAGGCTCACCACTACTTAATTCCAGAATATTTTCATCACCCCAAAAAGAAACACTACTGGTTAACAATCAATATTCCTTTTCCCCTCTCTTCTGTGTCTAGAAACCACTAACCTACTTTGTCTCTATGGATTTGCCTATTCCCCTTCATATGAGTGGAATGTTACAATGTGTGGCCTTTGTGACTGGCTTTCTTCACTTAGCATGATGCTTTTAAAGTTCATCCATGTTACAGCACATCTCAGTATTTCCCTCCTTTTTATTGCTCAGCAATATTTCACTGGATGGCCATGCCACATTTTGTCTATCCACTCATCAGTTGATAGACATTTGGATTGTTTTAACCTTTTGGCCATTATGAAAAATGCTGCTGTGAACATTTGTGTCCATATTTTTGTGTGAACAAATGTTTTCAATTTTCCTGGATCTGTACCTAAGGGCAGAATCACTTGGTCCTATAGTAACCCCATGTAACATACTGAGAAACTAACAAGCTTTCCCACGGCAGCTGTTACCATTTTACATATTCACCAGCAACATACAGAGTTTCATACCCTCACTGTGATGGCTGACTTTATGGTATGAACTTGTCAGGGCTAAGGGATGCTCAAACAGCTGGCAAAACATTCCTTCTGGCTATGTCTGTGAGGATGTTTCTGGTGATTGAGTAGATTAAGAAGATCCACCTGCACCAATGCCAGAGGGCATAATCCAATGAGGGCCTGAATAGAACAAAAAGGCGCAGGAAGGGCAAAATTTCTCTTTTTTTTTTAATTGAAGTATTGTTGATATACATCTTATATGGGTTTCAACTATACGACACAGTGGTTCAAGTTACCTGATATTATTGTATCCTCACCCCCTCTAGTGGGGTTACTGTCTATCAACGTAGAAAGATGTTACAGAATCATTCATTGTATTCTCTGTGCTGCACTACCATCCCTGTGACCAGCCTATATTGTGATTGCCAATTATTGTGCTCCTTCATCCCCCTCACTCTCCCCACGGATCCACCCTATCCCCTCTCCCATGGCAATCACTAGTCACCTCACATGAGTCTACTGCTGTTTTGTTCATTCTGTTTTGCTTTGTTTTTATATTCCACAAATAAGAGAAATCACATGGTATTGATCTTTCTCTGCCAATTATTTCACTGAGTATAATATCCTCTAGATCCATCCATGTTATTACAAATGACAGGATTTCTTTTCTTTTCATGGCTGAATAATATTCCATTGCGTATATGTACCACATCTCTTTTATCTATTCATCTGTTTGTGGGCACTTAGGTTGCTTCTATATTTTGGTCATTGTAATTAATGCAGTGATAAACATAGGGGTGCATATATCTTTTTGAATCAGGGATTTTGTTTCTTGGGGTAAATTCCCAGAAGTGGAATTACTGGGTCAAATGGTATTTCTTTTTTTTAGTTTTTTGAGGGACCTCCATACTGCTTTCCACAGTGTCTGCATCAACTGACATTCCCACCAACAGTATGGGAGGGTTCCCATTTCTCCATATACTCGCCAACACTTGTTATTTTTTGTCTTTTGGGTAGTGGCCATTCTAACAGGTGTGAGGTGATATCTCATTGTGGTTTTCATTTACATTTCCCTGATAATTAGCAACGTGGGGCATCTTTTCATGTGCCTGTTGGCTATATGTACTTCTTCTTTGGAGAAATGTCTGTTCAGGTCCTCTGGCCATCTTTTAATTGGGTTATTTGTTTTTTTGGTGTGGAGGCATTTGAGCTCTTTATATATTTTGGATGTTAACCCCTTCTTGGATATGTCATTTATGAATACATTCTCCCATACCGCAGTATGCTTCTTTGTTTGGCTCATGGTGTCCTTTGTTGCACAGAAGCTTTTAGTTGGATGTAGTCCCACTTGTTCATTTTTTATTTTCTTTCCCTTGCCCCTCTCTCTTTGAGCAGGCATGTCCATCTCTACCTGACTTTAGACATTGGAACTTCTGGTTCTTGGGCCTTTGGGCTCCAGGACTTAACAGCAGTGCCCCTCAGTTCTCAGTCCTTCAGACTCAAACTGAATTACACCACTGGCTGGCCAGCTTTCCATCTTGCAGATGGCAGACTGTAGGATTTCTCAGCATCCATAAATATGTGATACAATTTCTGTAATAAATCTCCTCTATCTATCCATCCATCATATTAGTTCTTCCTGGAGAACCTTGACTAAAACACTTGCCAATATTGGTCTTCTTTTTTTATTCTAGATATCCCAATCAGTGTGAGTGGTATCTAATTGTGGTTTGGATTTGCATTTCTCTAACAATTAATGAAGTCGAGCATCTTTTCATGTACTTACTGGTCCTTTTCTTTGGAGAAATGTTTATTCAAGTCTTTCACCCATTTTTTAACTGAGCTGTCTTTACTAATAATGGTATTGGGTTGTGAGAATTTTTTATATATACTGGGCATTAAATCCTTATTCGATATATGACTTACAAGTCTTTTCTCCCATTCTGTAGATTTTCTTTTCACTTTTGTGATAGTGTCCTTAGACACATACACAAGTCTTTCTTTTGATGAAGTCCCACTTACCTTTTTTTTTCTAAGGTTGTCTGTGCTTTAGGTGTCATATCTAAGAAACTGTTGACTAATCAATTCACTAGACTTACACCCATATTTTCTTCTAAGAGTTTTATAGTTTTTGTTCTTACATTTGTATCTTTGACCTATATTGAGTAAATTTTTGTATACAGTATGAGGTATGGAATCCAAAATCATTTTTTCATTTGTGGGTATAATCAATTGTTCCAGCATCATTTGCTTAAAACACTATTCTCCATATTATTGTCTTAGCACTCCTGTAGGAAATCAATTGACCATAGATGCATGTGTTTATTTCTGGACTCTCAATTCTATTCAATCAATCTATATTCAATCAATCTATATTCAATCTATATGTGTCAGGCCTTATGTGAGTACCACGCTATCTTGACTGCTGTAGCTCTGTAGTAAGTTTTCAGAGCAGAAGTGTGAGTCTTCCAAATTTGTTTCAAGATTATTTTGACTATCCTGGGTGCCTTGTATTTCCATATGAATTTTAGGGCCACTTTACCCATTTCCCAAAAAAACGTAGTAAGAATTTTGATAGGGATTGTGTTGAATCTGTAGATAATTTAGGGAGCACTACCGTCTTAACGTTAGTACATCTTCCAATCCATGAACACAGGATGTCTTTCCATTTCTTTAATTTCCTTCAACAATACTTAGCAGTTTTCAGTGTTCAATTCTTGCATCTCTGGTTAAATGTATTCTAAAATATTTTATTCTTTTTGATACTATTGTAAATGGTACTGTTTACTTAATTTCATTTCAAATTGTTCATTTCTTAAAATGCAACTGCTTTAAAACAGAACAAAACACAGTAGACTCAGACACTGAGAAGTGATTGGTGGTTATCATGGGGGAGGGAGTGGGGCTGGTTGGGGAGGAAGGTGAAGGGGATAAAGGAGAAGAATAAGTCACAATCATAATATAATTTTGTCACAGGGACAGCAGTACAGTGTGGAGAATATAGTCAACAACTCTGTAATATCTTACTACATTGATAGATAGTAACCACACTACAGGGGGTGAGGATTTAGTAATATGGGTAACTGTTGAACCACCATGTTGTATATTTGAAACCAGTATAAGATTGTGTATCAACAATACTTTAATAAAGAAAAAAACGCAACTGCTTCATGTATCTTATAGCCTCCAAATTTGAATTGATTTATTAGCACTAATAGGTTTTTAGGTAGACTTTTTATGGTTTTCTACATGTAAGATCATGTCATCTGCAAATAGAGATAGTTTTAACTCTTCCTTCCAATCTGGATGCCTTTTATTTTCTTGCCTAATTGTCCTGGCTAGAATCTCCAGTACAATGTTGAATAGAAGTGGCAACAGCAGGCATCCTTGTCTTGTTCCTGATCTTAGGGGAAAAGCTTTCTGTCTTTCACCATTAAATATGTTATTAGCTTTGGGTTCTTCATAGATGCTCTTGATCAGGTTGAAGAAACTCCCTTCTATTCCTAGTTTGTTGAATGTTTTTTATTATGAAAAGGTGTTGGATTTTGTCTAATGCTTTTTCTTCATCTATTGAGATGATTGTGTGGTTATTTTTTCCTTTATTAATATGGTTTATTACATTGATTACTTTTAATTTGTTGAACCAATCTTACATTCCTGGGATAAATTCCACTTGATCATGGTGTATAAACATTTTTATATGCTACTGGATTTGGATTGTTAGTATTTTGTTGAAGATTTTATTCTGTCTATATCCATAAGGGACATTGGTCTATTGTTTGCTTTTCTTGGTATGTCTTTCTCTGATTTTAGTATCAGAATAATGATGACTTTACAGAATGAGTTAGGAAGTGTTTTCTCCTCTTCTATTTTCTGTAAGAGCTTGTAAAAGATTGGTGTTAATTTTTCCTTATAGGAGTTTTTAGAATTCACAGGTGAAGCCATCTTTGTAGAGGGAAATTTTTGTAATACTACCTCAATCTCTTTAGTTGTTACACATCTACTCAGATTTTCTATTTTTTCTTAAATCAGTTTTCATAGTTTCTTCTCTCTAGGCATTTGTCCATTCATCTAGGTGATAAGACGTGTTGTCATACATTCATTCATTGTATTCCCTTATCACTTTTTATTTCCATAAGGTCAATAGTAATGTTTCCTCTTTCATTCCAGATTTTAGTTAATTTGAGTCTTCTCTCTTTTTTTCCTGGAGAGCCTAGCTAAGGGTTTTTCAATTTTGTTGATCTTTCCAAAGAACTAACTTTTGGTTTTATTGATTTTCTCTATTGTCTCAATTAGGCCTTTTTATTTTCTTTTATTTTCTTTTTTTATTCTTTTTATTAAGGTATTCTTGATATACACTCTTATGAAGGTTTCACATGAAAAAACAATGTGGTTACTACATTTACCAATATTATCAAGTCCCCACTCATACCCCAATTCAGTCACTATCCATCAGTGTAGTAAGATGACACAGATTCACTGTTTGCCTTCTCTGTACTACACTGTTTTCCCAGTGATTCCCCACACGATGTGTACTAAACATAATACCCAACAATCCCCATCTCCCACCCTCCCCACCTGCCCTCCCACACCCCTCCCCTTTGGTAACCACTAGTTCCTTCTTGGAGTCTCTGAGTGTGCTGCTGTTTTGTTCCTTCAGTTTTGCTTCGTTGTTGTACTCCACAAATGAGGGAAATCATTTGGCACTAGTCTTTCTCCGCCTGGCTTATTTCACTGAGCATAATATCCTCCAGCTCCACCCATGTTGTTGCAAATGGCAGATTTGCTTCCTTCTTATGGCTGAATAGTATTCATTGTGTGTATGTACCACATCTTCTTTATCCATTCATCTACTGATGGACACTTAGGTGGCTTCCATATCTTGGCTATTGTAAAAAGTGCTGCGATAAACATAGGGGTGCATACATCTTTTTGAATCTGAGAAGTTGTATTCTTTGGGTAAATTCCAAGGAGTGTGATTCCCAGGTCAAATGTTATTTGTATTTTTAGTTTTTTGAGGAACCTCCATATTGCTTTCCACAATGGTTGAACAAGCTTACATTCCCACCAGCAGTGTAGGAGGATTCCCCTTTCTCCGCATCCTTGCCAGCATTTGTTGTTCTTAGTCTTTTGGATGCTGGCCATCCTTACTGGTGTGAGGTGATATCTGAGTGTGGTTTTAATTTGCATTTCCCTGATGATTAGTGATGTGGAGCATCTTTTCATGTGTCTGTTGGCCATCGGAATTTCTTCTTTGGAGAACTGTCTCCTCATATACTCTGCCCATTTTTTAATCAGGTTATTTCCTTTTTCGGTATTGAGGCGTGTAAGTTCTTTATATATTTTGGATCTTAACCTCTTGTCAAATATGTCATTTACAAATACATTCTCCCATACTGTTGGATACCTTTCTGTTCTGTTGATGGTGTCCTTTGCTGTACAGAAACTTTTTAGTTTGATATAGTCCCATGAGTTCACTTTTGCTTTTGTTTCCCTTGCTCAAGGAGATGCGCTAAGGAAGAAGTCATTCATGCTTATATTCAGGAGACTTTTGCCTATGTTGTCTTCTAAGAGTTTTATAGTTTCATGACTTACATTCAGGTCCTTGATCCATTTCGAGTTACTTTTGTGTATAGGGTTAAACAATAATCCAGTTTCATTCTCTTGCATGCAGCTGTCCAGTTTTGCCAACACCAGCTGTGGAAGAGGCTTTCATTTCCCCACTGTATGTCCATGGCTCCTTTTTCATATATTAATTGACCATATATGGTTGGGTTTATATTCAGGGCTCTCTAGTCTGTTCCATTGGTCTATGGGTCTGTTCTTGTGCCAGTACCAAACTGTCTTGAGTACTGTGGCTTTGTAGTAAAGCTTGAAGATGGGGAGCATAATCCCCCCAGCTTTATTCTTCCTTCTCAGGATTGCTATGGCTATTCGGGGTCTTTTGTGGTTCCATATGAATTTTAGAATGATTTTCTCTAGTTCGTTGAAAAATGCTGTTGGTATTTTGATAGGAATTGCATTGAATCTGTAGATTGCTTTAGGCAGGATGACCATTTTGACAATATTAATTCTTCCTATCCATGAGCACAGGATGTGTTTCCATTTATTGGTATCTTCTTTAATTTCTCTCATGAGTGTCTTCTAGTATTCAGAGTATAGGCTTTCACTTCCTTGGTAAGGTTTACGCCTAGATATTTTATTCTTTTTGATGCAACTTTGAACTGAATTGTTTTCCTGATTTCTCTCTCTGCTAGGTCATTGTTAGTGCATAGGTTTCTGTGCATTAATTTCATATCCTGCAACTTTGCTGAATTCAGATATTACATCTAGTAGTTTTGGAGTAGATTCCTTAGGGTTTTTTTATGTACAATATCATGTCATCTGCAAGCAGGGACAGTTTAACTTCTTCCTTACCAATCTGGATGTCCTCTCTTTGTGTTTTCTGATTGCTGTGGCTAGGACCTCTAGAACTATGTTGAGTAAAAGTGGGGAGAGTGGGCATCCTTGAATTGTTCCCGATCTTAAAGGAAAAGCTTTCAGCTTCTCACTGTATAGTATAATGTTGGCTGTGGGTTTGTCATATATGGCCTTTGTTATGTTGAGGTACTTGCCCTCTATACCCATTTTGTTGAGAGTTTTTATCATGAATGGATGTTGAATTTTGTCAAATGCTTTTTCAGCATCTATGGAGATGATCATGTGGTTTTTGTCCTTTTTGTTGATGTGGTGGATGATGTTGATTGATTTTCGAATGTTGTACCATCCTTGCATGCCTGGATAAATCCTACTTGATCATGGTGTATGATTCTCTTGATGTACTTTTGAATTCAGTTTGCTAATATTTTGTGGAGTATTTTTGCATCTATGTTCATCAGGGATATTGATTTGTAGTTTTCTTTTTTTGTGGTTTCTTTGACCGGTTTTGGTATTGGAGTGATGCTGGCCTCATAGAATGAGATTGGAAGTATTGCTCGTCTTCTACTCCTTGGAAAACTTTAATGAGGATGGGTATTAGGTCTTCACTAAATGTTTGATAAAATTGAGCCACGAAGCCATCTGGTCTAGGTGTTTTGTTCTTAGATAGGTTTTTGATTACCAGTTCAAATTCGTTGCTGGTAATTGGTCTGTTGAGATTTTCTGTTTCTTTCTGGGTCAGCCTTGGAAGGTTGTATTTTTCTAGAAAGTTGTCCATTTCTTCTAGGTTATCCAGTTTGTTAGCTTATAATTTTTCATAGTGTTCTCTAATAGTTCTTTGTATTTCTGTGCTGTCTGTAGTGATTTTTCCTTTCTCATTTCTGATTCTGTTTATGTGAGTAGACTCTCTTTTTTTCTTGATAAGTCTGGCTATGGGTTTATCTATTTTCTTTATTTTCTCGAAGAACCAGCTCTTGCTTTCATTGATCCTTTCTATGGTTTCATTCTTCTCGATTTTATTTATTTCTGCTCTAATCTTTATTATGTTCCTGTTCTCCTGACTTTGGGTCTCATTTGTCCTTCTTTTTCTAGTTTCGTTAATTGTGAGTTTAGACTGCTCATATGGGAATGTTCTTCTTTCCTGAGGTAGGCCTGTATTGCAATATACTTTCCTCTTAGCACAGCCTTCGCTGCGTCCCACAGATTTTGCGGTGTTGAATTATTGTTGTCATTTGTCTCCATATATTGCTTGATCTCTGTTTTTATTTGGTCATTGATCCATTTATTATTTAGGAGCATGTTATTAAGCCTCCATGTGTTTGTGGATTTTTCATTTTCTTTGCGTAATTCATTTCTAGTTTCATTCCTTTGTGGTCTAAGAAGCTGGTTGGTACAATTTCAATCTTTTTGAATTTACCGAGGTTCTTTTTGTGGCCTAGTATATGATCTATTCTTAAAAATGTTCCATGTGCACTTGAGAAGAATGTGTATTCTGCTGCTTTTGGGTGTAGAGTTCTGTAGATACCTGTTAGGTCCATGTGTTCTAATGTGTTGTTCAGTGCCTCTGTCTCCTTACTTATTTTCTGTCTGGTTGATCTGTCCTTCAGGGTGAGTGGGGTGTTGAAGTCTCCTAGAATGAATGCATTGCATTCTATTTCCCCCTTTAATTCTGTTCCTATTTGTTTCACATATGTAGGAGCTCCTGTGTTGGGTGCATAGACATTTAGAATGGTTATATCCTCTTGTTCGACTGACCCTTTTATCATTATGTAATGTCCTTCTTTGTCTCTTGTGACTTTCTTTGTTTTGAAGTCTATTTTGTCTGATACAAGTATTGCAACTCCTGCTTTTTTCTCCCTAGTAGTTGCATGAAATGTCTTTCTCCATTCCTTCACTTTTAGTCTGTGTATGTCTTTGGGTTTAAAGTGAGTCTCTTGAAGGCAGTATATAGATGGGTCTTATTTTTTTATCCATTCAGTGACTCTACGTCTTTTGATTGGTGCATTCAGTCCATTTACATTTAGGGTGATTATCGATAGGTATGTACTTATTGGCATTGCAGGCTTCAGATTCGTGGTTACCAAAGGTTCAAGTTTAACTTCCTACACTCTAAGAGTCTAACAACTCACTTAATATGCTATTACAAATACAATCTAAAGGTTCTTTTTTTGTTTGTTTCTTTTTTTCCCTCCTCTTTCTTCCTCTTCCATTCTTTATATATTAGGTATCATATTCTGTACTGTTTGTCTATCCCTTGATTGACTTTGGGGATAGTTAACTTAATTTTTCATTTTCTTAGTAATTAGCTGTTCTATTTTCTTTACTGCAGTTTTATTACCTCTGGTGACAAGTATTAAACCATAGTAACACTTCCATCTATAGCAGTCCCTCCAAAATACACTGTAGAGGTTGTTTGTGGGAGGTAAATTCTCTCAGCTTTTGCTTATCTGGGAATTGTTTAATCCCTCCTTCAAGTTTAAATGATAATCTTGCTGGATAAAGTAAAAGTAATCTTGGTTCAAGGCCCTTCTGCCTCATTGCATTAAATACATCATGCCACTCCCTTCTGGCCTGTAAGGTTTCTGCTGAGAAGTCTGATGATAGCCTGATGGGCTTTCCTTTGTATGTGATCTTATTTCTCTCTCTGGATGCTTTAATAATCTGTCCTTTTCCTTGATCTTTGCCATTTTATTTACTATATGTCCTGATGTTGTCTTCCTTGGGGCCCTTGTGTTGGGAGATCTGTGCACCTCCATGGCCTGAGAGACTATCTCCTTCCCCAGATTGGGGAAGTTTTCAGCAATCACCTCCTCAAAGACACTTTCTATCCCTTTTTCTGTCTCTTCTTCTTCTGGTACCCCTATAATGCAAATATTGTTCTGTTTGGGTTGGTCACACAGTTCTCTCAATGTTCTTTCATTCTTAAAATCCTTTTTTCTCTGTGTGCCTCAGTTTCTTTGTATTCCTCTTCTGTAGTTTCTACTTGATTTATTATCTCCTCCACCATATCCAATCTGCTTTTAATACCGTCCATTGTGCTCTTCAGTGATTGGATCTCTGACCGTAATTCATTACTGAGTTCTTGAATATCTTTCTGTACCTCCATGAGCATGTTAATGATTTTTATATTGAACTCCCTTTCAGGGAGAGTCATGAGGTCAATATCATTTAAATCTTTCTTAGGAATTGTATTCATAATTTTACTCTGGACCAGGGTCCTTTGCCATTTCATATTTGTGTATGGCGCCCTCTAGTGCCCAAAAGCTCTACTCTCTGAAGCTGCTCAGCCCCTCAAGCAATGTCAGGGATTGTACGGGAGTGGTACTGGTGCCTCGGGGGACGAAAGAGCTGTTTCCTCTTCCTGGCTGCTATGCCTGTCTCCACTGCCTGAGCCAGTGGGCCGAGCACACAGGTATAAGCCTCTGTGCTTTGCATTTTTAGTTGCTGTAGACAGATCTTCCCTCTGGCTGGCCTAACACCAGGGAAGGATTTCCCGGTTTGCAAGCCCAGTGGGGCTGGCCAGGAGAAAGGCGCACTAGTCTGCCTGTCACGGAAGGGGTTCTTGGAGCTGTGTAGGCAGCCAGGGAGCTGGAGCACCTGAAGATCGTGAAAGCTCCCAATCTGCTGGGCAGAGTGCACCCAGACAATTTTGTCTACCTGTCCTTTCTCCTGAGGAGTAAGCTCTGTGCAATCCTTGCCCCTTTAGCAGCCCTCTTGCTAAGGGCTTCTTTGTTAGGAAGTCTCTCAGACTGCCCGCCTTTCTATTGTCCCAGAGCAGCTGGATATGGATCCCTGCTTTCTACAAGTGGCTGGAATCTTAGTCTCTCCAGGAATTCTGCCTGTCTTAGCTTTCCAACCCCCTAATTACGAGAGTATCATGCAAGCACCATGAAATGTAGGTTTGTGCTCCCAGAACAGATCTCCAGAGTTAGGTATTCAGCAGTCCCAGATCTCCACTGCCTCCCTGCTCCGTTCCTGTTCCTCCTGCAGGTGAGATGGGGTGGGGGAAGGGCTCGGATCCCGCAGAACCACAGCTTTTGTGCGTTAGTTACCCTTTTCCATGAGGGCTGCTCTTGTCTCCAGGTATATGCAGTTTGTGGCAGTCCTCTTTCCTGTTGCTCTTTCAAGAGTAGTTGTATTAGTTATATTTTCATAATATATGTGGTTTTAGGAGGAAGCCTCTGTCTCACCTCTCATGCCGCCATCTTTAATCCAATCTCAATTAGGCCTTTTTAATGAGCCAAATTTTTGATGACTGCTTTCTGATGTTCTGAAGTCTGCTGACAATTAATGTTATAATTAAACCAAACACCACAGTAGTTGTAGAATTTCCTTCATCTCAGTTGTGAAAGGATATAATGTTATAGTTTAAAAATCAGAAACTTTCTCCATTTATTGCCTTGAGAACTTAGGTGAAATATTTAACCTTCCTGAGCGTCTGTTTCCTCATGTAAAGAATGGAAATAGTAACACAGAAGTCAGGAGGTGTTGTTAGACTTACATGAGAAGGTATACAAAGCACCTCATGGTCCAGGGGCGGGCATTTAGCAGACACGCAAAGAATGCTGATTGTCTGCCTGACTGCTAAATTACATGGTGCATATAAATATAGTATACTAGTATATAACACACTATGTTAATAATCTTACCTTCACTCCCCTCCTTTACCCACCCTAGTCCCATCTTAAAAGCTCTGCATAGCCTGGTCTTCTATCACATCTCAGGGCTGCTTTCAAACAAGTAACTAGTCCAAGGTAACAGGTGTCATCAATGACTAGGCCTACAGCATAGCCTGCCTTTTTTTTTTCTTAGTTCTTATTATCAAGTTACTTGCAATGTGGGGAGAAGAAATGGATGCCACAAGAATACGAATCTCTCAAGGACATTCCCCAACATCTTGCCCTCAATATACGCTCAATAAATATGTGAAGACTAAATGAAAGCCCTAGAAAGGGCTATAAACTAAGGGATCAGCAAAGATTGTGAGGATCACCAGCTTCTCTCTAAGTGGCCAATAAGGGGCCATGCTGCTGGGGAAGTCACTTAACAGTTCATACATGTTAGTAAAAATACCCCCCAAATGAAGCAGCGAGCTCTGTGTGACACAGATGAAGAGGGTGTGCTTAGGTATGTCAACTATTTGGAAATCCATGTAACAGGATAAGGTAGGAGAATGAAAGGAGAGGCAAGAGTATTTGGGAACATTAGAAGAATTAAAGAAAGAAGAGCCTGGTTGGGTATCTTTGCAGTTATAAGATAAAGGTAAAATTGGGACGGATCTAAATGTGAAGAAACTTACTGCACAGCTTTTGCCACCAAGATTTTTCTGAAAGTTGCCAAAAAAACAGTTGCATAATAGGTTGTCTTAAAAAGTGCCACACATGCAAGTACCTGTGTTTCGGAACAGAGTGGCAGCCATGAGAAAAAGAGCAGGGAGGGGGAGTGGGAACAGAGGGAATGGGCCAAAGAAAGGTTTTCCTTCCAGTACACACATTAATGAAGGTCGTTCTAAAGTCACAGTAACGAGGGGGGGGGAGAACTTTTTACCCTAACACTTTCTGTGTATATTTCAGTCAAAAAAATCAAATACTAAAAACAAAAAAATCATAATTCTGATTTCTTTCATCTCAGATCCCAGTTAGTACCTCATTAAGTCCCAGGGTAAAACTAGCAAGGACACGTTCAAATTCCCAGCCAGTGCCTGACAGGACACTAGGACACTGCTAAATCACCAGACAAAAGCCATCGCCAACAAAAACCAGTAACAAATAATTCCACTGGTACACCCAGATCTGTACAATTACGTACTTCTAATGCTAATGGGTTCAGAAGCAACAATTATTTTTGTCAGGTCTTTGAATGTGGTTTTGAGGAAACAGGAATAAAATGAACAGCTGGGAGGAGGAAAGACTGCATGAAAAACAACAGCTGAAAAGGTTCACTCACACACACAAAAGATCATCCTATTTCATAGATCAAAACGGAGACACTTTTATAGAACATCAGCTAGGAAAAGCTAGTAAGGACAGACTGCAACACTTTAATACAGATATCAACATTAACTTTAAACTTGTGTTCCATGAGGCAAGTTCACAGATTACATATCACACTGGCAAAACTTCCCTAAGTGATAAGATCATAATTGAAATATTACAATTTTCCTAATCACTGTATTGCCTTCTAAATCAGAATATTCTTTTGGCTATACTTTTCTGCTTTTGCTTCCATCCAAGATTTTGTGTTTTCATATGAAGAAAACTGATGAGAGTGAGCATGAGTTTGGATAAAAACATCAGAACATCTTTAGGAGCTAAGATGCAAAAATTAATATGGGATCATGTTTAACAAAAACTTCCGATCTACTTCAGATCAATTCATATGATTGGGATTAGGCTCCTACCTGATCTCAGAATTTAACATAAGTATGGCAAAGAGCATCAGGTGAATAAGCAATGGCTTTAATATAATCTTACATGTATGTGTAGGTCCCAGGCTCATGAAATGAACAGTCAAATAAAAAAAGCAAATGGTAACATTAAGATGAATGTATTATCCAAAATTTGTTTCTTAAAAAGTTAAGCATAAATTTACCATAAAACTCAGCAACTTCACTAATATATTTCTATCCAAGAGAAATGAAAATATATGCACAAAGATTTGTATGCAAATATTCATAGCAGTATTCTTCATAACAGACAAAAATTGGAAGTAATCCAAATAGCCACCAACTGATGAATGGATAAATAAAACATTGTATATCCACACAACAGAATAGCAAGAAATATAAATGAAGTACAGATATATGGTATAACATGGAAAAACATCAAAAACTTTGTGTTCAGCGAAAGAAGCCAGATGCGAAAGACCACATATTATATGACTCCAGTTATATGAAATATTGAGAAAAGTAAAATCTAGAGAGATAAACAGCAGATTAATGTTTTCCTTGGGCCAAAGGTGAAAAAGGAGAGTGACTGCAAATGGGCACGAGGTATCTTTTTGGGGTGTCAGAAATGTTCTAAAGGTGAACTACGGTGGGATGGTTGCATGCATGACCCGGTAAGTATATTAAGAATCACTTAGTTTACATTTAAAATGAATGAATCTGATGGTATGCCAGTTATAGCTCAATAAAGCTGTTTTTAAAATAATCCAGTGAGGTGCATTAATGTAAGATGCACAGATCTTAAGCGTAAAACTCAGTGAATTTTAACATATGTGTATACCCATGTAACCAGCAACCAGACCAAGGTATAAAGCTTTTTTAGCACTCCAGAAAGTTCTACCCTTCTCTAATCATAATTTACCATCCCCCTACACAAGAGTGATTACCACTAATTTGCTATCATCCTGATTAATTTTGTCCATACCGACACTTCAAAGTTTCTTTTGCTCAACAGAATGTCTGTTAGATTCATCCAAATTGATGTTGTCATCAGTCACTCATTCTTTTTTATTACTGTAGAGTACTCCATTGTATAAATACACCACAATTTGTTTATAAATTCTTCTGTTGAGGAACATTTAGGTTATTTCCAGTTTGGGGCTATTGTGAACAAAGCTGCTATGAACGTTAGCTTAGATGTCTGTGAGTAGACATATGCAATCATTTCTTCGTGAGCACATAGCTAGAAGTAAATATGCTGATTCAAAGATGAAGCAATGTTTAGCTTGGGTAAAAACTGCCATAACGTTTTCCAAAGTGGTTAAATAAATTTCCACTCCTACAAACAATGTCCAGAAGTTCCAGCTGTCCCACCTCCTCACCAACAGCTGATATTGTCAATCTCTTTAATTTTAGCCATTGTGCTAAAATTACCTTGTGTACGTTGTGTGTGGTGGTATCCTGACATGGCTTTAGTTTGCATTTCCTTGATTAAGAATGAAACGTGTTCCTTGAGCATGTTTACATACTTTTACTGACCACTGGAGATCTTCTTTGGTAAAGTGCCTGTTCAAGATTTTTGTCCATTTTTTAACAGGTTACCTGTCTTTTTCTTACTGCTTTATAAAAGGTCTTTATTCTGAATACAAACCTTTTATCAGATATATGTATTACAAATGCTGTTCCCCAATCTGTGGTTTGCCTTTTTGTTCTCTTAATGCTGTCTTTGATATACAAAAGTCTATAATTTTAATGAAGTCCAATTTATCATTATTTTCCTTCATAGTGTTTCTTATATCCTGTTTAAGAAATCTTTGCTTATGCAAGATCACAGAGATACTGTGTTCTCCTAGAACCTTTCACAGTTGAGTCTTTGATCACAGATAATTTTTGTATATGGAATTTCACTGTTCATTTACTTTCCCATGAAGATACCCACTTGACATGGCACTGTTTTTATTGATAAGACTATCCTTTCCCACAGGATTGCCATGGCACTGTTGCCATATCAGGGAACTATATTACACATGAGTCTGTTTCTGGATTCTATTGTGTTCCATTATTCCATTTTATCCTTGAGAAATGCTACTGTCTTAACTACTGAACCTTTATACTAATCTTGAACTGGAGAACACTTAAATGCACAATTTGTTGTAGAATTTTGTGAGCTGTTCTTGTAAGAGATGCAAATGCCAAAAAATTAACTACATCAAGTCTTATGCGGCATTGTATATCTATTTTGAAGACCATTCCTTAATCAGTAAACTGAAAACCTGAATATTTTTCTCCACATGAGGCTTACCAAATCTAAATGATCTCTTATATTATCCTGTCGAACTCCAAAATGGAAATGCCTTACCTGAGTTAGGTAAATAGTATCTTTGAATCTTTGTAATGGATCTCTGCTTTGGGGGAGCATGAAATGAATTGCAGCCTGAAGAAGCATTGCCTTGTTACCATCTTCATGATGTTGCCGATGAAGTGAAAATTTGCTTTCATAAGACCAGTCCTCTTCAGATGAAACCTTTTAAGTAAAAAACAAGAGGGATGCATTGGGAAGTTAGGAGTGAAACTACCTACACATTTCTGACCAATCGGAAATGTACTCTACACACCGGAAAAGAGCTCATGGTTTGCTCTGTGACCCTAATTTCACAGGTGTCTTTGCCATACTTGTCATGGGGAGAGACCAGTCCTGCACAAGGTCAAACCACAAACCAGGATTTGGCACCTACCTCCTCCCTTAGTCAAACCTAGAAAGTTACATTTTGGTATCTATATCAAAAGTCTTGTCTTAAGACATAGTCCTGGCTTTTTAAACATTTGTAATGTGTATTTTGAAATGCCAATTTATCGAAGTAAATTACTTGTTGAAACTGAGTAAGAGACTGAAATCAACATTCTATTAAAACTGTTGATTGTTTAACAGGAGTAATGTATCACTATTAAGATGATAAATGCTTTTAGCACTTGCTCATTTGTTTCTCAGTCATTTCTAAATATGTTTGATATGTACGTTTAATTTTGATATAGTGAAGACAGAAATCAATGATACTCCTTTCCCCTAATAATAAGTCTTTTTTTAAAGACAAGCACAACTTATAAAATCTTTCTTTTATCCCTTTGAAAGCTATTATCAGGTCAAAGTAAAAAGCAAAAACAAATACTACAACGTCAGTACTGCACTTTCACAGAGAAAAACGGGGGCAATAATTCTGGCTCCCAGGCTTGATCTAAAATGCACTGTCCACATCTGCGAAAGATATGTAAGACAACTGCTGCCTACATTTGACAATATCTGAGGGGCTTAATGCAAATTACAAAGGCACTTTGAAAAAACATATTCTACCCCCCCATCAAAAACCCTAAAAATTAAAAAGTTTAATCCCTGTTCATAAATATAACATATAATGCCCAGTAATCATGCAATACATATAGACCAATCACCTTAAGTGGAAAAAGTTATTCTTCAGGAATTTATACCAAAATGTAAGTAATGTACATTAGCCATATTTAATGTGGAAATTTTTCCAGATTAGATCTATTTTCAAAAGTTTTACCACCAGACAGTAGAGAGAACACTAATTACTGCTCTTACTTAAAACAGAGCTATAACTATTTACGGTCATCTTGTACACATCTGAGATGCAGAGACCTCTACCAGTAGCCTTCCCTTCTTTCTATGCTTCTCCCTTTTTAAAGTCTGAACCGCCCCTGTGGATCTCAGCTCTCTGATTAGTAACGATTTGAATTTACCCCATAACCAGTAAGCCTGATCTTTGATTATGAAAGAAGCTTTCTACTCTCTGATAGCTATGGTTTGAAAGTCTTGTAAAGTTCAGCTGTAACAATGTTACCAGAAGGAATTAGAAAGTGCCAGGTAAGGTTCTAATTATTTTAAGAATATTAACTCATTTAATCCCTACAACAAACTTATGAGAGGGTACTATTATTACTCTATTTTATTTTATTTTTTTGGTATCATTAATATACAATCACATGAACAACATTATGGTTACTAGATTCCCCCCATTATCAAGTCCCCACCACATACCCCATTACAGGCACTGTCCCTCAGTGTAGTAAGATGCTATAGAGTCACTACTTGTCTTCTCTGTGTTATACTGCCTTCCCCATGCCACCCCCTACATTATGTGTGCTAATCGTAATGCACCTTATTCCCCTTATCCCTCCCTTCCCACCCACCCTCCCCAGTCCCTTTCCCTTTGGTAGCTGTTAATCCATTCTTGGGTTTCTGTGAGTCTGCTGCTGTTTTGTTCTTTCAGTTTTTGCTTTGTTCTTATACTCCACAGATGAGGGAAATCATTTGGTACTTGTCTTTCTCCTCCTGGCTTACTTCATTGAGTATAATACCCTCTAGCTCCATCCATGCTGTTGCAAATGGTAGGATTTGTTTTATTCTTATGGCTGAATAATATTCCATTGTGTATATGTACCACATCTTCTTTATCCATTCATCTACTGATGGACACTTAGGTTGCTTCCATTTCTTGGCTATTGTAAATAGTACTGCGATAAACATAGGGGTGTACGTGTCTTTTTGAAACTGTGATCCTCCATTCTTAACTCTGTTTTAAAGAGGAGGGAACCAGGCACAAAAAGTTTAAGTAATTTGCCCAAGATCCAAAACTAGTTAAGTGCCATCTAGCTCTAGCTTCTAGTTCTTTAAACCCAGATACATCTGGAGATAAAACTTTCATACAAATCATGTCTAGAATGGGCTATATTAATAGGAACAATGGCTTACACCTCATGGGTTCTCATTCTGGGTCAAAAACTGTACCAAGTGCTTCAACATATTAACTTAATCCTGACGCACAATCACATGCACACATGCATACCTGTGCTCGCACGAACACACACACACACACACACACACACACACACACACACCCCAACACCCCTAAGAGGTATTTACTACAACTAACCCCAATTTACAGAAAAGAACACGGACATTCAAAAAAATCAAATGATTTGTCCAAGGCAATGTAGATAGTAAGCAGAAGCTCTAGTATTCAAATCCAGATGTGTTTATTTAGAAAAGCCCACGTTTTTTAATCACTGTGTGATATTGATAACGGCCTGCTGAAATATTATTTTATAAAGTAATATATCCCAAACTGGAGCAAGATGTTTTTGAATACAGAGAAAAGGCTTTAAAGAAAAGAGTCAAAGTTTTATGTTGTTATTCTTTTGATTTATTTTCTTTTCCCAATTTCCTATTCAAATCCTCAACCAGCAATGGAGCTTGAAAAGAGGCAGTGACTAAACCAGGGGTTCATAGTGACTAAAATGTATCTTCACCTTTCCCTATTTTAAAATACAGTGTTTAGTGTCTTGGAACATCATCAGGCATTTCATAAAAACATGGCAATTCCATTATTCTCAGGAGGTGAGTAGAAATGCTTATAGATTTAAGAAAAAGGTTTAGCAATTTCTAATGCCTTTTGGAAAGGTAGTGAAAGGAAATTAGATCTGCTCTGGTGTCAGACCAGTAAGTCTGAATTCCAGATATGCTACTCACTATCCTGGGCCTCTGATGGAACTCTCACTCTCCAGTGCCTCAGTTTCCTCCTAGGCCTCAGTCAAAGAGGAGGGGGTGGGTTATTGTTAAATGAAACAATGGGTCACTGATACAGAGCATCTGCTCAGTAAACATTTTTGCTTCTTTCATTCCTTCTTTCCATTCTCAGCACTTGTTCCTAACTGAGTGAGGGGAAGGAACTCCATTATCCTTCATTTTGAAACAACAGCATTCCCACAGGATCATCCCCACATACTGGACCACTAAAAAAACAAGGGGTAGAACTAAGGTTTTGACATTATTTATTAAAGTTAAAAATACACTAGAACCTCAATGTGTAGAAGCAAATATAGTTGTGGTCAGGTGGTGAAATTAAGGAAGATTTTGAAATTGTCTTAAATCTTTTTTTGTGGTTACTTTACATAAGTAATGGGGGAAGGTAGCAAACACTGCATATTTCAATAAATGAAGAAAAAGCATATCAAATCCAATACCCTTTCATGATGCAGACAAACTACGAATAAAAGGGCATGTCCTCAACCTGATAAAGGGCATCTATGAAAAGCATACAGTTAACATCATGCTAAATAGTAATGGACTGAAAGCTTTCTGTCTAGGAAAAACAAATGAAATACGGTTGTCTATTCTCAACTCATCTATTTTATGTTGTACTGGAAGTTCTAGACAGGGCAATTAGGCAAGAAGTGTAAATAAACAGCATCCAGATAGGAAAGGAAGAAGTAAAACTACCTTTATCTGCACATAATATGCTCTTATATATTAGAAAACCCTAAAGAATTCACACAAAAAATTTAGAGTGAATAAATGAGTTCTGTAAGGTAGCAGAATATAATTTCAATATACAAAAATCAACTGTATCTTTATACACTAGCAGTGAACAACCTGAAAATAAAATTAAGAAAATAATTCCATTTACAAGATCACCAAAAAAATTAAATACTTAGGAATAAATTTAACCAAAGAAAGATAAAACCTGTATACTAAAACAAAATAGTGTTGAAATAAATTAAGGAAAACATAACATACTGTGGATCAGAAGATTTAATATTGCTAAAATAGCAATACTTTGCAAACTGATTTACAGATTGAACATAATTCCTATCCAAATCCAGCTGGCTTTTTTACAGAAATTGGTAAGGTGGAAATACAAGGCACCAAGAACAGTCAAAACAATCTTGGAAGAAGAGCAAAGTTGGTAGACACACACTTTCTATATTCAAAACTTACTACTAAGCTACAGTAATCATGACAGTGTATGTTGGCATGAAACAGACACACAGGTCACTGGCACAGAATTAAGAAGCCAGATATAAACCTAATCATTTATGGTCAATTGATTTTTGACAAAGGGGTCAAGAGAATTCCATGGAGGGAAGAGTAATGTTTTCAATAAATGGTGTTGGGACACATACAAAAGGATGCTCCTGGATACCTACCTCATACCATATAGAATGGTTAACTCAAAACAGATAACAGACCTAAATGTAAGACCTAAAACTAGAAGACAACACAGGGATAAACATTTGTGATCTTAAGTTTGATAAAACACCAAAAGCACAAGAGATAAAAGAGAAGAATGATAAGTGTGATTTCAGCAAAATTAAAAACTTTCATGCTTTAATTTACACAATAAGTAAAAAGACAATGCACAGATTGGGAGAAAATATTTACAAATCATATATTTGATAAAAAACATACTCAGAACATACACACATATATATGTGTGTGCACGTGTGTGTACATACATATACACACTCGTGGGGCGTTGGTGATATAGTGGTGAGCATAGCTGCCTGCCATACATATACACACTCTTAAAACTCAATAATAAAAATAACCCAATTAAAAAATGGGCAAAGAATTTGAAAAGACATTTCTCCAAGGAACATATACAAATGGCCAACAAGTACATGAAAGGATATTCAAAGTGATTAGCTATCAAAGAAAGGCAAATTTCCCGTAAACGTAAATTTCCAGAGAAATATGAAAAAACAAAAATGGAAAATAAGTGTTAGAAAGATGTACAGAAATTGGAACCCTCATACAGTGCTGGTGGGAATGCAACATGCAGCCACTATGGAAAAGTTTGCCAGTAAACACAGAGTTACCAAATGACCCACTCTACCCAGATACATACTTCATAGAATTGAAAATACATGTTCACACAAAATATGTAGACCAATGTTCATAGCAACATTATTCATAATAGCCCAAAACTGGGAATGACACAAATGTACATCAACTGATGAATGGATGAACACAATGTGACATCTCCATACAGTGCAATATTATTTGGCAATAAAAAAGAATGACATACTCATACATGATAAAACATGGATGAACCGTGAAAACTTCACAGAGTGAAAGTCAGTCTCAAAAGATCACATAATTCATAATCTCAATTATATGATATGGGCAAACAGGCAAATATATAGACACTCAAAGCCGATTAGCGGTATCTAGAGCTGGGGAGGGAAGAACAGATAAGAGTGGAAAGTGCCTATTTACATAAATAGGATCTTTGGAGTGATGAAAATGTTCTTAAATTACATCATGAGATGGCCACACAACTCTGTGAATATACTGAAAGTCATTAAACTGCAGACATTAAATGGGTGCATGTATGGTCAGTGAATTATATCTTGATAAAGCAGTTTAAAAACGAACACATACAATTCCAAAACTGAAACCATCTCTGAAACTGAATCTTTAGGAGCAAAGTCAAATGCCATACTGAAAATCAAATACACCAACATAAAGAAAAAGGAGGAGGAAGAGGAGGAGAAAAGAAACGATATGACATAATTACATTAGACAAAGGTTTATTTATCACATTCACGTCTCTTACTATAGCAAGCTATGCAATTCTGAATATCTGTAAATGATAAAATAGTTGTAGGATATACAAAAGGTACTAAGTAAGAGTTGTCTTTACATGTGATAGTCAGTCAGGGTGAGCAACCATTGGTTCCCATTTAATTCTTAAATGTTCCTGAAGGCACATAATTAAAAACAATATAGGAAAGTTATCCCCAAAATGATGACTACAAGAGTTTACCTCCCCAAAATTAAAGGGAAAAAAAAGTTTCTCTTCTTCATCTTCTTCCTAAACTTTCACTGAAATAAGAAGTAGATTTCATTTGAGTTTCTGAACGACTGTTATGCAAGTAAAAATCCTCATAGTCTACCATTCTGAATCACTGGAAAATCAAAGATGGCTTACCTTTTCTAATGTACTGAAGGAAGGCCAGGACTGATATCCATATTCAGATGCAAATCGAGCTTTTGGGAAAATCTTCCAATTCCAGCAATCATTGATATAGTCATAAAAATGTACATCACCAAAATGTGTGTCATATGGGTTGGCAGCAACCCAGCCTTCTGCAATGGATTCGGCTCCATTGGTAGGACTGGATACGATAAAAGGACGAGTCTTGTCATTCTGAGTTCAGAAATAAAATGGTTTAAAGAACAGTATTTTCACTCAGTGAAATATGGACCACTTACATATTTAAAAGTACTATAAAGACCCAGAAATGCCAAGTACCTGATACAAAAATAACAGAACCATTTACTTTCCTCCACATTCAACTGCTACCAGCACCTATCTGCTACTCATCAATCCTTTGTATCTTTTCATAATTAATACTTAGCTTATTCCTCACAGCGGCTGTTTCTAATCTTTTTCAATTATGTCTTACCTCTACCTTACCTTCTGCCATCGGGGGTAGTGCACAGTCTAGTGTAGAATTTCTCAACCTTGGCACTCTTGACATTCTGGACCTAATAATTTGTGTGTGTGTGTGTGTGTGTGTGTGTGTGTGTGTGTGTTGGTGGGGGTGGGTCCTATGCATTCTAGGATATTTAGCAGCATCCTTGGCTGCTCTCCATTAGCTCCACCCACCACCTAAAAAAACTATCTACAGTTATTGCCAAATGATTCCTTGTCACCTGGGGACAATATTGCTCTACCTAAGAAACACAGTTCTAGTGGTTAAGAATAGAAGCTATTGTGCTCTACATCACTAATCAACAGGGAAATGTAAATTAAAACCCCAATGAGATATCACCTCACACCAGTTAGGATGGCCAACATCCAAAAGACAAACAACAACAAATGTTGGCGAAGACACGGAGAAAGGGGAACCTTCCTACACTGCTGGTGGGAATGTAAGCTAGTTCAACCATTGTGGAAAGCAATATGGAGGTTCCTCAAAAAACCAAAAATAGAAATACCATTTGACCCAGGAATTCTACTCCTAGGAATTTACCCAAAGAAAATAAAATCCCTGATTCAAGAAGATATATTGCACCCTTATGTTTACCACAGCACTATTTACAATAGCCAAGATATGGAAGCAACCTAAGTGCCCATTAGTAGATGAATGGATAAAGAAGATATGGTACATATACACAGTGGAATACTATTCAGCTATAAGAAGAAAACAAATCCTACCATTTGCAACAACATGGATGGAGCTAGAGGGTATTATGCTCAGTGAAATAAGTCAGGCAGAGAAAGACAAGTACCAAATGATTTCCCTCATTTGTGGAGTATAACAACAAAGCAAAACTGAATGTACAAAACAGCAGCAGACTCACAGACTCCCAGAAGGGACTAGCCGTTACCAAAGGGTAAGGGTTTAGGAAGGGTGGGTGGGGAGGGAGGGAGGGAGAAGGGGATTAAGGGGCATTATAATTAGCACTCACAATATAGGTAGGTCACGGGAAAGGCAGTAGAGCACAGAGAAGACAAGTAATGACTCTATAGCATCTTAATATGCTGCTGGACAGTGACTGCACTGGGGAGATGAGTACTTGATAATATGGCTGAATGTTGAAACCAGTGTTGTTTATGTGAAGCCATCATAAGATTGTATATCAATGGCATTTTATTAAAAAAAAAGTAAAAAAGAATAGAAGTTACTGAGTTAGATGGATCTAAGCTTAAATCTCTAAACAGAACCTTACTGTTTTTTGACAAGTCTAAGCCTCAACAGTCTTATTTGTAAAAGAGAGTTAATGACAGTACCTCCTTTGTAGGGCTATCATAAATGGTAAATAACTCATGTATGGAAGAGATGGCTAAATGTCCACTGAAATTCATGTTCCCATTTCCATAACATAGAGCAGTCCCTCAGAAGTGGCCTCCTAACCTCCTGGCATCTCTGTGAGAGCATATGCCTCATTCAGTCCCTCTTCCCCCAACTGCAGGCAAAAGCCTAGCAGATGGTGGAGCTGCAAGATGGAAGCAGCCCAAATGTCTGAAAGGAGGAGAGCTGCCTGTCCATCAGGAGCAACCATTTTGCAGCGTTAGTGAGTAAGAAAGAAACTCTGATCATGTAAGCCACTGAAACTCTGGTTTCTTTGTTACAACTAGTGTATAAGTCCTTAATGTGGAGCCTAGCACACAGGCACAGCTCCAATCCTTTAGTTATTATCACGTCAACAAATGAACTCACTTCCTATTTCACTGAGAAGAATCATTCATTTAGCAAGTATTCGTCAACTGTTCATTGTGTGTCAGGCATTTTTCAGCACTGCAAAGGGAGACTGAGAAAACCTATGACGTGTATTAACACATTAAATCTCTTCTGAGCATGTACTAGGTGCCAGGCATGCCCTGACATTCAGTTCCAGATCATTCCACTTCGCCGAAATTGTTTTTGTTTTCTGTTTTTGTTTTTCAAAAACTACCCATGGACTTCTACTTAACCAAATAAAGCAAAAAACCCCACACTATTCCCTCTCTGGCATACAATTAATGGCCTGTTCACCAGTGGAGGCTCGGCAGCGAATAAGACAGACATGCTGACTTCTTAAAAGAATAGATTGAAATCTAGAGGTGAAACCAGAGGCTGAACAAGTAATTAAAAGTATGACAAATATTTTGAAGGAAGAGTACAGGGGTCTTTGAAAATAAAAAGCATATTATGGAAAATGAGTAAGGCCTCCCTGAGAAACAGATTTTCAGAAAATAATTTTCTAAACTTTTGTCTATTAGATCTGTTTTTCTTGGTATATCATTTTTTTTCCTATTTCTCTTCTGTCTCAGAAAAAAAAAAAATCCTTGTTCTTCATCATAGCCAGCCTGTCTGTCTGTCTTCTGGTCATCTTATTTCACTTTGGAGCTGTAGTCAGTAAATTATCCTCCACTCCGTAAAAAAAATCTCTCTCCACTATCCTTTTCCCTTAGTGTAAGGACTCCCCTCATCCTAATAAAAAATTCCCCTGAGCCCCTGCAGGCCGTCAGAGTTCTTAACCACCCACCTAGTCCTCAGCCCCTGACATGCAGTTCCTGATCATTCCACTTCGCCAAAATGTTTTTGTTTTCTGTTTTCGTTTTTGTTTTTCAAAAGCTACCCATGGACTTCTACTTACCAAATAAAGCAAAAATCTGGCATACAATTAATGGCCTATTCACCACTCATTATTTCTGAAGTTCTCTCAATGCCTGGCTGTTTGTTACTACTCTTCCGGGGCCTGGTTTCCTCAGACCTTTCTGGCTCTTCCTTCTTCAGCTCCCTCTGCATTCCCAGAGGACACTGCCCTGCCTCACCCTCTCCTTGTTCCAGGCCCTCTCCCATGCTTCCCCTCTTGCGAATGTTCGGATTTCTCCCAGCCTACTTAGCTCCACACTTCCGTTCCCAATAACCGGCTCCACATTTCCAGCTGGCTTGTCCTGCCAATATCTCAAATCCAAACTTGAAGAATTCCTTAGTTACTAATCTCAAACGTGTTTGACTGTGTTCCTACCTTTATTAATGGTAGCCAAGTAGCAGTCATCTTCAATTTCTCTCCCTCTTTTTTACCTCCCACATTAGTCACTCTGAATTCAAATATTTTTTTCCATCACCACAATTCCAGCCCCACTCCACTGGGCTCTATGACCTATAACCTATATGACCTTGAGTAATTAATATTTCTAACCCTCCAATGTAGTCTCTCTGAAATAAAGATTATATTACTTAAGTTCCAGGGTAGCTATAAAAATTAAATTCTATAAAGCACCTTTATCATTAACATGTTAATGTATTATAATAATCTTACTATAATAATAATTAATATACCAATGCCTGGCATATAATATTCTCTACCTTGCAACTGGTTTCCTTGCCTAGAATCTCTTACCTCCCTACTTCTTCACTACTAAAGAAACCGAGAACGTGGGTCAGATAAAGTTTGTCCCCTCCCCTACAACGTCCACTGCTTCCCACTACTACTGAGAGAAGCCCAACTCTGTAACGTGATTCAAAGTCTCTTTAAGATTTGTTTCCTAACTGCCTTTTCTATCCTTGACTCTCCCACACCAGTTCAGCAGCCCTTTGCTTCAGGCACTGCATGCTGCTTGCTGCTTCCGACACATACATATACTTTCTCATCTTTTTATCTTTACTCACATTGTTTTCGTGCCCTAAAATATCCACTGAACACTCCTTTGCCTCAAATTCTACTCTATCTTCAAGACGGCTTGGCTTAAATGTCGCTTTTTATTTGAAAGCCTTCCTAGATCCTTCCAGCTGAAATTAGTGGTTCTTCCACGTAGTTTCCCAACACTTTGTAACTACATTTTTCAGAGCATTTCTTTCACTCTGCCTTGTAGAACTGGTGGTCGTCTCCACATCTCCCCTGCAAGCAGACCAGAAGCTCCATGAAGGTAAGTTTCCCCATACCATTGGGAATGAGACTTTGCTCCTGTTCATAAGTACTCAGCAGATGTTGGGTGAATTTTAGAACTATTTTTAAAGCACAGTAAGATTATGAGTAGTGTTAAATTTTAAACAATGGCTTTGTTACAATGTCTATGAAGTAAAATTAGAGAAGTCTCATCAATTAGCCTTAATTAATAGAGCTTGATTCATTTCTCGCCATCCCTCCAGATTCTTGAACAATCTAGTAAGCCAGTCAGCACAATTACTAATAAGTCTCTGCCTAATAATATACACCCCCTGGTGAAGCACTATGATTTCTTTCCATTTTTGTATTATTTCCTCTTGAAGCCTCAGTTTCACTCTCAAATCTTACAGTTGACTTATTTCTATGTCATGCCCTTAAATGCTTATTTGGACCAGAAATACCATAAGATGAACCAAGAGAGAGACAATTTTTAAAAAAGCATGAAATGCAATAGGAAATTAATCATTACAGTTAGTATATGGAGGGATCAACTTATGGTCCTTAAATGCCTTATGCTTGATAGAAATAACAGAAATGATTATACAGTACTTAATCTTGTCCACCTCCAAAGAAACTGGCAAACATCAATTATTGCTCAGAAAATCATTTAAAAATGTATAGATCCCTTGTGAGAAAGGCATATTTCCATTCCAAAAATGGAGAAGTGGCACATAGAAGATAATTTTAAGTTTAAGAATGCAGTGTTTTAATTAGAGATTAAAGTTTATAAGTATCTGAATACCTATCTTGTTGAGTGAAAATAACAAGGATGATGATGAGTAGAATTAAAAGGCTATCTATGTGCCAAAGTCTGTGAAATGCACCTTCCATCCTTTATCTCACTTAATCCACGTAAGTAATCGTAAGAGTTGGTCCCTGTTGTTAACCCAGTTTTATGGATGGGAAAATGAATATTGAGTTACTTGTCCAAGATTACACAGTAAGGGGCGCAACCAGGATTTGGAGTCACAAGCTCTTAACCACTAAGCTGTGAAATAAAAATCCTCAGATATTAAAATCCATTTCTTAAATCCATCAGATATGAAAAACATAATACCAGTACTGTGAGTAAAAAGATTATAAAATAAATGTTCCAGAAATATTAATTAAAGCTTATACCATCATATTTTGTGAATAGAAAAATTCTTCAAGACAAATGACAGCATATCAGATAAGCTGAAAATGTGAGCCCATGTTTTTCATGAATTCTTACTATAGTTTCTTCACATAAATGGAATAGTGCCATCAACTGGGCTTATTTGGGTGCCAAAATCACATACTATTATTTTAAATATATCCCTTTTCAAACTGCTTCAGGATATACCCAAATATTTCAAACATCTTATTACAGATACAAATTGTAAAAATATCAGATATTAAATCACATATTAAACATTAGTTTTTAAAAAGTTAAATCTTTTGAAAGCATTAGTACAAAAACAAAAATGCTGCTTCCTCTTCCTGCCAAAAAAAAAATGTATACTAATATATAATACATATGTATGTAGTAAATACAAGTATAATATGCCTATTAAAAAGTAGCAGTACAATCTGAAACCAATATAAGGTTGTATATCAATGATACTTCAATTAAAAAAAAACCTTGACACTAAAACTGAAAACCAATATTACCTGAAAATGAACTGATGAACTGACCTAGCTTTCAAAAAAATTCATGTTTATTGCTTTTCTATAGATAAATAAATTGGATCTCTCATTTAATTTTTTAAAAAAGTGGTACAAAGAGAATGGCCATAAGAAAGGCCCTCAGATGGCACTGGCAACCAGCTCTTTCCTCACCTTTGAGCCTTATATTGTATACCAACATATTCCTATATGAGTTATGTCAAATTCTACTTTAATACTTATAATTCTAGAATTTTAGAAGTGTTAAATCATACAGACTGAAAGTGAAGGGGTGGAAAAAGATATTCCATGCAAATAGAATCCAAAAGAAAGCCTGTTGTAGCTGTACTTACATAAGACAAAATAGACTTTAAAACAAAATGGTAACAACAAAGAAGAGCATACCTAACGATAAAGGGGCCAATCCAACAGAGAATATAACATTTATAAATATTTATGCATCCAACATAGAAGTACCTAAATATATAAAGCAAATATTAACAGACCTAAATGGAGAAATAGCAATACAATTAATAGAAAGGGATTTTTAATACCTCACTTACATCAATGGATACTTCATTCAAACAGAAAATCAGTAAGGAAATATTCTTAAACAACATGATAGATGGACTTAATAGATAGATACAGAACATTACACTCAAAAGCAATAGTATATACATTCTTCTCAAGTGCACATGCAACATTCTCCAGGATAGGTCTTATGTTAGGCCACAAAATAAGTCATTAAAAATTTAAGAAGACTGAAATCATATCAAGAATCTTTCTCTGGCCATAATGGCATGAAACTAGAAATCAATTACAAGAAGAAGACAAGACAATTCACAAATATGTGGAGATTAAACAATATGTTACTGAATAACCAAACTGGATGAACAAAGAAATCAAAAGTAAAAAAAAAAAGTATCTTGAGACAAATGAAAGTGAAAATACAGCATACCAAAACTTATGGGAAACAGCAAAAGCAGATTTAAGTGGGAAGATCACAACAATAAATGCCTACATCAAGGAACAAGAAATATCACAAATAATAAACCTAACTTTATACCTCAAAGAACTAAAAACAAACAAGGCTCAAAGTTAGTAGAAGGAAGAAAACAACAAAGAGCAGAGCAGAAATAAATGAAGTACGGACTAAAAAAGACAGAAAAGGTCAGTCAAACCAAGAGCTGGTTCTTTGAAAAGATAAACAAAATTGACAAACCTTTAGCTAGGCTCATCAAGAAAAAAAGAGAAAGGACTCAAATAAATAAAACCAGAAATAAAGAGGAGACATTATACCGGATACCACAGAAACACAAAGGATCATAAGAGACTATTATGAAAAACTATATGCCAACAAATTGGACAACCTAGAAAAAATGGGTACATTCCTAGAAATATACAATCTTCCAAGACTGAATCATGAAGAAACAGAAAATCTTAACAAACTGAACAGGTAATCAAAAAACTCCTAACAAACAAACAGGTAATCAAAAGCTCCCAACAAACAAAAGTCCAGCACCAGATGGCTTGACTGGTAAATTCTACCAAAGAGTTCAAAGGAGAATTAATTCCAATCCTTTGCAAACTCTTCCAAAAAAACAGAATAGGAGGGAATACTTCCAAACACATTTACATGGCCAGCATTACCCTGATACCAAAACCAGACAAAGAAATCACAAGAAAAGAAAGTTACAGGCCAATATCCTTGATGTAACTACATGCAAAACCCTCAACAAAGTATTAGCAAACCAAATTCAACAAGCTATTAAAAGGATCATACACCATGATTAAGTGGGATTTATTCCAGGAATGTATGGATGGTTCAAACATATGCAGATCAACATGATAAGTCACATTAACAAAATAAAGGATAAAAAAATCATATGATCCTCTCAATAGATGCAGAAAAAGCATGTGACAAAGTTCAACATCCATTTATGATAAAAACTCTCAATAAAGTGGGTACAGAGGGCACCTATCTCAACATAATAAAAACCATATATGACCAACCCACAGCTAACATCATATTCAATGGTGAAAAATTCAAAGCTTTCCCTCTAAGACAAGACAAGAATGCCCACCCTCACCACTTTTATTCAACATAGTATCAGAAGTCATAGGCAGAGCAATTACACAACAAAAAGAAAAGGCATCTAAATTGGAAAGGAAGAAGTAAAACTATCACTATTTGCAGATGATATGATATTGTGTATAGAAAACTCTAAAGACTACCAAAAAACTGTTAGAACTATTGAAAAAATTCAGTAGAACTGCAGGATACAAAATCAATGAACAGAAATCTGTTGTATTTCTATATACAAATAATCAACTATCAGAAAGAGAAATTAAGAAAATAATCCCATTTACAACATCAAAAAGATATATATTTAGGAATAAATTTAACCGAGAGGTGAAAGACCTATACTCTGAACTATGAGACAACAATGAAAGACACTGAAAAAGACACAAATAAATGGAAAGATATTCCATACTCATGGACTGGAAAAATTAATATTATTAAAATGTCCATACTACCCAAAGCAATCTACAGATTCAATGCAATCCCTATCAAAATACCAATGACATTTTTCACAGAAATGGAATGAACAATCCAAAAATTTGTATGGAACAAAAGATGCTGAATAGCCAAAGCAAGCTTAAAAAAAGAACAAAGCTGAGGGTATCACACTCCCTGACTTCAAATTCTATTACCAAGCCATAGTAATTAAAACAATATGGTATTGGCATAAAAACAAATATGTAGATCAATGGGACAGAATAGAGAGCCCAGAAATAAGCCCATGCTTATATGGTTAATTAATCTATGACAAAGGAGACAAGAATATAAGTGGAGGAACATAAGGAAAGGCAGTCTCTTCAATAAATAGTGTTGGGAAAACTGGACAGCCACATGCAAAAGAATGAAACTGGACCACTCTCTTACACCATACACAAAAATTAACTCAAAATAGATTAAAGACTTGAATGTAAGGCTAAAACCATAAAACTCCTAGAAGAAAACATAAGCTCCTTGACATTGGTCTTGGTGATGATTTTTGGATTTGAGACCAAAAATAAACAAGTGGAGCTACATCAAACTTAAAAGCTTCTGCACAGCAAAGGAAACCACCGACAAAATGAAAAGACAACCTACTGAATGGGAGAAAATATTTGCAAGTGATACATCTTCTAAGTGGTAATATCCAGATTATATAAAGAATTTATACAACTCAACACCAAAAGAACTGATTAAAAAATGAGCAGAGGATCTGAATAGACATTTTTCTAAAGAAGACATACTTAAGGCCAGTAGATGCATGAAAAGGTGCTCAACGTCATTTAATCATCCAAGAAATGCAAATCAAAGCCATAATGAGATATTACCCCACACCCATTAGGTAACTATTATAAAAAAGATAAGAAACAGCAAATGTTAGCAAATAGATGGAAAAAAGGGAACCCTCAGGCACAGTTGGTGGGAATGTAAACTGGTGTCGTCAATATGAAAAACAGTATGGAGGTTCCTCAAAAAAACAGAAATACCATCCAACCGAGTAATTCCACTTTTGAGTATTTATCTGAAGAAAACAAAAACACTAACTCAAAGAGATATGTGCAACCCATGTTCACTGCAGCATTATTTACAAAAGCCAAGCTATGGATACAACCTAAATGTCTATCAATGGATGAATGGATAAAGGAAATGTGGGATGTGTGTGTGTGTGTGTGTATAATGGAGTATTATTCAATTGTACAAAAATGAAATCTTGCCATGTGTGACAACATGGATGGATCTTGAAGGCCTTATGCTAAGTAAATTAAGTCAAACAGAGAAAGGCAAATACCATAAGATGTCATTTACATGTGGAATCTAAAAACAAAACAAAACAAAATTTTTAAAAAACCACTGAGCTCATAGACACAGAGAACAGATTGGTGGTTGCCAGAGGTGGGGGTGGGGTGGGTGAAATGGGTAAAGGGTGTCAAAAATATGAGTCTCTAATAGAGAAGGGAAAGTAAGTGGAGGGGAGGGGAGGAAAAAAAAGAAGGGGAGAGGGGAGAGAAAGGAAGTGAAGAAAAGAAATACCTATACAGCAGCTGAGCCAGCTGTGTCCGTTCTTCTCCCTGTCTATGGAAATCTATGCTTCCAGAGATACCCGTAGACATCCACAATGGATACAAGCACACAAACATATACACACATACACACACACAGGAAAAAGAGCAACTTCCACACCCAAAGTTTTCTTGCTTTGGCAATTCTAGTGTCTCTCAGCCTACATACCTGCTACTAAAGGAAGGCATGTCTACTTACACGGATACTTTTAAATTCTAGATGAAATGCTATGTGCCTAGAAAATATTAATATGTCTATTCCCAGAAGAATCTGTAAACCCAAAATGGATAATAACTATAGGAGAAATCAAATATAGGGGAGGGGAAACCTGTGTCCCAAAAAAAAAAAGGCACTGGGCCCAGACTGTTTTATGGGTGAACTGGTCTCAATAAAATCAATAATCTGTGTTTTATTTAAATTGTCCTTAGGGATTAACATCCAAAATACATAAAGAACTCAGATGACTCAACACCAAAAAACAAATAACCCGATTAATAAATGGGTAGACAACATGAACAGACATTTTTCTTCCAAAGAAGAAATTCAGATGGCCAACAGGCACATAAAAAGATGCTCCACATCACTAATCAGGGAACTGCAAATCAAAACACCACTGAGATATCACCTCACACCAGCTAGAATGGCCACTATCGAAAAGGCAAAAAATAACAAGTGTTGGCAAGGATGTGGAGAAAACAGAACCCTCCTACACTGTTGGTAGGAATGTGAATTGATGCAGACACTGTGGAAAGCAGTACACAGGTTCCTCAAAAAATGACAAATAGAAGTATCATACGACCTAATAATTCCACTTCTAGGAATTTACCTGAAGAAGAAAAGATCCCTGATTTGAAAACATATATGCACCCCTATGTTAACTGCTGCATTATTTGCAATAGCCAAGATATGGAAGCAACCTAAGTATCCATCAACAGATGAGTGGATAAAGATATGGTACAAACACACAATGGAATATTATTCAGCAAGGAAAAGAAAAATAATCCTGCCATTTGCAGCAACATAGACAGACCTAGAGGGTATTATGCTAAGTGAAATAAGCCAGACGGAGAAAGACAAATACCACATGATTTCTCTTATTTGTGCAATATAAATTCAAAGCAAAACAGAATGAACAAAACAGCAGTAGACTCACAGACACTGAGAAGTGATTGGTGGTCTCCACGGGGGAGTGACTGGGGTGATGGATGGCAAGGGCGAGGGGGATAAAAGGGCACAAAAATTCTCAATCATAATATAAGTTGGTCAGGGGGATAGCAGTACAGCATGGAGAATATAGTCAATGATTCTGTAACATCTTTTTATGTTGAGAGTAACTGCTCTAATGGGGGTAAGTATTTAATAATATGCATAACTGTTAAATTACTAGTTCGTATATTTGAAACCAATATAAGATTGTATATCAAACATACTTTAATAAAAAATTAAAACTGCCTCCTAAACATTAAAAAGAAACCCTCTTAGAAGGTAAGTAATGACTCTATAGCATCTTACTACACTGACAGACAGTGATTGCAGTGGGGTGAGGGGCAGCGGGACTTGATAATACGGGTGAATGTTGAAACCACAATGTTTGTCATGTGAAACCTTCATAAGATTGTATATCAATGATGCCTTAACTTAAAAAAAAAAGCCTCCTAACTCACTCTGTGAAGTGAATGCAAACACATACATACATACCAAATGCTACAAGCTGAGTTTTATGGGTCAAATCTTACCAATGATTATGTTTAGATAGCATTTTTTAATGCTGAATATAAATGTTATAAGACCCAACATCCATTCTCTTAATACCACAGTCCCTTCTTCTCTGTTTGTGAGCTTATCTAATTTTTTTTTAACAAATTTGGCTCCTCTAGGCATTTGAATTTACCAATCTTACCATAGACGAATTTCATTTGTGAATATGAATTTTTTTAATTCTAACTAAAATATTAGCAAATCAGATCTAACATAGACTAAAAGAACAAAGCACTACAATTAGAGCTTATGCTAAGTCTAGGTCATTAGAAAGTTAATTCACAGAATTAACCATATTAACATATTAAAGAAAAAAAAAAGAGCAGCAGCATATCATTAAATCATCCAATGTAGAGACTCAACATTATGGGGACCCATGATGGGCTCCAAAGAGTCCATGACATGCGACTGTAAACACAATATTGGTGTATGTATGGTGAATTCCACAGATAAGTTAATTCTCAAAGAAGTCCATAACCCACAAATCCTTTTACATGCTGCAGCATTACAATGGGCTACTGTGCATTAAAATGATATTGTTGAAGGTTGCCCCCAAAAGGGCATAATAATATACTATACCAATATTTAAATTGATCCATTTTTAAAAACAGGGTCTTAAATTCTACATTAAGCATCACTACTTACTGTCAATACAACCTCTCGGATGTTTTTCACATACAGTGCCACATAGTCATCGATGTAGGTGTGCAGGACACTGGGGTCTAGGCCATACCAGTTCATCATGAGAGCTGCTTCATTTTCATTATTCCCACTCCATATGATGATGGAGGGATGAGATTTCAGTCTCCTGATCTAAAATTCAAGAAAACATAACGTAATTTTCAAATGATCAACATAAAATAAACCGAGTTATAATTACTTATAAAATTATAGCTATCGCTTTTTTGCACATAAATGCTTAGGTGACGGATAACTTGTTAGACAATGACTAGTAGTAACGTTACTTGCTGGAATACGTTTTGAGAAATCTCTGAGATTCTTTTTATTTAGATTTGTAAACACCAACAAAACAAGGTTCCTCGTCTCTGCTGTATAAACACTGAATAAAATATAATCCCTCTTATAAAAAAGAAACATAACTCAACCTCATCATTAGCTGACTTGCCACAAAAACGTTCTAAGAAATACAAAAAGCAGGTGATACTAGATCACAGGGGTTAAATTCCCAAGAGCAAGACAGAGTTTTGTGTGAAGCAGCAAGTGAGGTAAACAACCAGTACTGCTCAGAGATGAGGCAATTTCCTATGCAGTCCCCACTGCGATCAGAAAGACACAGGACAACAGAGAGGCCTTTACAAAGAAAACAACCACCAGAGATACTCTGGAAGTTAAAGGCATATGGAATATTCTAAAGGAAATATCATGTCCTGAGAATTCAACTAAGATTTAAGTGAGTTACTAAATATATCTAAGTACAGAAAAAGAAATCAGAGAATTGATCTGAAAGCATCATCTGCCTCAAGAACTGAGGTCTGAGGTCTGGTGGACAGGGCTCACCCGGGCCAGCCCTACCCAGGGCAAGCGGGACCCTAGGAGACATACACCACCAGAAGAGGGAGCTAAACCTCTAGGAGAACAACAGAGTGAGCCGATGGTCAAGAGAAATTATTTCGGAACATAGGTTAGAAATACAACTCTCACTGGTATTTACAGCCTCTTGTTCCCCATATGGGTAATTACAGAGATGGAGCCTCGCTGAGTTCTCACGGTGGTGGCCATTCAAGATGCTAAGTACCTCACACATGAAACAGAGATGCATTAAAGATGCACTAAAGAGATATATCTTATCTTTAAAAATGAAAGTCTTGTGTTTTTTTTCAAACCAACCTAATGAACAGCATATTTGCCTCTGCATGTGACCAAGTGAATGAAGGCGGCTACCAACTGTGGCTGCTTATCTGTGGTGATGACGAAAACATAAAAATGAATACTGAAAAAGCTGCAGGGACTCTGTGCTACAGACACCTTTTAAAATGAACTGGAATTTTATGGTAAGCTTTACTTTAAGATTTTAAGAAACTCTACATTAAAAAATTCTTCTCTTCAATAACACATAAAAGAACTGAAAGCACACAGGTGTCATATTTTAATATTTGTATGAGAGAAAATTAAAAATAAAACTGACATGTTTACAACCTACATAACTATAAGCAATATTTTAAAAGTAACTCATCCATCCATCCACCTAATCCACCGGATGAATGATCCAACCAGGTGGGGGGCCCTGGAGGGAACAGGCCCGAGGCCTCAGGTGGATTCCCATCTTGCAGGGGTGATGAAACCCCAAACATCTAATTCAGAGTGTGATGTGTTTCATGAAAAGCAAGTGACCTCATCTGGATGTGCAGATATAGAAAGGTTTTTCGCAGAAAAAGTCGTGCTCAGGGTAAGAGGAGCCAGAAGAGAATGAGTGAGGTGTCCTCAGGGAGGGTGATGGGGAGGCATTTCGGGGCACAGGGAGACAGTGCTGGAGAAGCCGCAGACGCGGGCCAGCAGCCTAGTGCTCGGCGAGGAGCTTTCTCTTTATCTAGAGGGCCCTGAGAAAGGCACAATTCGATTTGCACTTTTTAAAAGTAAAACACAAATACAGAAAATAACTTGCAGGGAATTATTGTAAGGCAATCACCTTGTATCCACCACCCAGACCCAGAAAGAGAACTTCACCAACTACCCAAGAGGCCCTCGTGCACCTCCGCCCAATCATAGTCCCTTTCTCCTCCCAGCAGTGAGCACTCTCTTGAGCACTGTATCAATCACTTCCTTGCATTGTTTTTGGTGTCTCACGCAACTATACATCCACAGACACTCTAATTATGAACGCATGTATTTTAATAAACTTGATGGGTTTTAGTCCACTGACATTCTTACCCTGATTGAATCTCAAATTGTCCCATTTATGGCGGGTCAGAGTCTCATCAAAGTTCTTTTGACATATCTTTGGTAGATTCCTCACTATCTATATGTCAAAGTATTCCATGATCATCTAATACGTTTCCTGTCCCAGACCTGGAACCAGCCACTTCTCTAAAGAGCCCTTCTCTTAATGGGAAAGATTATTTCAATATAAGGATGCTCAGCATTACTAGGTTACTAGGTTGTTCATTGTTTCTAAACCTTTTCAGTGGACAGAACTAGGATATAATCATTTCTCTGCAATTTACAGATCTGTAAATATAAGTGTGTATATATGCAATGCAGAAGAAATTAAGGAATCAAGAACCACTTTACATCTTTGACCTGAGAAATACAAGGACTGGTATTATTGTTATACTGAGATGGGGAAACCCGCAGGAACAGCAAGCTTGGCGAAGGTAATGTAAGTTTGGCTCAGACATGTGACACTTGAGATGCCGATCAAACCACTGAGTCGGCAACTGGAGGTAAGGACCAGAAATGCAGCAGCGACTTCAGGGCCAGGGATAAAATGTGAGAGTCATCAGCACACAGGCAGTGTTAAAGCCGTGACACTGGGTGGCAGCATTAAAGCTGTGACACTGGGTGGACCCGCTAGGGAGTCAATTCCCTGACTGTGATTTTTCATGGAGTTTAGCGAAGAGAACAAAAAGAAACAGGAAAGAGGGATAACAAAGGCAAAACTGATACTTCAGTGTTTATCTTCTTCTTGGAATGGTAGGGGGAACGTACCTGGTAAGCAACTTCTTCTCTCACCGAATCCATGAAGTTGTCTTGCGTGGGATACAGTGCACAGGCGAACATAAAATCCTGCCACACCTATCATCAAATAAAGCACAATAAAGCACTTCCATCAATTTCTGTTACACAGACAGATTTTTATTACATATTCTGAACCTTGGGGATTATCTTTCACACAAATGAAAAACTTTGGGGTGTAAGCATGGTCACTGGACACTAGTCACGCATGAGACCCTGGAGAAGACGCCCAAGACCTCAGGACTTCCCAGAACTGTACAAAACTCCAGGGAAGCCTGAGAAGTATAGGTAGGCAGAGAACAGACAGAAGGAAAGAGAATTCAAATAAGTATTCAGTGATGTGTTGAAGGGAATACGAAATTCAAAAAAGCTTCCTCCCTGCCTCACTGACTCTTAAGTTTAATTGGGAATGTGGTATTCAGGGATAGACTGGGCTGTGAAGAAACATACTCCATTTATAAAGGGATTAACTTTCTATGGCCGAAAGGATTACTACATGGACATGGTAGTAACGAACCACACAAGGTCATTCCCAAGGAGGCCGATATGGTGCAGCAGCGAAGAGGACAGGCCCTGAATCAGTCAGCCTGAGTTGGAAGGAACCTTGATTCCACCCTACACCCGCTATGGAAGTCTGAGCAAGTTATTTAACCTCTCCACACATCTGCTTCCTTGCATGTAAAATGGGGATAGAGGACAACAGAAACTACCTTACAGGATGGACATGAAGAGAAATAAAATAGTAAACCATGCCTGGCACTTAATGAATATTACAGAATATTGTCACCTGATCACCACCATCATATTTTATCAATATTATTGTTATTCTTCTATGGAGCACTTTATATTTTAGAAGTATAATATTAGAACTAAAAGAATATATTTCCTTTGCTTAACGCTCACCAATGCAAAACATGTTCAGAGTCCTTAATGAGAATGCTAAACACCTCTTCTCTTACTTTAATTTTATTATTTTTCTTCTCTCCAGGTCCCATTAGATCTCTTTAAAGTTAAAATTTTTTAATATTTTCTTTTTTTATGCATGCTCTCAGATCACAAAGAAAATTATAAAGAAAATGTAGACATATATACTTAGATATAACTAATACATAGAATGTATATCATTTTTAAATAATTAAATAATTGTAATATTCACTAGCAACTATGGCTCTGGGATTATAAGATGCCATTCATTCTTTTGCAAAAAATGGAACAATATTCCTGGATCTGAGAAAAGAAGGAATGAGCGCTACCATCCATTCAGAACATGGGATCAAACTGAGGGTACAGGGACATATCAGTCAACAAAATGCTGTCACCTACTCACCATTATTCCCAGTTCATTGCAGATTTCATAGAATTCATCCTGCTCATAAACTCCCCCTCCCCAAACACGGAGAGTATTCATATTAGCATCCACAACAGACTGCAAAAGGAGCCGTAACCTAAGAAAAGAAATTTTAAAAACAAATGTTAATTTCAATACACTGTGATTTATAAACACATTTGAAATCTGTTAGAAAAACACATTTTTAAATTATGATGATTTGGATATAATGCTAAGTTAAGAAAGTGGGACAAAATTATATACACATTAACTGTAACCACATAAAATAAACAAACCTAGAAAAATTATGGGTGATATCTTTGCTCTGCTTTCTAAATTTTCAGTAATGTTACTGTACCATTTTTAACAATAAATTTTTATCTTAAAGCTATTCCTGTAGAAAAATACAACTGTAAACTTTGCAAAGTACGCACTAATTTTATATAACCATTTTAAACTGTAAGACAGAAATCAAAGTTTGAATACTAGTACCTAACTTACTCTTATCTCCTTTTTTACAATTCCTTCAGTACAGTAGAGATCTTCTTCAACTTATGATGGCCGTACGTCCCAATAAACCTGTTGTTAGTTTGAAGATAATAGTAACTGCAAATGCATTTAGTTCACCTAATCTCCTGACCAGCAGAGTCTAGCCTGCCTCAAACTTGCTCAGAACACTTACATTTGCCCACAGTTGGGCAAAATCATCTAACACAAAGCTTATTTTATACTAACGTGTTGAATATCCCATGTAAGGTACTGAACACTGTACTGAGAGTAACAAACCGAATGGCTGTACAGACACAGAATGGTCTAAGTGTTGGGTGTCTACCCTCCCGATCGCCCAGCCTACACTGCCCGGCATATGAGAGGGCCTCACACTGCACATCACGAGCCCCGGGAAAGATCCAATTTCAAAATTCAAAGTACAGTTTCCACTGAATGCACATTGTTTTCTCACCATCGTAAAGTCAAAAAATTGCAAGTGTAGCCATGGTAAGTCAGGGACCATCTGTACTTTTTTCTATAGTAAACTTTTGTGCTTTTTCCAATTTCTATTCTCATTACCCTCAGGAAAATCTAGGAATTGACAGCCACATTGAGAGCATGTACCCTCCATTTCCAGAACAGCACAAAGGATGAAAAGCCCATTAACTGGCTGGGCAGGACCCCAGAGCACTGTGCTCTCAGCAAAGTCACCCATGGGCAGGTTTACTAACTGGTCTTTGCTGTGCTTTACAGCCAAGGCCAAAACCGGCCAGGAAAAGAGAGGAGCATTTCAAAAGGGCAAGAGACAACAAATGATTTATGTCTATGTCTAGAGAATAATTTCATTTTCATGTGAAATTTAAAACAATGCACACACTTTAAAGGTAAAAGGAAATGACTACAACTTTGGCAAAAATTATTGTTTAGTTAAGAACCACACTTACATTCTAAACATCAAGTAAAATACCGCAATGCATACTTACACATTTATAAATAAGTTAAATGTGCTTATTTTCACTTCACAAAGTTTACCTTCACTATAACAAAGAGAGTTTGTAAACCATTCAGGAAATATTATTTTCTTGTACAGTTCTATTCTCAAAGCTTCAGAAACACACTTTAAATATTTTTCTAGTTTAGAATTTTAAAGATATTTTTAGTTACTTTTATTAAGATGAAAGTAAAGTAATATGCAAGTATCACAGCATGAACAGAGAAATACTGGTTCCCATATTTTTTAAGGCATGCTCAAAAATGTTAAAGTATTCTACAAAAAATTGAAACCAAACTTAATCATCTTTATTTTTCAGGGATTAACTGCCCAAATTGTGCATTAGCCATTTTCTCATTCTTCCAGAGAAAACTATAGTAGTTTTCTAAAAACAGTATGCTTTTAGCAGTCTCAAATAGGTTAGCTGTAAGACAACCTATAGCTCATGAGAATGAAACGCACAATTTGAAAACCCTTTCCATTCTAAAATTTCCATCATACTAGAATTCTATACTACATCTCAGTCCTTTGAACTGAAACTAAAGAAACTAAAATGAGTAGAGGGATTAAAGATGGCAGCGTGAGAGGTGAAACAGGCTTCCTCCTGAAACCACATACAATACGAGGAATTAGCTTTCCTCCCACCAGGCACAAATACCACTCCCCTGCGACCCCCAACATTGCTTCAGGGGCTGAGCAGCTCAAGGGAGTAGAGCTTCTGGACACTAGAGGGCGCCATACACAAATATGAAACGCCAAAAGAACCTGGATCAGAGTAAAATTATTAATACAACTCCGGAGAAAGATTTAAATGACACTGAACTCATGACTCTTCCTCAAAGGGAGATCAAAATACAAATCAGTAACATGCTCATGGAGGTACAGAAAGATATTCAAGAACTCAGGAATGAATTCTGGCCAGAGATCCAATCATTGAAGAGCACAATGGACAGTATTAAAAGTACACTGGACACAGTGGAGGAGACGATAAATGAAATAGAAACTAGAGAACAGGAATACAAAGAAGCTGAGACACAGAGAGAAAAAAGGATCTCTAAAAATGAAAGAATATTAAAAGAACGGCGTGACGAATCCAAATAGAAAAATATTCACATTATAGGGGCACTAGAAGAAGAAGACACAGAAAAAGGGACAGAAAGTGTCTTTGAGGAGGTAACTGCTGAAAAATTCCCCAATCTGGAGAAGGAGACAGTCTCTCAGGCCATGGAGTGCACAGATCTCCCAACAGGAGGGACCCAAGGAAGACAACAGCAAGACATATAGTAATTAAAATGGCAAAGATCAAGGATAAGGACAGACTATTAAAAGCAGCCAGAGAGAGAAATAAGATCACATACAAAGGAAAGCCCATCAGGCTATCATCAGACTTCTCAACAGAAACCTTACAGACCAGAAGGGAGTGGCATGATGTATTTAATGCAATGAGGCAGAAGGGCCTTGAACCAAGAATACTTTACCTGGCAAGATTACATGTAAATTTGAAGGAGAGATTAAACAATTTCCAGATAAGCAAAAGCTGAGAGAATTTACCTCCCACAAACCATCTCTGCAGTGTATTTTGGAGGGACTGCTATAGACGGAAGTGTTCCTAAGGTTTAATAGCGGTCACCAGAGGTAATAAAACCATGGTAAAGAAAGTAGAACAGCTAATTACTAAGCAAATGCAAAATTAAAATAACTATCCACAAAGTCAATCAAGGGACAGACAAAGAGTACAAAAGATGATAACTGATATATTAGGAATGGAAGAGGAAGAAAAAGAAGGAAGAAAAAAAAAAGAACCTTTACATTATTTTGTAATAGCACATTAAGTGAGTTACATAAGATTCTTAGATAGTAAGGAAGTTAACCTTGAACCTTTGGTAACCACGAACCTAAACCCTGCAATGCCAATAAGTACATACCTATCGATAATCACCCTAAATGTAAATGGACTGAATGCACCAATCAAAAGACATAGAGTCACTGAATGGATAAAAAAACAAGCACATCTATATGCTGCCTACAAGAGACTCACTTTAAACCCAAAGACATACATAGACTAAAAGTGACGGGATGGAAAAGATATTTCATGCAACTAATACGGAGAAAAAGGCAGGAGTTGCAGTACTTTTATCAGACAAAATAGACTTCAAAACAAAGAAAGTCACAAGAGACAAAGAAGGACATTACATAATGATAAAACGGTCAATCCAACAAGAAGATATAACCATTTATAAATATCTATGCACCCAACACAGGAGCTCCTACATATGTGAAACAAATACTAACAGAATTAAAAGGAGAAATAGAATGCAATGCATTCATTCTAGGAGACTTCAACACTCCACTCACTCAGAAGGACAGATCAACCAGACCGAAAATAAGTAAGGAGACAGAGGCACTCAACAACACAGTAGAACAGATGGACCTAACAGACATCTACAGAACTCTACACCCAAAAGCAGCACAACACACATTCTACTCAAGTGCACAAGGAACATTTTCAAAAGTAGATCATATACTAGGCCACAAAAAGAGTCTCAGTAAATTTAAAAAGATTGAAATTGCACCAACCTGTTTCTCAGACCACAAAGGAATGAAACTAGAAATGAATTACACAAACAAAAATGAAAAATTCCACAAACACATGGAGGCTTCACAACATGCTCCTAAATAACCAATATATCAATGACCAATAAAAACAGAGATCAAGCAATATATGGAGACAAAAAACAACAATAATTCAACACCACAAAATCTGTGGGACGCAGAGAAGGCTGTGCCAGGAGGAAAGTATATTGCAATACAGGTCTACATCAGGAGAGAAAAACAACCCCATATGAGCAGTCTAAACTCACAATTAACAAAACCAGAAAAAGAAGAACAAATGACACCCAAGGTCAACAGAAAGAGGGACATAATAAAGATTAGAGCAGAAATAAATAAAATCAAGAAGAATAAAACAATAAAAACAATCAATGAAAGAAAGAGCTGATTCTTTGGGAAAATAAACAATATAGATAAACCCCTAGCCAGTCTTCTCAAGAAAAAAAGAGAGTTTACTCACATAAACAGAATCAGAAAAGAGAAAGGAAAAATCACTACGGATACCACAAAAATACAAAGAATTATGACAGAATACAATGAAAAATTATATGCTAACAAACTGGATAACATAGAAGAAATGGACAACTTTCTAGAAAAATACAACCTTCCAAGGCTGACCCAGAGCAAAACAGAAAATCTCAACAGACCAATTACCAGCAATGAAAGTGAACTGGTAATCAAAAAACTACCTAAGAACAAAAGGCCTGGACCAGACGGCTTCACCGCTGAATTTTATCAAACATTTAGTGAAGACTTAATACCCATCCTCGTTAAAGTTTCCCAAAGAGTACAAGTAGAGGTAATACTTCCAAACTCATTCTATGAGGCCAGCATCGATCTCATACCCAAACCAGGGAAAGACACCACAAAAAAAGAAAATTACAGACCAATATCCCTCATGAACGTAGATGCAAAAATACTCAACAAAATATTAGCAAACCGAATTCAAAAATACATCAAAAGAATCGTCCATCACGATAAAATAGGATTTATTCCAGGGATGCAAGGATGGTACAACATTCAAAAATCCATCAACATAATCCACCACATCAACAAAAAGAAGGACAAAAACCACATGATCATCTCCATAGATGCTGAAAAAGCATTTGACAAAATTCAACATCCATTCATGATAACAACTCTCAACAAAATGGGTATAGAGGGCAAGTACCTCAACATAACAAAGGCCATATATGACAAACCCACAGCCAACATTGTATAACAGTGAGAAGCTGAAAGCTTGTCCTTTAAGATGGGGAACAAGACAAGGATGCCCACTCTCCCCACTTTTACTCAACATAGTTCTAGAGGTCCTAGCCACAGCAATCAGAAAACACAAACAAAGAAAGGACATCCAGACTGGTAAGGAAGAAGTTAAACTGTCCCTGTTTGCAGATGACATGATATTGTACATGAAAAACCCAAAGAATCCACCCCAAAACTACTCGATCTACTATCTGAATTCAGCAAAGTTGCGGGATACAAAATTAATATGCAGAAATCTGTGGCATTCCTATACACTAATGATGAACTAGCAGAGAGAGAAATCAGGAAAACAATTCCATTCACAGTGGCATCAAAAAGAATAAAATACCTAGGAATAAACCTAACCAGGAAGTGAAAGACCTATACTCTGAAAACTACAAGGCACTCATGAGAGAAATTAAAGAAGATATCAATAAATGGAAACACATCTTATGCTCATGGATAGGAAGAATTAATACTGTCAAAATGGCCATCCTGCCTAAAGCAATCTACAGATTCAATGCAATTCCTATCAAAATACCAACAGCATTCTTCAATGAATGAGAGAAAATCGTTCTAAAATTCACATGGAACCACAAAAGACCCCAAATAGCCAAAGCAATCCTAAGAAGGAAGAATAAAGCTGGGGGGATTATGCTCCCCAACTTCAAGCTCTATGACAAAGCCACAGTAATCAAGACAATTTGGTACTGGCACAAGAACAGACTCATAGACCAATGGAACAGACTAGATAGCCCTGATATAAACCCAACCATATATGGTCAACTAATATACGATAAAGGAGCCATGGACATACAATAGGGAAATGACAGCCTCTTCAACAGCTGGTGTTGGCAAAACTGGACAGCTGCATGCAAGAGAATGAAACTGGATTATTGTTTAACCCCATACACAAAAGTAAACTCGAAATGGATCAAAGACCTGAATGTATGTCATGAAACCACAAAACTCTTAGAAGACAACATAGGTAAAAATCTCCTGAATATAAGCATGAGCAACTTCTTCTTGAACGCATCTCCTCGAGCAAGGGAAACAAAAGCAAAAATGAACTCAATGGACTAAATCAAACTAAAAATTTTCTGTCGGGCAAAGGACGCCATCAACAGAACAAAAAGGCATCCTACAGTATGGGAGAATATATCTGTAAATGACATATCTCACAAGGGGTTAACACCCAAAATATATAAAGAACTTACACACCTCAACACCCAAAAAGCAAATAACCTTATTAAAAAATGGGCAGAGGATATGAAGAGACAGTTCTCCAAAGAAGACATTCCGATGGCCAACAGACACATGAAAAGATGCTCCACATCACTAATCATCAGGGAAATGCAAATTAAAACCACAATGAGATATCACCTCACACCAGTAAGGATGGCCAGCATCCAAAAGACTAAGAACAACAAATGGTGGCGAGGATGCGGAGAGAGGGGAACCCTCCTACACTGCTGGTGGGAATGTAAGCTAGTTCAACCATTGTGGAAAGCAATATCGAGGTTCTTCAAAAAACTAAAAATAGAAATTCCATTTGACCTGAGAATCCCACTCCTTGGAATTTACCCAAAGAATACAACTTCTCAGATTCAAAAAGACATGTGCACCACTATGTTTATTGCAGCACTTTTTACAACAGCCAAGATATGGAAACAACCTAAGTGTCCATCAGTAGATGAATGGATCAAGAAGATGTGGTACATATACACAATGCAATACTATCCAGTCATAAGAAAGAAACAAATCCTACCATTTGCAACAACATGGATGGAGCTGGAGGATATTATGCTCAGTGAAATAAGCCAGGCGGAGAAAGACAAGTGCCAAATTATTTCCCTCATTTGTGGAGTATAACAACGAAGCAAAACTGAAGGAACAAAATAGCAGCAGACTCACAGACTCCAAGAAGGAACTAGTGGTTACCAAAGGGGTGGGGTGTGGGGGGGCAGGTGGGGAGGGTGTGAGAAGGGGATTGAGAGGGTATTATGTTTAGTATACATGGTGTGGGGAATCACGAGAAAAACAGTGTAACACAGTGAGGGCAAACAGTGAGTCTGTGGCATCTTACCACACTGAAGGACGGTGGCTGCATTGGGGTATGTGTGGGGACTTGATAATATGGGTAAATGTAGCAACCACATTGTTTTTTTATGTGAAACCTTCATAAGAGTGCATATCAATAATACTTTAATAAAAAAAAGCAATAAAAAGTCTTAATTCAAAAAAAATAAAGAAAGTAAAATGAGTAATTTTAAGCTTTGTGAGACAGTTAATAAAAAGAGGAACAAGAAAGATGGTAACTTACAAATCAGAGGTTACTCGATCCTGGAACGAATCTATTGGGATCCAATTAGAGCCTTTCAGAAATATGGGAAATCCATTAATTTTGAAGTAGAAACTCAGACCAGGAGATCCCTCTATGGGTTCTTCTATAAGTTCCACTGTCCTAAAATATACCTGTTTTGAACAGAATTAAATTTACTGAATATCAGTTTTAAAACATAAGCAAAAGAAGTCTTTCTTAAAAAAGAGAGCAAACTTTTGAACAATGAGCATAATTTAATGTTAATTTCCTATTTGCTATGAAGCACACATTTCAGAAAAAAACATACTTGTTGCCAGATTCTTTTAAAAGGGAAATACAGAAAACATTCACGAGTGAAAAATACTGTAGACATTTCTAATTACATCAGAAGAAATATATTTGAAGATAGTATTTCAAAATGAAAACAAACACTATTCTACAAAAATGGGGGGGAGAAATGCCACCAGTTAAACTGATGCATCTTTGATTAAAAAACATATTTTCACTTTAGTGTTGTTAAAATGTGCATCCTAGAATCAAAGAAACAAAGCACAAGTTATTTTATAATTTAACAACTTCCCAATTTTAATAGCACATTACTGTAAAATCAGTTTAATGGGCAACTTAATTCTAATTATCGTATTAAATTCAATGAGCGAGTTCAGGTAGTGTGACTGCAGATGTACGTGGTGGTCCACTTGGAAGAGGGGTTACAGTACACACACACTCCAATGCTGTCATTGCTACAGGAGAGGAAGCTGGCCGTCAACCAGGTTTCATTGTCCAGCCCACAATTAAGCACAAGCAGCAAGAGCTTAAACAGAGAAGGCTGACATTCTCATCCAAATCTTTATTCTTTCTAGCCATAAGCTGGATCAAAGAATGAGGGATATGGTTCTACACCTATAAAGACTACCTTTGAACTAAGATTATGCATTTCTACTCTAAGTAAAAATAAACAAATATATCAACTCATTTCATGTAATAAATGTGCCCACCATTACTCCACTTCCTTACCTTTGGCCTTATTCATATGACATGACAAGAGAGAGAGTTAGCTTTATGAAAAACAGAGTAAGGCCCGGATTTTGAAGAATAAGGATCGCGACATGAAATTACCATACCTGCGTTAGGGCTGCAAAATGGAAAAAATGTACCGCAGATTTCAGAGGTAACTTTTAAAACAGTGACGGTGGATTCAAACATCTAGAACAATAGATCTGTAAGTGTGGCCAGGGGACCACAGGGGATCCTGGGAACCTTTCAGTAGGTCTTTGAGTTCAAAACTATTCTCATAGTAAAGCTAAAACTTATGCCTTTTTCACTCCCACGCTGATTGTACAGTGGAATTTTCCAGAACCTGCATGATGTGTGGTGGCAGCAACATTGACAGCTAGTGGAACATGCACTTGAATGTTCTAGTGTGTTCCAGTTCTAACATACACATTGAGGGTATGAGGAGGTGTGTTTCCAGAGATTAAGTCAGTTTGTTCTCAGTATTTCTATTGTGCTCTTACAAGCTGTCTGGTTATTCCAGCAACAATCTCTGTGAATTCACTGTTGTTCAATAAATTCTTATTTTGAATCCCGAAGTGTTGCTTGCAACCTACAACTTCACAGTAATACTTTAAAGTTTTCAAATAAAAACAAATGTTAACTTTAATATAAACTCATGCTAGAGTTTAATGTTTTATCTCATTCTAAAAGAAACTTTATAAATAAGCTTTTTCCTAATGTAAAGATGAATTGTCTTAAAATGAGATTAGAAGAGCAACATTCTCAACCTATGACCACACTGTCTACAATTAAACATGCTGAAAAAAAAAATGAAACTGATAATACATCAAGAGAGTCTTCTGACTTATGGAAGGGAAGAATGTGCTCCAAAAAAAACAAATAAGAAATGAAATTATGATGAAAGCTGTATTTCCCTTGAATTTATAAATGTTAATAACTTATCTTTTTGTATCTTATGCAATGAAGCATTTTTAAAATAATATTTATGGTGCCAGTTAAGCTGTAGTGTCATTTTGAGACAAATCATTCAAAATATAAAGAAAAAGGAACTGTTTTAAACTTAGACATGAAAAGCTCTTTAACCGGCAAACATTGTTCATCATGCTGTAATATATTGCTTCACATTGTATTCTTATGTTTTTCAGACTAGAAATGAAAAAGCCACTGGAACAGCTTACGGAGTTGGTTATCGTGCTGCACTGCCTGGAGAAGCACAGTTTTGTAGGTGACATGGCTGAATGCCAAGTGGGTGAAAGTCAGAAAAAGAAATCCCAGCACTGTCAGTTGGCGATGCCATGGGGACTCATCCAGGTAGCAAGGCAGCACCATGGGACCGAGTTGGTGTCTCATCCGCAGCATCATCCTTTGGCCTTACACATGGGGGACTCTCCAGAATAATGGGTTTGCTCTTTTGCTTTTGTCTGTTCATCAGCACAATGAATCAGCAAAGATGTTTTATATGTGAACCCTTGGCAACAAAATACAAGAAATGCTGAAATATTCAAAGTATTGAATAACTTTTTTTTTAATTTCAAGGTCATCCTGCAACAACTGTGTTAACATCTGCTCTTTTAACAAAAGTAACTGGTGAGGAACACTGCAGGTGCCTTAACAGGGATCAAGGCAGTAGCTCCAAACTGTGCTGGTAATCACTGTATGCACCTTCATGCATTAGCAGGAAAGAAGAGAAAGAAAAAAAAGCTAGTTTCACTTAAGAACGTCCTTGATAAAGCAGTAAAAATTATTAACACTATTAAGTCTCAACCTTAAAGAAAAATCACTGTAATTGTCTGTGTAAAGAAATGATAAAATGGGAAATTCCAATAAAGCACCATGCACAATGGATGTCTTGAGGAAAAGCATCTGGGCCACTGTTGTGTTGAAAGCTGAATTAGCCATCTGGTTCACTGAAACTTCATTTTAACTTGAAAGAACTGCCAGACAATCTATGGCCGTCAGACTTGGCTCTTTGGCAGACATTTCTTTGACAATGAATAAAATGACCCTTGTCACTTCAAAGAAAATAAGTAGCAGTATTGTAGCCAATAATAAAACTCAAACTTACAAGTAAAACTTAGGATTTAAGAAAACCTGTACCCACTACCATGAGCTTAAGAGCTTCCCAATAAAGACTTCTCAGATGACATTAATGGCGACATTAACAAATGTGATTACAGTATTGTATAATGAAATGTTTTAAGATTTGGAAACATTTGGAAATATCAGAATAACAACATTTTTCAAATAACAAATGCAATATATTACAATATCCCACATGAATAAAAGATTCATTAAAGGTGCAACATAGACCAGTAGATTTTAATGTAACAGAGTAAAAACACTTCATTGAAATGGCTTCAGATTCTACACTGCAAGCAACCATCAAGAAAACTACCACTTTGTAAATTCTGGTGTGGAACCAAAGAATATTTACAAGTATCTGAAAAGGCTATTAAAGTACTTCTATCTTTTCCAACTACACATCTGTGTAAAGTCAGACTCTCTCCATATGTTTCCACAAAAACAACATACTGCAAACTGAATGCAGAAACAGATGAGAGAATCCAGCTGTCTTCTATTAAACAAGACATTAAAGAGATTTGCAAACATGTAAAATCCTGTCATTCTCAATAATTTTATTTTGTAAATTTATTTTTCATAAAATAACTCACATATTTTATGTCATGTCATGGATTTATTACTGTGATTTAAAATGAATCAATAAATATTTAATTATTAGTTTTAATATTTAGCCACATAAGGAAACACACTTCAAGATTCTCAATAAATGTTATGAATGTAAAGCAAGCTTGGAATCTAAAAACATTATGAAAATCACTAACCTGGAAAATAGAATTCATTCTATTAAAGCTACAAACAGTACTAACGATAAAACTCAATTTTTTTCTTTTCTGGGCAAGTTTTCTTCAGAAAGACAGCTATCCCTATCTCCCAAATTTTGCAATAACAATTTTATGACCTGGGTCAAAGCAATCCCTAACTACTTGACAGTGCTGCAGAGGTGAAAGAGTAATTACTAGCCACCTTTTCATGTGGGCATTCCCTGAAAGGTTAAAGGCTCATGGGTTTTAAGATTAGTCTCAGTAATTCTACATGTCCTCTGACAGTCTTGATATGTACCATAAAAGCCTTCTTCTATTACACTTATTTACTTCAAAGAAAATAGTGGGCTTTGAAAGACATTTTTTGAAAAGACCGCTGCGTGACACATACTTACATCCAGAGTGAATATATTGTCTTCTTACAAGACCAGAAAATATTTTAAGCAGCCAAACTACATAAACTACTGTCTAAAAGAAAAAAGGTGTGGAAAATCTGTGGGATGCAGCGAAGGCAGTGCTAAAAGGGAAGTAAATTGCAATAAAAGCCTACCTCAGGGAAGAAGAACAATTCCATAAGAACAGTCCATACTCACAATTAACGACACTAGAAAAAGAACAAATGAGGCCTAAAGTCAGCAGAAGGAAGGACATAATAAAGATTAGAGCAGAAATAAATAAAATCAAGAATAAAACAATAGAGAGAATCAATAAAAGCAAGAGCTGGTTCTTTGGGAAAATAAACAAAATAGATAAACTCCTAGCCAGACTTATCAAGAAAAAAAGGGGTCTACACACATAAAATGAATCAGAAATGAGAAACGAAAAATCACTACGGACACCAAAGAAATACAAAGAATGATTAGACAATGCTACAAAAACTTATATGCTAACAAACTGGATAACTGAGAAGAAATGGAAAACTTTCTAGAAAAATACATCCTTCCAAGGCTGACACAGAAAGAAACAGATAATCTGAACAGACAAATTAGCAGCAACGAAATTGAACTGGTAATCAAAAAACTACCTAAGAACAAAATGCCTGGACCAGATGGTTTCACTGTTGAATTTTATCAAACATTTACTGAAGACCTAATACCCATCCTCCTTAAAGTTTTCCAAAAAGTGGAAGAGGAAGGAATACTCCCAAACTCATTCTATGAGACCAACATCACTCTAATACCAAAACCAGGCAAAGCACCACAAATAAAGAAAACTACAGACTAATATCGCCAATGAACATAGATGCAAAAATACTCAACAAAATATTAGCAACCGAATTTAAAAATACATCAAAAAGATCATTCATCATGATCAAGTGGGATTCATCCCAGGGATGCAAGGATGGTACAACATTCGAAAATCCATCAACATCATCCACCACATCAACAAAAAGAAGGACAAAAACCACGTGATCATCTCCATAGATGCCGAAAAAGCATTTGACAAAATTCAACATGGATTCATGATAAAAACTCTCAACAAAATGGGTATAAAGGGCAAGTACCTCAACATAATAAAGGCCATATATGACAAACCCATAGCCAACATTATACTTAAGAGCGAGAAGCTGAAAGCTTTTCCTTTAAGATCGGGAACAAGACAAGGATGCCCACTCTCCTCACTTTTATTCAACATAGTTCTGGAAGTCCTAGCCACGGCAATCAGACAACACAAAGAAATAAAAGGCATCCAGACTGGCAAGGTAGAACTCAAACTATCCCTGTTTGCAGATGACATGATATTGTACATAAAAAACCCTAAAGAATCCACTCCAAAACTATTAGATCTAATATCTGAATTCAGCAAAGTTGCGGGATACAAAATTAATACACAGAAATCTGTTGCATTCCTATACACTAATGATGAGCTAGCAGAAAGAGAAATCAGGAAAAACAATTCCATTCACAATTGCATCAAAAAAATAAAATACTAGGAATAAACCTAACCGAGGAGGTGAAAGACCTATACTCAGAAAACTATAAGACACTCATGAGAGAAATTAAAGAAGATACCAATAAATGGAAATACATCCTGTGCTCATGGATAGGAAGAATTAATATTGTCAAAATGGTCATCCTGCCTAACGCAACCTACAGATTCAATGCAATCCCTATCAAAATACCTACAGCACTCTTCAGTGAACTAAAGCAAATAGTTCTAAAATTCATATGCGACCACAAAGACCCTGAATAGCCAAAACAATCCTGAGAAGGAAGAATAGAGCAGGGGGAATTACACTCCCTGACTTCAAGCTCTACTACAAAGCCACAGTAATCAAGACAGTTTGGTACTGGCACAAGAACAGACCCAAAGACCAGTGGAACAGAATAGAAAGCCCAGATATAAACACATGCATATATGGTCAATTAATATTCGATAAAGGAGCCATGCATATACAATGGGGAAATGACAGCCTCTTCAACAGCTGGTGTTGGCAAAACTGGACAGCTACATCTAAGAGAATGAAACTGGATTACTGTCTAACCCCATACACAAAAGTAAACTCAAAATGGATCAAAGACCTGAATGTAAGTCATGAAACCATAAAACTCTTAGAAAAAAAATATAGGCAAAAATCTCTTGGACATAAACATGAGCAACTTCTTCATGAACACATCTCCACGGGAAGGGAAACAAAAGCAAAAATGAACAACTGGGACTATATCAAGCTGAAAAGCTTCTGTACAGCAAAGGACACCATCAGTAGAACAAAAAGACATCCTACAGTATGCGAGAATATATTCATAAATGACATATCCGATAAAGGCTTGACATCCAAATTATATAAAGAGCTCATGCCCCTCAACAAACAAAAAGCAAATAAGCCAATTAAAAAATGGGCAGAGGAGCTGAATAGACACTTCTTCCGAGAAGAAATTCAGATGGCCAACAGGCACATGAAAGGATGCTCCACATCGCTAATCATCAGAGAAATGCAAATTAAAACCACAATGAGATATCACCTCACACCAGTTAGGATGGCCACCATCCAAAAGATAAACAACAAATGTTGGCGAGGATGTGGAGAAAGGGGAACCCTCCTACACTGCTGGGGGGAATGTAAACTAGTTCAACCATTGTGCAAAGCAGTATGGAGGTTCCTCAAAATAGAAATACCATTTGACCCAGGAATTCCACTCCTAGGAGTTTACCCTAAGAATGCAGCAGCCCAGTTTGAAAAAGACATATGCACCCCATGTTTATTGCAGCACTATTTATAATAGCCTGAAAAGGAAGCAACCTAAGTGCCCATCAGTAGATGAATGGATAAAGAAGATGTGGTATATATACAGAATGGAATATTATTCAGCCATAAGAAGAAAACAAATCCTACCATTTGCAACAACATGGATGGAGCTAGGCGGTATTATGCTCTGTGAAATAAGCCTGGCAGAAAAAGACAAGTACCAAATGATTTCACTCATCTGTGGAGTATAAGAACAAAGCAAAAACTGAAGGAACAAAACAGCAGCAGACTCACAGAACCCAAGAATGGACTAAAAGTTACCAAAAGGAAAGGAACTGGGGAAGATGGGTGGGAAAGGAGGGATAAGGGGGAAAAAGGGCTATTACTATTAGCACACATAATGTAGTGGGGGTGAGGGTGAGGTGGGGAGATACAGGGAAGGCAGTAAGTATAACATGGAGAAGACAAGCAGTGATTCTATAACATCCTACTACACCGATGGAGAGTGACTGCAATGGGGTATGTGGTGGGGAGTTGATAATAGGGGGAGTCTAGTAACCATAATGTCGCTCATGTAATTGTATATTAATAATAGCAAAATAAAAAAAATAAAAATAAACATTACCATGAAAAAAAAAAGTTAATTCAGAACTGATGTGACCTATCAGATATCAGAACATGTGTTAATAGCATATATATGCCACTGAAACTTAGGTCCTGTATCATATTTTTTTCTTTAAGACTTTTTAAGTAATATTACTTAAACATGTGGCTTGCTCACTGTTTAACTGCAAGTTTTCATTCTTGGACTTTGAAAACAGGATTAAACGTTAGTATTTGTGTGAATCGGATTAAGTGGGATCCCATTTTTACAACTCTGCTTACCTAGCCTTTTGATTTAGAAGTGAAAATAAAGTATCTCTGACTTAAAAAAAAAAATTATGTTGGTGTCCCAAACTGATAAAGCTGACTCACCCAGACTCAGATTCTAAGATAACTCTTAAGATGACTTGTCTGGCAGATATATAATATCCCAACATTTTCTTTTTTTTAGTTTCTTTATTAAGGTGCCAATTAATTTTTCCTCATATTACTTCCCTTCATATTTAAAGCATTTACTCCAAAAAAGGAACCCTTGTACACTGTTATGACACTGTAAATGTAAGTTGGTGCAGCCACTATGGAAAGCAGTATGGAGGTTTCTCAAAAAACTAAAACTAGAAATACTGTATGACCCAGTAATTCCACTCCTAGGAATTTACCTGATGAAAAGAAAATATCTGATTCAGAAAGATATATGCGCCCCTATGCTTACTGCAGAATCATTTACAATAGCCAAGATAAGGAGGCAACCTAAGTGTCCTTTGAGAGATGAATGGTTAAAAAAGATGTGGTATGTATACAATGGAATATTATCAGCCATAAACAAGAAATCTTGCCATTTGTGACAACATGGATTGACCTACAGGGTATTATACTAAGTGAAATAAGCCAGACAGAGAAAGACAAATACCATGATTTCACTTATATGTGGAATCTCAAAAAACAAAACAGAAATAGACCCATGGACACAGACAATACACTGGTGGTTGCCATAGTGGAAGGGCATAGGGGGATGAGTGAAATAGGTTAAGGGGAAAAAAAATTAATGAGAATGTTTGACATCTTGATCTGGTGATGGTTACATGAGTATATACACATGTCAAAATTCATTGAGCTGTATGTTAAGATTTGTGCATTTTATATGTACATCAATTTAAAATAAAAATGTTTAATAAAGTGCTCCAAACTTATTCCTATAAACAAAAAAAAATTTGTCTCTGTCAACAAATAGTCTTCCCTGCTCACAAAGAAATGGAGTCGGCACTTACCCTCCCCACAGTGCCTTGCATTCTTCCTAGATCTAGCACCACTGCTGCAAGGCCTGCATTCCAAATCTCCAACTTCCTCAAGTCCTTCTGTCTGAGTCAAGCGAGCTGCTACCTCATGACATACTCAGTAAACAAAAAACTACACACAAATCTAATCTCAATGGAAGAGGCAAGAAAAATATAAAACTGAAACAAGATGGATTTCAGTGAGATTATTCTAAAAATAGGAATATTTTTCCATAAAACAAGCCCAGGATAACAATGAAACCATCAGGATACAAAAGCAAAGGAGGTCAGATAAGGAGGAGCCATTGGTGAGAAAAAAAGTCATGTCTAACACATACTGAGTCCTGGCAAGCATGTGAGCATAAGAAATAAAGGTGAAATACAACCACTTCAGAAGGCAGTTTGCATTCTCTGAAAAGCTGAATCTAGCATACTTTATGTGCCAGCAACTCCACTCCCAGCAGACATGCTATTGGGGGCATATGTGCTCCAAGTATCGTATCAATAATGTTCATAGCAGCCTTACTCGGAATAGCCAAAAATCGAAACTATCCAAATTTCAACAGCAGAATGTGTAATACAATGAACTGTTTTACAGCAATGTAAATAAACTACAGCTAAACACAACATAGCTAAATGTCACAAATATAATTTTGAGCCAAATTAGCTAGCCACAAAAGAACATATACTATGTGGTTCCATGTACACAAAAATTTGAAAACAGGCAAAAATAAACCATAGTATTATGTGGGGTAAATGGCAGAATTTCCAGAATCTCCCACCTAGCCTTAGTCTATTTACATATCAATGCTTGTTTACCACTGCAGAGCCTTGTAGCCTCTGGGGCAAGGAGTGGAGAGAAAAAGGAAGTTCTCTTCTCCCCTCTGTTCCTGGTATGTGATTGGTCTGGCATTTGCCAGTCACCAAGGATCTGCCCACGAAGTTCCTCCTGGGAGTGGTGAGCAGGGGTAGAGAGTACGAGCCTGGCCAGAGGGCACAGATGGAGCTGGGGCCGGGCCTGATTAGCAAACTGGAGCAACTATAATAAAGCCTTTCTCCCAACTTGCCCATTTGCCTTGACTTCTTTCAGTTTCACTGGATTGACAGGGAACTCACCAAAGACGGGGAACCCTCTATCCACCAGAGCTACAATTAAAAGTTGGGATAGTGGCTCTTTGGGAAGGAGTGGGGAGGCTCAGTAAGGCTGTCAGGTCAGGTGGGTTTCTGAGATGCTGATATGCTCGATCTCTTCATCAGGATCATGGTTACATGAGGGTTCATTTTCTGATCATTCATTAAGCATTCCACTTATTTTCTGGGTATATATATCATACTTAACAAATAAAAATAAATAAATCCCCATCTGACACATTCCCACCAAATAAAGGCTGGAAAGAAATAAGACTAAGAAACTCCTGCCAGGACACAGATAATGACGGCAAGTAGCAGTCAAATTTCTTGCTTGCTAAAACACACGCAACTCTAAAATCATCTGAAAACATTAAGAAATTTAAGACTGGCAATAAAACTGAATTCCTTGGAAGAACCACCCAAGATGGAAACAAAGGTGAATTAGGTATCATCTCTCTCTTACCAAATTTGACATTAATCTATACTTTTTATCTAAATTTCAAATACAAACTTTGATTCCTGAATCTGGCAAAGAGCTCAAATTTTTTTATCATTATGGTTTCTTCTTTTGGGTAATTAGGGAATTATAGGGAAGCATAAGTGATCATTGGATGCAACTTGTACCACCCCAGTCAAACAGGCAAATGGGAGTAAATTCCATTCAACGTTCCCACTGCAGATGAATTCTGAGATGGTCCTCAGTTGCCCATTCTAGAGTACACCCCTTAAGGACCACAAAGCCTTGCTGTGCACGACCTCAATCTGATATGCTCCACTTCAAGCTCGCTTCCTCTTCCACATCTGTCCTACTACAGCTGAATTTAAAATATCATAAATATTTTAACTGCTTCTAACATGGTCTCAGCTCTCCTTCCACTTAAATATCTATTCCTTTATCCTTTTTTTCTGCGAATCACCTTCATGGCTCTCTTTTGAACCTTCTAATGAGAAGAATACAAAACTGATTAACATGTTATAGTAAGGTTTTACCAGGCTAAATAAGATAGTACGTTAAGACTCCTACAAGGTAAAAGAATCACTGTTGCCTCACAATCTTCCATGTCGCCTTAGCCCTTCCTAGCCCTTTCTCTAGAGTGGCTATATCAAGCCTTCATTCTCCTCAAATATTTAACTTGTCCCGCATCCCTACCAACATTATTCTCAGCAGACCTTAGAGCCCAGATCCCTCTAGAGAAATTATCTGACCAGAACGCCCTAAACTTTCCTTCTCAGGCTCACTTTTTCTTCTTCAAACTCCACTGAAAAGAATGTGCAATTTCCACAGAAAGAAAATATTGGAGAGGATTTGAAGATTTCAGCTAACAGAGCTCAATTTGGGATTGTCTGATGCATCCTCGTGATTAGACCCAGGTTACCTGCTTAGGCAGGACTAGCACAGCAGTGATGGTGTATTCTTCCAGCTGCAGCTTGTCAAGTGGACACGCACTTGTCTCTGTGATGGAGATAACCTTCCTCACTTCATTAAGATAGTGTTGGCTAGGTTTCCCCACTGAATTTTTTTCTCCATGAGAATGAACAAGTATTTTGTTGAGACATGCTCTGAGGCTATACAAACACCCATATTTCACATCAGTTTTACCCTCGAGTTTTAGCCTCCATTCGCTGGAATTACTCATGCCTGTGGTAGTTATCAAATGATTATTCTGGTTCTGTAACTGATTCTACATTTATTAGTTGGCATTACACTTTAATGAATAACTTTCCGTTATCTCTTGCTTACTTTATTCAATTATTTATTCATAGCAGTGTGCACCCAAGGATTTTTAGTATGTTCAGTGGGTTATAAGTTTTTACTCCTACTCTTTATTTTAATACTCAGTTGCTCTCAGATTTGGCCAGTAGGTGCCCATCAAACTGGCCCCTGAGTCCATTCAGCCTGTCCTGTCATTCTTGAGTACCTTCTTACTTTCTAGTACAACAACACAGTCTAGGCTCCAGCCCTGGAATGAGTCATTTCTCCAAAGATCCCTGACACCTTTCAGCAAAGTTATTTAAAAACCAAGACATGGACTCTAGCTCTTTCATTGCTACTAAAGTGCCACTGTTCCCAGGGCCTCTGGGAGGGCCTGGAAAGAGCTAGAAAATGAGTATGTGTATGTCTATAAATACACATGCACATCTTTATTTATTTTTATATCCATCTACATATGCTAAAATCATGAGCTCACACTATTAGCTCCAATTCCAATGTATTCTAGCTTTCCCCTATGTATACCACCTTTCTCCATCCATGAAAAGCTGGCTCTCCATACTTAAACGTATTCAGGTACTTGCACAGTCCTCTGTATATAGCCAATCTCTGACCCCAACTGGCCATCATTACCACCTGGCTCAGGTGTGGTTCCCAATGAACATTTTTAAAGAGTTGCCCAAACTCCTGGTCTCTCTCTACTTTCTCACCTTCAGCCATTCCTCCACCTGCCATCCCCTCCATCAATCTGACGTCCATCTTGGTAGAGGTCAGCAGTCATTACATCACCACATCTAAAGGATCTTTCTCACTCCTTTTCCAACATGAGCTCCCTGCACTATCTGACACTTTTTTAACATTCTCTCTTCTTAAAATACTCTCCTCCTCTGGCTTCTGTGACTGCCACGCAAACTGGTTTTCCCTCTACCTCTCGGCCATTCCTTTAGATTCCTCTACAGGCTTCTTTTCTCTTTCCATGATTAATGAATATGATTCTCTGGGGGTTCCAGCCTAGCCTTCCTCTCCAAGCAGTCCCTCAGATAGCTCATCCCCTCTCATGGCTACAATTAAGTACAGCTGACCCTTGAAAAATGCAGGTTTGGACTGCACAGGTGCTCTTACATGTGGATTTTTTCAATAAATATATTGGAAAATTTTTTGGAGACTTGCGACAATCTGAAAACACTTTCTCTAGCTTCCTTTACTGTAAGAATACAACATATAATGAATATAATTACATAATATGTGTTAATCAACCATTTATATTATCAATAAGTCTTTTGGTCAACAGAAGGCTATTAACAGTCAGGTTTTAGCCAAAGGTTACATGCAGATTCTTGACTGTGTGGGATATCACAGCCTCTAACCCCTGCATTGTTCAAGGGTCAACTGTATATTCTGTTGATGTACACATCTATCTTTAACCCAGATCTAACTCCTAAGATCCAGACCTATATAATGAAATACCTGTCAAATATTATTCCTTGGGCATTTTAAATCACTCCATACAAAACACATCTAACACAGAAATCATTTCCACCCTATCCCATCCCTCAAACCTGCTCTTCTTTCTGAGAAGTTTAATTCAAAGAACAGAACTACACCCTGTTCAGTGGCCCAAACCAGCAACTAAAGAACTCATTCTTCTTTCGCATTCCCACATCATCAAGCCTGATGATATTACCTCCCAAATCTCTCTCAAGCCTATTTCCTCAGCAATTGTACTAACTGACCAATCACCACCTTATGCCTGAAATACCACTGGAGTCTTCTAACTGGCATTCCGCTCTGGTCTTTCTTCCAATCTGATCTACACAGTCTTTGTAAAACAAGTATGATCCTTGCTCTCTTCTTAAAACCCTTCACAGATTTCCCACTGCCCTCAAGACAGTCTGGTCCCTTTGCATGGTTTACTAGGCCAGGCATGATTTTGCCTAGCCTCCCTCGGCAACATCACCTCTTGGTCTACTTCAAACTCAAATACAGCCACATTGAAATTTCTTTCGCCTCCACAAACATACAATATTCCTTAGAGTCCCTGGAGCTTGACGTATTCTTGTCCCTCTGCCCCTTTGCTGCACTGCTTGGTCAAATTCTACTTATCCCTACAAACAAAGGCATCACCTTCTCCAGGAATCTTCCCAGAATGACCCTGCTCTGTGCTTGCACGGTACTCTGTATTTCTCTAGAGTGCTTATCACACTTTATTGCAATTGCTTAATTACCCAATTGCCCAACTAAATTATTAGCTTTATTAACCTCTTAAAAAGAAATGAAACAGTGTCTTATTCACTACTCTACCATCAGAGCCTAGTCATGTGACTGAAGCACAGAAGATGCTCTCTGAGTGCTCAATGAATGAGCCTCAAAAGTAACAAACTTTATAGCAGCCACACCCAAAGTCACTTCACAGACATGCATCAACACAAGGCATTGAGCAATACATTTTCTTTCACTCCTGTGGCTGGTCAACTCAGAGTGGCATCTTTACATGTAATGAACAATGATGCAACCAATATTAGCCTGAGTGAAAAAGAACTATTTCTCACAAACAGAAAAACACAGAAGTTCCTCTTCTTCCTCTGTTGTAACTTGGAATGACTCAGTTTTGCACATTTTCATGAATATGACAAACAACAGACTCTACCTGGAAGACAGCACATATCTTCTGCCACAAGGGTTAGAATAAGAGTGAATGCTTCGGCTCTGCACACAGCTCTAAGACATTCTACCTATACATAGTATGCACATACACACACTCACAGTGTCTCAGAAAATACAGAGTCCAATTAAGGAAACACAGAAATTGAGCTCTTGAACGTTGGTGGATCTGCAAAGTTAGCATGGTGTCTGGCCCACAGAAGAGGTAATGCCAAAGGTGAGAGGGGACACACGAGTACAGCCCCAGCCAACTACAAACACCAAAGGATGATGTCAGGCAAAGGAGGAAATCTGTGAAGGGAAGTAACATCGCTACCACTCACTATGCACTACTCTAAGCCAGATCCGAGTCACCGCATCTTTACTGCCCCACTTTACCTACAGGCAGACCTTGTGTTATCGCACTTCATTTGACTGTGCTTTGCAGAGACTGCAGTTCTTACAAATTGACGGTTGTGGTGACCCTGTGTCAAGCAAGCCTGGCAGTGCCACTCTGCCAACACGTTTGACCATTTTTTGTCTCTGTATCAAATTTTGGTAATTCTCCCAATATTTCAAACTTTTGCATTATTATTATATTTGTTTTGGTGATCTGTGATCAGTGATTATAAGTTGCTGAAAGCTCAAATGATGACCAGCATTTTTAGCAATAAAGTATTTTCTAATTAAGGCACATACTTTTTTTTTTTGACAAAATGCCATGGTATATTTAATAGACTCCAGTATAGTGTAAACATAACTTTTATATGCATTGGGAAACCAAAAAATTCCTTTGACTTCCTTTATTACAATCTTTGCTTCCCTGCAGTGGTCTGGAACCACAACTGTGTATCTCCGAGGCCTGCCTGTATGCGGACACATTTTCCGACACACATTAGCACAAGGCATGAGGCACATGAAGGACTAAATAAGGAGCCTATAGCCAATACATACTCATGCACAGTTCCTTCCTCTCCTCAGGGTGGTATCCCAAACCAGGCAAGACCGTTCTTTAGAATGAAGTCAAATTTTTCCTCTCAATATCCTCTAGCTGAGGTTACCATAGATTTATTCATAGACTTAGAAGTCTATCAGATGGCTATGTCTTCAAGGAGGAACATTTTTATTAAATATTTTTTTAAATATCAGTCAGTCCTTGACAGATGGGGAGGGGAGCCTTCTCTAGAGGAACTCTGAGAGTATCATGTAGAGGACAAAGGCTACTTTTCCCCACTGTCCTCCCTAGAAAGTGCCAGTTCCAATCCTGACTCAGTTTTCAAATTGCTGAACTGATATGGAGAGGCAGTTTTATGTATAGTGACTTAAGAAATGTTTCTTCTTTTATTAAAGTCTCATTGATATACAATTTTATGATGGTTTCACATAAGCAACACACTGCTTTCAGCATTCACCCATATTATCAAGTCCTCACTCCTCTACTGTGGTCACTGTCAGCATAGTAAGATGTTGTAGAGTCATTACTTGTCTTCTCCGTGCTGTACTGCCTTCCCCGTGACCTACCTATATTGTGATTGCAAATTACAGTACCCCTTAATCCCCTAACTCCCTCCCCACCCTACTTAACCTCCCTAACCCCTTCCCATTGGTAACCACTAGTCCCTTCTCGGTTTATGTGAGGTTGCCGCTGTTTTGTTCTTTCCATTCCCCTTTGTTGTCATACTCCACAAATGAATTAAGTCATCTGGTACTTCTCTTTCTCTGCCTGAGTTATTTCACTGAGCATAATACCCTCTAGATCCATCCATGTTGTTGGAAACGGTAGGATTTGTTTCTTCCTTATGGCTGAATAATATTCCAACGTGTATATGTACCACACCTTTATCCATTCTTCTACTGATGGACACTTAGGTTGCTTCCATATCCTGGCTACTGTAAACAGTGCTGCGATAAACATAGGGGTGCATATTTTTGAATCAGGGATCTTGTTTTCTTCAGGTAAATTCCTAGGAGTGAGATTACTGGACCAAATGGTATTTATATTTTTAGTTTCTTGAGGAACCTCCACATTGCTTTCCACAGCGGTTGAATCCATTTAAATTCCTACCAACAAGGTAGGAAGGTTCCCCTTTCTCCGCATCCTTGCAAGCATTTATTGTTTCTTGTCTTCTGGATGTTGGCCATCCTAACTGGTGTGAGGTGATATTTCAATGTGGTTTAATTTGCATTTCCCTGATGATTAGTGACACAGAGCATCTTTTCATGTGCCTGTTACCCATCTGTCTTACTTCTTTTGAGATGTGCCTGTTCAGATCCTCCACCCATTTTTTAATCAGGTTATTTGCTTTTTGGGTGCCAAGGTGTGTGAGTTCTTTATATATTTTGGATGTTAGCCCTTCATTAGATAAATCATTTATGAATATATTCTCCCATACTGTAGGATGCCTTTTTGTTCAGCTGATGGTGCCCTTTGCTGCACAGAAGCTTTTTAGTCAGATGAGTCCCACTTGTTCATTTTTTATTTTGTTTCCCTTGCCCAAGGAGAAGTGTTTAGGGAAAAGTTGCTCATGTTTATACACAAGAGATTTATGCCTATGTTTCTGCTAAGAGGTGTATGGTTTCATGACTTACACTCAAGTCTTTGATCCACTTCAAGTTTACCTATAAAATGTTTTAATTCTGAGATTCAAGATGGCGGCATGAGAGGCGACATGGAGAACTCCTCCCAAAACCACAAATAGTACAAAAATATACCTAATTAATTCAACTAACCCTAAAACACCAAGAAGAAGGCTGAACCAGATTGCATACAGACCTCAGAACAGAGCAGACCTCACAAACAGAGCAGACCTCACGAAGCACAATAACGTGCAAAAGCCTTAATAAGGCAGGACACAGGTCCTTCCCCACACCACAGCTCACCGGCAGGAGGAAGAGAAACAGAGCGGGGAAGGGGTGGAAGCCTGGAAGCGTAGAACACCTAGCCCTGGAGATCTGCTTTGTGAGCAGAAGCCTATTCTGTGTGGTGCTCTGGACACTGGGGAGCTCGGACAGGCGGAAGGCCTGGGAAACGGACATTTCAGCCATTGGTGGACGAGATCCACACCCGGCAGCTCTGAGTCAGAGGAAGGGCAGGAGGTCTGAGAGGCTTTCTAGCAGCGAGAGGGCTGATGAAGGGGCGGGGTTTGCATGGAGCTTGCTGCATGGGAAAAGAGGGAGCTGCACAAGTTTGTCTGGACCCACTCTGCCCAGGTGGTTGGGAACTTTGAGAAGTTTCAGGTGCTCCATACCCCTGGCTGCCTACTCAGCTCCAAGGCCCCCGACTGTGACACACAGCATGCCGAGCCTTCCTACTGGCCTGCAGGTACCTGCTCGAAAACCCGCACTTACTGCACTAGCTTCAGCCAACCGAGAGGGAGGCCCCGCCTACAACAGTTAGAGACGCCAACGACAGAGGCTTACACCTGTGTGCTTGGCCCACTGGCTCTGACACTTGAGACAGACACCACAGACGGGAATCAGGAAATAGATCTTTCCTCGCCCCAAGCACCAGCTCCACTCCCCTACTACCCCCAACTTCACTCTAGGGGATGAGCAGCTCCAGAAACTGGAGTTTCTGCACAGTAGTGGACACTACACAGAAATATGAAACAACAAAAGAACATGGTTCAGACCAAAATCTCACAAACAGGAGAAAAAGGGCCAAATGAAACTGAACTCACCAATCTTCCTAAAATAGAGTTCAAAATAAAAATTATAAACATGCTTATGGAGGTACAGAAAAATATTCAAGAACTCAGGAAGAAATTTAAGTTGGAAATTCAATCATTAAGAAATTCCATATCTGACTTCCAGGAAGATGGCGGTGTGAGCAGGGCGGCAGAAATCTCCTCCCAACACCATATTTATCTACGAAAACACAGAAAATACATCTATTCCTAAAAGGAAGACGAGACTACACAGGAAAGCGCATGGCGTTCAGCTACATCCGAGAGCACTCGGCACCCCAAGAGGCGGGTAAGATATGGAGCTGCGACCCAACGGGACGCGAGCACTCCCCAAACCCAGCGCACTGGCGGGAGGAGAGGATTCAGAGCCAGGAGGGAGTGGAGGTACACCCTGCGAAGGAGCCAGCCCCGGTGATCTGCATGGGGAGCGCTGACCCACATTGCGCAGTGCAGCGGAGATTGGAGAGACAGAGGGGCAGGAACTGAGTGGGGAATGCGCCAGGGTGCTTGCAGCCGGCTCCCGGGAAGGAAAAAATAAAACGCGCGCTTTCTTCAGCGGTCCTAAAGAGACAGGAGCCCAGCGGAGGAGCCAGATCGCCCCAGCACACTCAGCCCAGCAGGATGGGAGTCCGGGGGACTTTCAGACGCCTTAGCTGGCGACTGAGGAAGCGTAGCCATACTTACACTTCTCACTGAGATCAACAGCCTCCTATTCGTTCTCACCCCTGCCAGAGCGAAAAAGGGCCCTGCAGAGCGGCGCTGTCACAGCTGTGGAATAGTGGGGCAGTAGCGCCACCTACAGCATTCCCACAGAATCTACGTCCAGCGGGCATTTTTTTTTATTTTGCTCTGTTTTGTTTTTTGTTTTGTTTTTGTTTTTTCTTTTCTTTCTTTTTTTCTTTTTTTCTTTCTTTCTTTCTTTTTTTTCTATTTTTTTTCTCCTTTTTTTCTTCTCTTTTTAAAGTCTTAAAGAGCCCAGCTGACATTCATGGCAACTATCAGTGAACAATTCTATAGCCATGAAAAGACAGAGGAATATGGTTCAGACCAAAATCAACCAGACAACCCCAGAGAGGGAGTCTGAAGGGATGGAAATGCACAGCCTTTCTGAAAAAGAATTCAGAATAAAAGTCATAACCATGCTCATAGACCTACAGAGAAATGTGCAAGAGCTGAGGGAGGAAGAGGGAACTGAGGAAAGACAATGCAGAAATCAGATAAGCGATCGACGGGCTTAACAGCAGAATGGATGAGATGCAAGAGACTGTTAATGGAATAGAAAACAGAGAAAAGGAGTACAGAGCAGCTGAGGCAGAGAGAGATAAAAGGATTTCTAGGAATGAAAGAATATTAAGAGAACTGTGTGACCAATCCAAACGGAACAATATTCGCATTATAGGAGGACCAGAGGAAGAAGAGAGAGAAAAAGGGATAGAAAGTGTCTTTGAAGAAATAATTGCTGAAAACTTTCCCTCGCTGGGGAAGGAAGTAGTCTCGCAGTCCACCGAAGCTCATAGATCTCCCAACACAAGGGACCCAAGGAAGACAACACCAAGACACATAATAATTAAGATGGCAAAGATCAAAGATAAAGACAGGGTATTAAAGGCAGCTAGAGAGAGAAAAAAGATCACCTACAAAAGGAAAACCCATCAGACTATCAACAGACTTCTCAACAGAAACCTTACAGGCCGGAAGAGAATGGCATGATATATTTAACGTAAGGAAACAGAAGGGCCTCGAACCAAGAATATTGTATCCAGCAAGATTATTATTTAAATATGATGGACGGATTAAACAATTTCCAGACAAACGAAAGTTGAGAGAGTTTGCCTCTCATAAACCACCACTACAGGATATCTTAAATGGACTGCTCTAGATGGAAGCACACCTAAGGCTAAAAAGATGTCACCAGAGAAAAAAAAATCATAGCAAAGAAAGCACTCCATCCAAATACTAACTAAAGGCAAAGAATAAAACACCTATTATAGAAAGAATGGAGGAGGAGGAATAAGAAGGGAGAGAAATTAAGAAACATCAGACTGTGTTTACAATAACTTAACAAGAAAGTTAAGTTAGATTGTTAGATAGTAAAGAAACAACCCTTGAACCCTTGGTAACCACGAATCTAAAGCCAGCAATGGCAATAAGTACATATCAATCAATAATCACCCTAAATGTAAATGGACTGAATGCACCAATCAAAAGAAACAGTAACAGAATGGATAAAAAAGCAAGACACGCCTATATGCTGCCTACAAGAAACTCACCTCAAATCAAAAGATATACACAGACTAAAAGTGAAGGGATGGAAAAAGATACTTCATGCAAACAAAAAAGAGAAAAAAGCAGGTGTTGCAGTACTGGTATCAGACAAAATAGACTTCAAAACGAAGAAAGTAGCAAAAGATAAAGAAGGACATTACATAATGATAAAGGGGGCAGTCCAACAAGAAGATATAACCATTATAAATATATATGCACCCAACACAGGAGCGCCAGCATATGTGAGACAAATACTAACAGAATTAAAGGAGGAAATAGACAGCAATGCATTCATCTTAGGAGACTTCAACACACCACTCACTCCAGAGGACAGATCAACCAGACAGAAAATAAGTAAAGACACAGAGGCACTGAACAACACACTAGAACAGATGGACCTAACAGACATCTACAGAACTCTACACCCAAAAGCAACAGGATACACATTCTTCTCAAGTGCACATGGAACATTTTCCAGAATAGACCACATACTAGGCCACAAAAAGAACCTCAGTAATTTCAAAAATATTGAAATCCTACCAACCAACTTCTCAGATCACCAAGGTATAAAACTAGAAATAAATTTTAGAAAGAAATCAAAAAGGCTCACAAATACATGGAGACTTAACAACACTCTCCTAATTAATCAAAGGGTTAACGACCAAATCAAAACAGAAATCAAAGAATATATGGAGACTAATGACAACAACAACACAAAGCCACAACTTCTGTGGCATGCAGCAAAGGCAGTTCTAAGAGGAAAGTATATTGCAAACCAGGCCTATTTAAAGAAGGAAGAACATTCCCAAATGAATAGTCTAAAGACACAATTACTGAAATTGGAAGAAGAAGAACAAATGAGGCCCAAAGTCAGCAGAAGGAGGGACATAATAAAGATCAGAGAAGAAATAAATAAAATTGAGAAGAATAAAACAATAGAAAAAATCAATGAAACCAAGAGCTGGTTCTCTGAAAAAATAAACAAAATAGATAAACCCCTAACTAGACTCATTAAAAGAAAAAGAGAATCTACACACATAAACACAATCAAAATGAGAAAGGAAAAATCACGAAGGACCCGACAGAAATACAAAGAATCATAAGAGAATATTTTGAAAATCTATATGCTAACAAGCTGGAAAACCTAGTAGAAATGGACAACTTCTTAGAAAAATACAACCTTCCAAGTCTGACCAGAAACAGAAAAACTAAACAGACCAATCACCAGCAATGAAATCGAATTGGTAATCAAAAAACTACCCAAGAACAAAACCCCCGGGCCTGATGGATTCACCTCTGAATTCTACGAGACATATAGAGAAGAAATAACACCGATTCTCCTTAAAGTTTTCCAAAAAATAGAAGAGGAGAGAATACTTCCAAACTCATTCTATAAAGCCAGCATCACTCTAATACCAAAACCGGGCAAAGACCTCACCAAAAAAGAAAATTACAGACCAATATCCCGGATGAACGTAGATGCAAAAATACTCAACAAAATATTAGCAAACCGAATTCAAAAATACATCAAGAGGATCATACACCATGATCAAGTGGGATTCATCCCAGGGATGCAAGGATGGTACAACATTCGAAAATCAATCAACATCATCCACCATATCAACAAAAAGAAGAACAAAAACTACATGATCATCTCCACACATGCTGAAAAAGCATTTGACAAAATTCAGCATCCATTCCTGATTAAAACTCTCAACAAAATGGGTATAGACGACAAGTACCTCAACATCATAAAGGCTATATATGACAAACCCACAGCTAACATCCTACTTAACGGCGAGACGCTGAAAGCTTTTCATCTAAGATCGGGAACAAGACAGGGATGCCCACTCTCTCCACTGTTATTCAACACAGTACTGGAGGTCCTAGCCACAGCAATTAGACAAAACAAAGACATACAAGGCATCCACATTGGTAAAGAAGAAGTCAAATTGTCAATATTTGCAGATGACATGATACTGTACATAAAAAACCCTAAAGATTCCATTCCAAAACTACTAGAACTAATATCTGAATTCAGCAAAGTTTCAGGATACAAAATTAACACACAGAAATCGGTTGCTTTCCTATACACTAATGATGAACTAACAGAAAGAGAAATCAGAAAAACAATTCCATTCACAATTGCATCAAAAAGAATAAAATACCTAGGAATAAACCTAACGAAGGAAGTGAAAGACCTGTACTCTAAAAACTACAAGACACTCCTAAGAGAAATTAAAGAGGACAGGACACTAACAAATGGAAATGCATCCCATGCTCTTGGCTAGGAAGAATAAATATTGTCAAAATGGCAATACTACCTAAAGCAATCTACAGATTCAATGCAATCCCTATCAATCTACCAACAGCTTTCTTCAATGAACTGGAACAAATAATTCTAAAATTCATATGGAACCGCAAAAGACCCCGAATAACCAAATCAATCCTGAGAAGGAGGAATAAAACAGGGGGAATTACACTCCCTGACTTCAAGCTCTACTACAAAGCCACAGTAATAAAGACAATTTGGTATTGGCACAAAAACAGACCCACAGACTAGTGGAACAGAATAGAAAATCCAAACATTAACCCAAACATATACAGTCAATTAATATTTGATAAAAGTGCGTTGGATATACAATGGGGAGATGACAGCCTCCTCAGCAGCTGGTGTTGGAAAAACTGGACAGCTACATGTAAGAGAATGAAACTGGACTACTGTCTAGCCCCATACACAAAGGTAAACTCAAGGTGGATCAAAGACCTGAATGTAAGTCATGAAACCATAAAACTCTTATAAAAAAACATAGGCAAAAATCTCTTGGCCATAAACATGAGCAACTTCTTCACGAACATATCTCCCCGGGCAAGGGAAACAAAAGCAAAAATGAACAAGTGGGACTATATCAAGCTGAAAAGCTTCTGTACAGCAAAGGACACCATCAGTAGAACAAAAAGACATCCTTCAGTATTGGAGAATATATTCATAAGAAACATATCTGATAAAGGGTTGACATCCAAAATATATAAAGAACTCATGCACCTTAACAAACAGAAAGCAAATAATCCAATTAAGAAATGGGCAGAGGACATGAATAGACACTTCTCCAAAGAAGAAATTCAGATGGCCAACAGGCACATGAAAAGATGCTCCACATCGCTAAACATCAGAGAAATGCAGATTAAAACCACAATGAGATATCACCTCACACCAGTGAGGATGGCCAACATCCAAAACACAAACAACAACAAATGTTGGCGAGGATGTGGAGAAAAGGGAACCCTCCTACACTGCTGGTGGGACTGCAAATTAGTTCAACCATTGTGGAAAGCAGTATGGAGGTTCCTCAAAAAACTCAAAATAGAAATACCATTTGACCCAGGAATTCCACTCCTAGGAATTTACCCTAAGAATGCAGCAGCCCAATTTGAAAAGGACAGATCCACCCCTATGTTTATTGCAGCACTATTTACAATAGCCAAGAAATGGAAGCAACCTAAGTGTCCATCAGTAGATGAATGGATAAAGAAGATGTGGTACATATACACGATGGAATATTATTCAGCCATAAGAAGAAAACAAATCCTACCATTTGCAACAACATGGATGGAGCTAGAGAGTATTATGCTCAGTGAAATAAGCCAAGCCGAAAAAGACAAGTATCAAATGATTTCACTCATATGTGGAGTATAAGAACAAAGGAAAAATACTGAAGGAACAAAACAGCAGCAGACACACAGAACCCAAAAACGGACTGATAGTTACCAAAGGGAAAGGGACTGGGAAAACGGGTGGCAAGGGAGGGATAAGAGGGAAAAAGGGGCATTACGATTAGCAGATATAATGTTGGGGGCGCACGGGGAGGGCAGTACAACTCAGAGAAGACAAGTAGTGATTCTATAGCATCTCACTACGCTGACGGACAGTGACTGTAATGGGGTTGGTGGGGCGGACCTGATGAAGGGGTAGTTTAATAACCGTAATATTGCACATGTAATTGTAGATTAATGATAATAAAATAAATTATATTAAAAAAAAAGAAAGAAAGAAAATTGAGAGAACTGTGTGACCAATCCAAACGGAAACATATTTGCATTATACGGGTACCAGAAGAAGAAGAGAAAGAAAAAGAGATAGAAAGTGTTATTGAGGAGGTAATTGCTGAAAACTTCCCCAATCTGGGGAAGGAGATAGTCTCTCAAGCCATGGAGGTGCACAGATCTCCCAACACAAGGGACCCAAGGAAGACAACATCAAGACATAATAATTAAAATATCAATAATCAAGGATAAAGACAGACTTTTAAAAGAAGCTAGACAGAGAAAAAAGATCACATAAAAAGGAAAACCCATCAGGCTATCATCAGACTTCTCAACAGAAACCTTACAGGCCAGAAGGGAATGCCATGATATATTTAATACAATGAAGCAGAAGGGCCTTGAACCAGGAATACCCTCTCCGGCAAGGTTATCATTTAAATCTGAAAGAGGGATTAAACAATTTTCAGATAACCAAAAACAGAGAATTTACCTCCCACAAACCATCTCTACAGTGCATTTTGGAAGGACTCACGGATGGAAGTATTCCTAAGGCTAAATAGATGTCACCCAAGGGATAGACAAAGAGTACAGAATACGACTCATAATATACAAAGAACGGAGGAGGAAGAAAATGGAGGAAAAAAAAAAGAAACCTTAGGTTGTGTTTGTAATAGCATACAAAGTAAGTTAAATTAGACTGTTAGATACTAAGGGAATTACCCTTGAACCTTTGGTAACCACAAATCTAAAGCCTACAATGGAATAAGTACATACCTATCAATAATCACCCTAAACATAAATGGTCTGAATCAAAAGACATACTTACCGAATGGATAAAAAAACAAGACACATCTATATGCTGCGTACAAGAGACTCACTTCAAACCCAAAGACATACAAAGACTTAAAGTAAATGGATGGAAAAAGATATTTCATGCAACTAATAGGGAGAAAAAAACAGGAATTGCAGTACTTGTATCAGACAAAATAGACTTCAAAACAAAGAAAGTCACAAGAAGCAAAGAAGGACATTACATAATGATAAAAGGGTCAATCCAACAAGAAGATATAACCATTATAAACATCTATGCACCCAACACAGGAGCACCTACATATGTGAAACAAATACTAACAGAATTAAAGGGGGAAATAGAAAGCAATGCATTCATTTCAGGAAACTTCAACACACCACTCACTCCAAAGGACAGATCAACCAGACAGAAAATAAGTAAAGAGACAGAGGCAATAAACAACATAGTAGAAGAGACGGACCTAATGGACATCTACAGAACACTCCATCCAAAAGCAACAGGATACACATTCTTCTCAAGTGCACATGGAACATTATCAAGAATAGATCATATACTAGGCCAAAAAAAGAACCTCAGTAATCTCAAAAAGACTGAAATTATACCAACTAGCTTCTCAGATCACAAAGGTATGAAACTAGAAATAAATTACACAAAGAAAACGAAAAAGCCCACAAAAAAATGGAGGCTTAATAACATGCTCCTAAATAATCAATGGATCAATGACCACATAAAAACAGATATCAAGCAATATATGGAGGCAAACGACAACAATAATTCAACACCACAAAATCTGTGGGACGCAGCGAAGGCAGTGCTAAGAGTGAAATATGTTGCAATACAGGCCTACCTCAGGAAAGAAGAACAGTCCCAAATGAACAGTCTAAACTCTCAATAAATGAAACTAGAAAAGGAAGAACAAATGAGGCCCAAAGTCAGTAGAAGGAGGGACATAATAAAGGTTAAAGCAGAAATAAATAAAATTGAGAAAAATAAAACAATAGAAAGAATCAATGAAAGCAAGAGCTGGTTCTTTGAGAAAATAAATAAAATAAGATAAACCCTTAGCCAGACGTAGCAAGAAAAAAAAAAGAGGCTACTCACATAAACAGAATCAGAAATGAGAAAGGAAAAATTACTAAGGACACCACAGAAATACAAAGAATTATGAGAGAATACTATGAAAAACTGGGTGGTTACAAACTGGATAACCTAGAAGAAATGGACAACGCTCTAGAAAAATACAACCTTCCAAGGCTGACTGACCCACGAAGAAACAGATAATCTGAACAGATCAATTACCAGCAAAGAAATTGAAGTGGTAATCAAAAAACTACCTAAGAACAAAATACCTGTCCCAGATGGTTTCACTGCTGAATTTTATCAAACATTTACTGAAGACCTAATACCCATCCTCCTTAAAGTTTTCCAAAAAGTAGAGGAGGAATGAATACTCCCAAACTCATTCTACGAGACCAACATCACTCTAATACCAAAACCAGGCAAAGACACCACAAAAAAAGAAAATTACAGACCAATATCCCTGATGAACATAGATGAAAAAATACTCAACAAAATATTAGCAAACTGAATTCAAAAATACATCAAAATGATCATTCATCATGATCAAGTGGGATTCATCCCAGGGATGCAAGGATGGTACAACATTCAAAAATCCATCATCATCATCCACCACATCAACAAAAAGAAGGACAAAAACCACATGATCATCTGCATAGATGCCAAAAAAGCATTTGATGATGTTCAACATCCATTCATGATAAAACTCTCAACAAAATGGGTATAGAGGGTAAGTACCTCAACATAATAAAGGCCATATATGACAAACCCACAGCCAACATTATACTTAACAGTGAGAAGTTGAAAGCTTTTCCTTTAAGATCGGGAACAAGACAAGGATGCCCACTCTCCCGACTGTTATTCAACATAGTCTTGGAGGTCCTAGCCATGGCAATCAGACAACAAAAGGAAATAAAAGGCATCCAGATTGGTAAGGAAGAGTCAAACTGTCCCTGTTTGCAGACAACATGATATTCTACATAAAAAACCCTAAAGAATCCACTCCAAAACTACTAGAACCAATATCTGAATTCAGCAAAGTTGCGGGATACAATATTAATACACAGAAATCTGTTGCATTCCTATACACTAACAGTGAACTAGCAGGAAGAGAAATCAGGGAAACAATCCATTCACAATCGCATCAAAAAGAATAAAATACCTAGGAATAAACCTAACCAATGAAGTGAAAGACCTATACCCTGGAAACTACAAGATACTCTAAGAGAAATTAAAAAGGACACCAATAAGTGGAAATTCATCCCATGCTCTTGGCTAGGAAGAATTAATATTGTCAAAATGGCCATCCTGCCTAAAGCAATCAACAGATTCAATGAAATCCCTTTCAAAATACCAACAGCATTCTTCAGTGAACTAGAACAAATAGGTCTAAAATTCATATGGAACCACAAAAGACCCCGAATAGCCAAAGCAATACTGAGAAGGAAGAATAAAGCAGGGTGAATGACACTCCCTGACTACAAGGTCTACTGCAAAGCCACAGTAATCAAGACAATTTGGTACTGGCACAAGAACAGACCTATAGACCAGTGGAACAGAATAGAGAGCCCAGATATAAACACAAGCATATATGGTCAATTAATATTCAATAAAGGAGCCATGCATATACAATGGGGAAATGACAGCCTCTTCAACAGCTGGTGTTGGCAAAACTGGACAGCTACATGTAAGAGAATGAAATTGGATTACTGCCTAACCCCACACACAAAAGTTAACTCAAAATGGATCAAAGACCTGAATGTAAGTCATGAAACCATAAAACTCTTAGAAAAAAACATAGGCAAAAATCTCTTGGACATAAACATGAGCTACTTCTTCATGAACATATCTCTCTGGGTAAGGGAAACAAAAGCAAAAATTGGCAAGTGGGACTATATCAAACTAAAAAGCTTCTGCACAGCAAAGGACACGATCAGTAGAACAAAAAGACTTCCTACAGTTTGGGAGAATATATTCATAAATGACATGTCAGATAAGGGGTTGACATCCAAAATATATAAAGAACTCACGCACCTTCACAAACAAAAAGTAAATAATCCAATTAAGAAATGGGCAGAGGATATGAATAGACACTTCTCCAAAGAAGAAATTCAGATGGCCAACAGGCACATGAAAAGATGCTCCACATCGATATCATCAGAGAAATGCAGATTAAAACCACAATGAGATATCACCTCACACCAGTGAGGATGGCCAACATCCAAAACACAAACAACAAATGTTGGTGAGGATGTGGAGAAAGGGGAACCCTCCTACACTGCTGGTGGGAATGCAAATTAGTTCAACCATTGTGGAAAGCAGTATGGAGGTTCCTCAAAAAACTCAAAATAGAAATACCATTTGACCCAGGAATTCCACTCCTAGGAATTTACCCTAAGAATGCAGCAGCCCAGTTTGAAAAAGACATATGCACCCTTATGTTTATCGCAGCACTATTTACAGTAGCCAAGAAATGGAAGCAACCTAAGTGTCCATCCATAGATGAATGGATAAAGATGTGGTACATATCCACAATGGAATATTATTAAGCCATAAGAAGAAAACAAATCCTACCATTTGCAACAACATGGATGGAGCTAGAGGGTATTATGCTCAATGAAATAAGCCGAACAGAAAAAGACAAGTATCAAATAATTTCACTCATATGTGGAGCATAGAGCAAAGAAAAAAAAACTGAAAGAACAAAACATCAGCAGACTCATAGAACCCAAGAATGGACTAACAGTTACTAAAGGGAAAGGGACTGTGGATGATCGTTGGGAAGGGAGGGATAAAAAGGGAAAAGGGGCATTATGATTAGCACATGTAATGCAGCAGCGGGGGACACAGGAAAGGCAGTATTTATAGAGAAGACAAGTAATGATTCTATAGTATCTTACTACGCTGGTGGACAGTGACTGTAGTGGGGTATGTGGGGGGGACTTGAAAATAGGGGGTCTGGTAACCATAATGTTCAAGTGATTGTACATTAACAATAGCAAAATAAAAAATAAAATAAAATAAAATAAATGTTTTAATTCTAAAAGCAGAAATCAAGTACAGTGTTTTGGAGAAGGGATCCAGAAGCTCACCTATCAGTCTGTCTTTGAGAATTAGAGAAGCTTGAAAACTTGAATCCCCTTCTGCACTACATTCCCTGAATGCTCACAACCAGTCTTATACTCCCCAGGCTGGAGAATGTCCTCACTGGCAAGGTGTACACACACGCACGCACTCTCTCTCTCTCTCTCTCCTCTCTCTCTCTCTCTCTCTCTCTCTCTCTCTCTCTCTCTCTCTCAACAGCTACTGACATGTAGGCATCACTAAATGATTAAGTTGGGTTTCCACCTGAACAGAACACTGAAGCTCCCTGAAGCACTCACTCGGATTTCTGTGCCTTAATCTTCAGAATGAATGGACACCTAAGACCAGTAGACATTCAAGGAAAATCTCCAATTAGAAAGAAGAGACCAAAACAAACAGAAGAAATAAAGGAATTGGAAAACAAAAACAATGTGAAAGCTCAAAAATACTGATAATTAACATTCTAAGCGAAATGAGAAGATATTATAACTATGAAATACAAATAGGGTGCAATTTTTAAAATAACAAAAAACTCTTTATAAATTGTGCCATAACAAAAAAATAAAATATATAATTAAAAAATTTGAAGATAAAATGAAGTCGCCTAGAAAACTGAATAAAAAAAGACAAGCTAGAATATAGAAGGGGAAAAATCTAAGAATACTACTCAGTCTAGGAGGTCCAAATATCTTAATAGTTATGTCTAAAAACAGAAAAAAGATAATGAATGAAAAATTATATAAGATACTATACAAGAAAACTTCCAGATTGAGTTTCTAGATCAGAGGAGTCTACAAGATTACTAGCACAATAAAAATGTACTCATTTTCAAATATTGAAATTTTAGATTATCAAAAAAATCCTCAAACAAAAACCATTGTTTCTACACAAGAAAACAGAAATTATAAGGTAATTATATTTCAAAACAAAATACTAAAAAATAAAAGGTAATGAAGCAATGTCTTCAAAATCCTGAAGAAAAATTTCTAACCTACACTTCCACACACAACCAAATTATTAAGTAACTCTGAAGATAGACTTTATGTACTTGCATATTTGTAAGTTCCCAATAATTGTTATCTCCCATATACCCATTCTCATAAATCTGCTGGAGAAAGTGCTTCACCAAAGTGGAAAATCAGAAAAGAAAAAGAGAAACATGGGTCCAAAGAAATAGGATTCCATGTTTAATCCAAGAGAAAGATGAAGGAAATACATAGAATTCCTAGAAGACACTGAAGGGAATTCCTAGAATGATAATGAAAGGAAGTTCCAGGACAACAATTAAGTGGAAGATGTAGAGATTAAGCCAACAAGATCATGGAGATGAGAAAATTGAGAGAGTTTTAAGAAATAACGAAAAGTAAAATACTAATAATAGTCATAATAAACATTGGATAGATTACCTAGTGAGCGTGACTAAGTTTAAAAATATTTCAAGTATGTCAGAGAGTTTGTATAAGATTCAGAGAAAGGCAAAGGAAAAATAAAGCAACTGGAAATATGATGCAATTATATTAACTTAGGAAAATAGAAAGTTGCACAAGAATGGAAATAGAGCTTTATACACTAGGTGCTTCAGCTTTGAATAGTATTGTCATGTCAGTATAAAAATGTAAACACTAAATAATAAGTCAACAAAAATGGCCATATGAGTACACTAGGAGAGCAAAGGGGCCCAATATTGTACACTGGGAACCGAGCAGGGATCATCAGAGAGAATCTTGTGAGAGAGCTGTATCTTCATCCTCTAGGTTTGAAGTCAATAGATACAAAATTGAAAAATTAGAAAACACCAGCAGAAGCATGTTATCTGGGAAAATGAAAATAAATAAAAGAAAGTTAAAGTTAAAAATTATTGATTCTGAGTAGTAAGAAATAGGTATAGCAAAGGTTGGGCACGGGATACAATTTTTTCTATGAACTTTCTGTAGTAATATTTGAGCTTTAAAATTATATATGTATTACTTTGATATAAACTACAATTATAAACACAATAGGAAAATGTTTATAAGTAAAATAATATATAAAGTCTGATCCATTTAAAAATATACACACACACACAGAAGCTTTTGAATGCATAAAACTGTTCCTACTGACTCTCTCGCAGGGGTAGGATTACAGGAGTTGTGTTGGTTTCTTCTTTTTCTACAAAGATCTGTATTGCTACTTAACAGGAAATATACTTTTATTCACAAAATAATTTTAATCATTTGCTTACCTTAGCTGATTTTTTAATACTTAAGCCTCCATCCAGTTTAAAAAGAATTGTCATGTTGTACCCAGTCTGGTTTCCATGTCCATGAGGCCACCAAGTTTCCACCGTAACATTCTTTATTGAAAAGCAATAAAAATATTTGAAAGATTTATCCATACCTCAAATTCATTTGCCATAAATCTCTTGAAATTACTGCATTTAATTTTGCTTGGTTAATGGCAAATAAAAAATCAACTTAGTTCCTCAATTAGACTGTTAAACACAGATTTTTAAACACAGTAACATTCTTTTAAGAAATAAGTCATTCTAAGTAATCCATGGCATATTTTTAGTAAAATAATATAATGATTCAGTGCACTATATCAATCTCTTATAGAGCAAGCACAGAAATTTCAGTTTCTAAAACAATATGACTATCCCCCCATACTATGTCAAACTATGCCAATTCATAGATATTTAGAAATCAACATGCTAGGAGTTTAGCATGGATTAATATCCCAAAACAGAAAGAACAGAACATGGTTGTTCAGAAAGACAACTCTTCCCACTCCTAACATTCAAGTTAACACTTATTCTATGCCCTCCACATTTAGAATTAGACTTTGGGGTTACCTCTTCTTTGAAACCCAGAACTAGATATTGTTTTGAGTTCTTCTTAAGTTCTATGAACAGTTACAAATGTTCATTTGTTTCATCCTGAACTTCATTCAGTACACAATTATCAATTAGAGAAATAAAAAAGAGGTAAAATCCAGCCCACTTCTACCCATTAGAGATCATGAGTTTAAAATTAGAATTCTGCGTGTGGAATAAACACCAATATTCAAAATAACTTACAGGTATCAATAATAATCACGGTATTTAAATATAATGTTTAAATGTAGGATTTAGGATACTGTAAACACTGCAAAAAAATTAAAATATAACACACCTGACTTCTTGAGAGGAAAGGATGCCAGATTAATCACATACATACTTTTTCTTTCATATTCAGTCCCTTCTTTCTAAGCATTTCTTTTGAACAGTATTGCTTTTCAATTAGTACTTCTCAGGAAGTATCATCATTCACCTTGTTAATATTCACCAATAGTTCAACAATCCTTTCCCAAGGTTGAAGTTCAATGCTGTGCATGTGCTCTACTTGCAGTTCAGGGATGGCTACAATCACCTGACCATAAACTGGGTCTGAGCTGGCAATATCCAAAGAAGCCTGTATTTCAAGAGTCCACTGCTGGGTACTGTTAACTAAGGCATAAGGAGGAAAAAAAAATGGCATATTTTATGTATATATATACATATATATAAAACACACTAAGCATTATTGCTACCCCCCTTAGGATTTACTGAAGGAAAGACTAAAGCAGCTTCTAAACATTTAAAGTGCTCCACAAATGTTGTCATAATAAAAGGCTCAGGGGAAATTCTCTTTTAATCTTTAGAGTTTAATCCTTCATTATAAAGATTAACAACCAATATTATATAATTCATATGCCCTTCTACTCAAAATATGTTGCAATCATAAGCCATAAAAACTTTAATAGGGAAGAACAGAGCCATAGATCAACGGAATAGAATGGAGTCAAGATATAAACCCACACACATATGGCCAATTAATATATGATAAAAGAGCCATAGACATACAATGGAGAAAGGACTGCCTCTTCAACAACTGGTGTGGACAAAACTGGACAGCTATATGTAAGAGAATGAAACTGGATTACTGTCTAACTCCATACACAAAAGTAAACTCGAAATGGACCTGAATGTAAGTCATGAAACCATAAACTCTTAGAATAAAACATACGCAAACTCTCTTGAATATAAGCATGAGCAACTTTTTCATAAACATATCTCCTCGGGCAAGGGAAACAATAGCAAAAATGAACAAGTGGGACTATATCAAACTAAAAAGCTTCTGTACAGCAAAAGATACCATCAGTAGAACAAAAAGACATCGTACAGTTTGGGAGAATATATTCATAAAGGACATATCCGATAAGGGGTTGACATCCAAAATATATAAAGAGCTCACGCACCTCAACAAACAAAAAGCAAATAGTCCAATTAAAAAATGGGCAGAGGATCGGAACAGACACTTCTCTAAAGAAGAAATTCAGATGGCCAACAGACACATGAAAAGATACTCCACATTGCTAATCATCAGAGAAATGCAAATAAAAACCACAATGAGATATCACCTCACACCAGTGAGGATGGCCACCATCCAAAAGACAAACAACAACAAATGCTGGGAAGGATGCGGAGAAAGGAGAAGCCTCCTACACTGCTGGTGGGAATGTAAATTAGTTCAACTATTGTCGAAAGCAGTATGGAGGTTCCTCAAAAAACTCAAAATATAAATACCATTTGACCCAGGAATTCCACTCCTAGGAGTTTATCCAAAGAAAACAAGATCCTAGATTCAAAAAGACATATGCACCCCTATGTTTATTTCAGCATTATTTACAATAGCCAAGAAATGGAAGCAACCTAAGTGTCCATCAGTAGATGAATGGATAAAGATGTGGTACATATACATAATGGAATATTATTTTATTATGCCATAAGAAGAAAACAAATCCTACCATTTGCAACAACATGGATGGAGCTAGAGGATATTATGCTCAGTGAAATAAGTCAGGCGGAGTAAGACAAGTACCAAATGATTTCACTCATCTGCGGAGTTTAACAACAAAGCAAAAACTGAAGGAACAAAACAGCAGCAGACTCACAGAACCCAAGAATAGACTAACAGTTACCAAAGGGAAAGGGTTTGGGGAGGATGGGTGGGAAGGGAGGGATACGGGGATTAAGGGGTATTATGATTAGCACACATAATATAGCGGTGGGGGGGATATACAGGGAAGGCAGTATAGCACAGAGAAGACAAGTAGTGACTCTATAGCATCTTACTACACTGATGGACCGTGACTGTAATGGGGTATGTGGTGGGGACTTGATAATGGGGGGAATGCAGTAATCGCAATGTTGCTCCTGTGAAACCTGAGCATAAGGTTGTATATCAATGATACCTTAATAAAGAAAATTTTTAATAGGGCACAAATTGCAAATGAAAAGATAACATAAATGTTCCAAGATCAATATACACTTGTTCCTTTTCATAAAGTAAATAAAAATACTGGGGGTTTTTAAGCCATTAAAATAAGGCAAAAACTTAGATGTATTAAAATTAATCAAAAGTGTAAAAAACAGATATTTTTGATGTAGACTGTTTCCAAGAAATACATGCTGAGAACCTTCTATGTGCTGTATCCTTTGCTAAGTGATGGGAATTAAATGGTGGCCAGGATAAACACGCCTCTGCCCGCAAAAGGTGTGAGTAATGGGATATAGACAAGTGCAAAAGTGTGTTCATACAAAGATGGGAGAAATAAAAGGTTGTTCGGCGAAGACATTTACAGGAAGGTAGGACACCTAACTTACAGAGGGTGAGTCAAGGGCTTCTTGAAAAGGCTGTATCTAGCTAAGCCCAGAAGGATGTGTTAGCTAAGGCCGGAGGAAGAGTCAAGTATTCTAGGCACGGAGAAGAGTCGCAAGCGAGAAGCAGCAAGGCCGTAACAAGGCCTTGAGCAATGGTGACATTGGTGAGGGCATCAGCGTGACTGAGGTTAAGCAGGGCTCAGCTTACGCGGGGTCACGTGAGAAGTTTGGCAACTTCACCCTGGATCAATGTGGAGCTGCTGAAGATTCTTCATCAAAAAGGATACCATGATTAGGTTTGCATTTTAAAAAATCACTGGGGGCCCAGCGAAGTGACATTACCAGTATGCAAGTGGAAGCAGCACTGAGACATGAAATTTCATGCAAGAAGAGATGGAAAGTGCTGCTTGGAAAATCCAGGAATGTTGGGAGGAGGAAAAAAAAGGTAGAGGGAGAGCAAAGCTGAAGAGGAAGGCTATGGGGCCAAAAGGTGAGACAGCTGCCTGATGAATGGGACTTGGGAGTGGAGTTTGGGATGGGGCAGAATGTTTCAGGAGGGCATGGAAGTAGTGTTTCATATTATGTGCCATATGACCCTGTCCTCCATCATCCACCAAATTTACATTGTTTCATGTCTCCAGAATTGGATTTGTATTTTGCAGTTTAAATGAGACAGTAAGCCAAAGCAGGCTGTGGGCAAGAGAAGAGCAGAGTAGAAAAGCAGACCCGTATTTTTTAGGTTACATAGGAGAACCCAGGAATGAAGTTCCCCAAAAGGCTGGACGGGCAGGGTGTCGGAAGCACCAATGGGGGCTGCCCTTCCTCACGGCCTCAGAAAGGAGGCCAGCAGCATGTGGTGCACATGCACCCAAGTTTGTATGAACCACGGCAAGAAGTCTAGGGAGCTTCTGAGGCTTCTAATTTTCTCTCTGCAGAAGGGATGGAAGGTTATCAACTGGGAAATACCTTAGGGACTCTTATCCTACAAATAAGGAGGGGAATGATAATCACAGCTTTACTGCAAAAGAAAGAAAAGATAAATGTGTATTCTGACCAATAGCCAAAGGCTTTATAACTACCATTCCGTACAAATGTAGAACCACACCAGACCTGTTCTAAAAATGATCATACTATAATCTCATCATTTGCATCTCACATCAGCCAAAAGTATAGATGGATGTGATGCATGCTCAAGTAAAACTAACCCCAGACATAAGCACTATTTTTATTTATTAAATGATTCATTCCTAGGAACACTAGTCAATGACCCTGAACTGGGTTTGTTCTGACCAATTCTGCAGCGTACCCACCTGCAGCCTCCAAGTTTTTCTAAGACACAGTAAAATATATCAAGACAACCATACTTCTTTGTTAAAGACACTTTTCTCCTACCAAGTATATACTAACACTCTCAGTTTTCCCTTCATGGCATTTAAACAGAAACACACACTCCAGTCTGATCCAAACTTGTTTATCTTCTAAAATATCCCTAAATCTTTGATAGCTGTATGACTTTAAGGTCCCTATCATATTTCCTCTGGTTTCCCTTACTGTCTCTTATTTCAAGAAATAGTAATACATAACATTTACCAAGAACTTAGTATGAGCTAGGCATTGTCTTATGTTCTCAACAGGAACTTACTTAAGCATCACAACACTGCTCTTATTATATGTAAATGTAAACATAAATATGTATATATATGTCAATTCTAGTATCCTCATTTCATAGATGAGAAAACTGAGGCACAGAGAAGTTAAATACCTTGCCCAAGGTCACACAGCTAGTAAGTGGCAGAGCTGGATATGAACCAAGACAGTATGAAATTAGAGACTGTAAACTTAACCTCTAAACTACAGCAATCTCACCCAAATTATTTCCCCAAAACCACGTCTTAGTGGTGCTCAGGATTTGTACAGTGGGGAGGGAGGTCTTTTCATATACAGGAGCATCAAGCTGTGCTAGACATCAAATGTGTCTTTTGGCTGAGTCTTTAACCATTAACAGCACAGATTCATAAAACTTTTCAATTAGAAGTACACTGATAGATCACCTAATCTACTTACCGATGAGTGTTTGATTCCCGCTAGACCACAGGCTATGGTCCTTGGGCCAAAGCTAGCCCACGTCCTGTTTTTACAAATACATACTTTTGAACACACTTGCTATGGAATGAATTGTATCAGCTCTCCCGCACCCCATCCCCAATAAAATTCATATGCTAAAGGCCTAATCCTCAGTGTGATTTATCTGGAGATAGGGTCTTTGTACGAGGTAATCAAGTTAATGAGGTCATTAGGATGAGACCCTAATATGACAGGACTGTAGCCTTATAAAAAGAGGAAGAGATCTATCTGTCTGTCTATCTTTTTTCTCTTCCTCCGTCCTCCACCATGTGAGGACGCAATGAAAAAGTTGGCCATTGGCAAGCATAAGAGAGCCTCACCACAAACCAAATCAGCCAGTACCTTGATCCTGGACTTACCACCTTCCAGAACGGTGAACAGTCATTTTCTGCAGTTGAAACCACCCAGTCTCCAGCATTTTGCTGTGAAAGCATGAGGAGGCCAAGGCAAGAGCCATCTTCCTTGATTCCATACTGTCTGTCCATCTGCCTCTGCACTACAATGGCAAAGCTGAGCAGTTGCAACAAGACCCGATGGTCCAAAAAAGCCTAAAATACTTACTATCCGGCCCTTCACAGAAAAAGTCTGCTGACCCCTACCCTAGAATATTTCCCCCAAAGGCCATGTTAATCTTTCTTTAATAGCTATAATGACAAAAATCTGTCTCACAGAATAGCCTTCCCTTTTTGCTAGCTTTGACTATTGGAAAGTCATTCTTTACACTGATTTAAAATCGACTTTTCTTTCATTTCCACCTAAAAATTTTAGTTTCTGCCTTCTAAGCGCCTTCTACCAACCAATCACCAAGTTCAGGTGGCTCCTTTGCTGTTTCCTATCACATCCTCTTCAGCAGAGAAGCAGTTACTTGTAAGGGCCTCTAACAGGAGGCAAACAGTACAATTTCCAAAGTCACCCCAGTTCCCACAGTTTCTAACATGGAAGGTCCTGAAGTAAATCAGCATCCCTCTGGCGCTCACCCTGTCACCTCCTTTGGACGCCACTAAATGAAAAAGTAAGGCTGTGGAATTAAAAACCCAACATGAAGATTTACAAGCCAATCACACTGTCACCGCACACACACACAATATCAACACACTTACTTTCTCCTCTCCTTCCAAATGGAGTACAACCCTTCCTTCCACAAGCCACGGAGAATATAAGTAGTTTAAGTTCACCAAGCACATTTAGTCTTAAAAAGATTCTCCTGATATTACCAAGTCACTTCTTTTCACTTACTAATTTTAAATGATATAATCTGGTTATTAGTTATAATATCTAGTTAAGAACTCCCTCCAAATATAAATTAAGACCCATTTCTAGACCATACCTTCCTATCAAATCTCTCCTAGCAGTAACAAGTCAGCCGTTCCTAAGAATACCTAGGACCCCCACGGTCCTGAAGCAGAATGCACAAAGTCCTATGGATTGGCATAAGAAAGGCTACCAAATGACCCAGAATCCTGTTAGGTCTCCCTCCCAATTACACCAAGTTTTGCATCGTTTCCTCACCCTGCCTAATCAACTCTGGATGCAAACAGAGCAAGAATTTTTTTTTTTGGTATCATTAATCTACAGTTACATGTGCAACATTATGGTTACTAAACTTCCCACTTCATCAGGTACCCCCAAATACCCCATTACAGTCACTGTCCATCAGCGTAGTGAGATAACATAGAATCACTACTTGTCTTCTCTGAGTTGTACAACCGTCCCCATGCCCCCCCAACATTACATCTGCTAATCATAATGCCCCATTTTCCCCCTTGTCCCTCCCTTCCCACCCATACTCCACAGTCCCTTTCCCTTTGGTAACTATTAGCCCATTCTTGGGTTCTGTGAGTCTGCTGCTATTTTTTTCTTTCAGTTTTTTTCTTTGCTCATATGCTCTGCATATGAGTGAAATCATTTGATATTTGTCTTTTTCCATTTGGCTTATTTCACTGAGCATAATACCCTCTAGCTCCATCCATGTTATTGCAAATGGTAGGATTTGTTTTCTTCTTATGGCTGAATAATATTCCATTGTGTATATGTACCACCTCTTCTTTATCCATTCATCTACTGATGGACACTTAGGTTGCTTCCATTTCTTGGCTACTGTAAATAGTGCTGCGATAAACATAAGGGTGCATCTGTCTTTTTGAAACTGGGCTGCTGCATTCTTAGGCTAAATTCCTGGGAGTGGGATTCCTGGGTCAAATGGTATTTCTATTTTGACTTTTTTGAAGAACCTCCATACTGCTTTCCACAATGGTTGAACTAACTTGCATTCCCACCAGCAGTGTAGGGGGGGTTCCCTTTTCTCCACATCCTCATCAACATTTGTTGTTGTTTGTGTTTTGGATGTTGGCCAACCTTACTGGCGTGAGGTGATATCTCATTGTGGTTTTAATTTGCATTTCTCTGATGATTAGCGATGTGGAGCATCTTTTCATGTGCCTGTTGGCCATATGAATTTCTTCTTTAGAGAAGTGTCTATTCATATCCTCTGCCCATTTTTTAATTGGGTTATTTGCTTCTTGTTTGTTGAGGTGCATGAGTTCTTTATATATTTTGGATATCAACCCCCTATCGTATATGTCATTTATGAACATATTCTCCCATTGTGTAGGATGTCTTTTGTTCTACTGATCGTGTCCTTTGCTGTACAGAAGCTTTTCAGCTTGATATAGTCCCACTTGTTCATTTTTGCTTTTGTTTCCCTTGCCTGGGGAGATATGTTCATGAAGAAGTTACTCATGTTTATGTCCAAGAGATTTTTGCCTATGTTTTTTTCTAAGAGTTTTATGGTTTCATGACTTACATTCAGGTCTTTGATCCATTTTGAGTTTACTTTTGTGTTTGGGGTTGGACAATAATCCAATTTCATTCTCTTACATGTAGCTGTCCAGTTTTGCCAACACCAGCTGCTGAAGAGGTTGTCATCTCCCCATTGTACATCCATGGCTCCTTTATCATATATTAATTGACCGTATATGTTTGGTTTAATTTCTGGATTTTCTGTTCTGTTCCACTAGCCTGTGGGTCTGTTTTTGTGCTAATACTAAATTGTCTTGACTATTGTAGTTTTGTAGAAGAGCCTGAAGTCTGGGAGCCTAATTCCCCCTTTTTTATTCTTCCTTCTCAGGATTGCTTTGGCTATTTGGGGTCTTTTGTGGTTCCATATGAATTTTAGAACGATTTGTTCCAGTTCATTGAAGACTGCTGTTGGTATTTTGATAGGGATTGCATTGAATCTGTGGGCAAGAATTTTTTATCAATACAGGTGGATAGGCAAGACCTCCCTGGCCTGAAGACTCCTGATGTCCTAGCTATCTCCTGCTTCCTGCAGAAGACACGATAGCCAAGAGTTTGTTCCACAGAACCTCAACCAGGCAAGCAACCCAGATCACAGCAGAGAAAGTGGTTCCGGCCGCTGACTCAATTTCACGTCTTTACAAAGCTGATTCAGTGATATTTCTTTAAAACAAACAAACCACCACGGAGTCTGACTTGATGGGAATTTATAGAAAGGGTAAAACCAGCTACACAGCCCAGATGAGTATATACCATTTCTTCATATAAACAAGCTTCAAGACAACTCCAGTGTGTGTAGATGTGGCTAATACATAAACCTTTAAAATCTTCTAAGATAGGCCCACTCCTTTTGTATTCCTGTTCAGTCCATTTCTTTGTAAAGATGTGGTTGGGGTGGGGGAAGGGGGAAACAGCTTTATTCAGTTGTCTAGGAGGAAAAAAGTATAAGACATGTCCATAACTCCCAGAAAGACTTACATATCCTAAGCCTTGCTTAAACTGATTGTAATTAAGCCTCAAATATCAATGTCTTCATTTAGTCTTATGTCCAGCTTCAAGAAAAACGGTTCTTCCATACTTACACACTCACTGCTGTAATTTATAAACACAGGGAATGAACCATGGGACATGAGAGGCAGAAGAACCTTGGCCATCTCCCAGTCACTTTGTAGATGAATCTACAGAACCTAGACCAAAAGCTCCCAAGCCAGTGGCCAGGAAGAGGGCACAGGTGTCCTGACGGTAGCGTTTTCTACCTTCATGGCACCTCTCAGACACCTAACAAAAAGAAAGACACTAACAGGCACACACGGAATGAAATTTGTACATGAGCAATGAAGAAAACTAAAAGCAAAGTACTTTTGGCCTTTCAGAGTCCTACGTCCAAATATCCAATACATTCAATGCGAAACAAAGATCTGGAGGAACTGTAAGGATAAAAACGTTCACCAAGAGGGTCTTTGTAAAAGAGAAAGTACACGGAAACCTACAAAGACAATGTGTGTGACCCTCCACAAGATGCATAATTATATGATGCGACAGTTCCTCCATTTGTCAAAATTACATCCTTGTAACCTAAACTACCTGATGAGGACATGACAATAGCTATCAGAGCACTCCTATCAAACCAGGGGAATATATTTCCTAAGTAATTACTGCCTGTAAACCCTGACATGAACTCTAAATTATACCCAAGCCCAAAAGAGCAAAGATGTTAAATTAACTTAGACCAATAAAATACATCCGGGGATTTCTCAAGATGGCGGCAAGAGTAGGATGGGTAAAATCTCCTCCCAAAACCATATATATTTTGAATATACAACGAATACAACTATTTCTAAAAGAGTGACCGGAAGATACAGTACACAAGCCAGGCTACATCTACGAGAGCCCAACCTCTCACAGAAAAAAGTAGGATACAAAGCCGTGACCCGACTTGCGGGAAGATGGCGGCGAAAGCAGGGCGGCAGAAATCTCCTCACAAAACTATATATATCTATGAAACTACAGCAAATACAACTATTCCTAAAAGAGAGACCAGAATACACAGGAAAGAGCACAGCATTCAGCTACACCTGAGAGGACACAGCACCCCGCGAGGAGGAGCTATAAAGGGCCTGAACACACTTGCTATGGAATGAATTTCAAATTCCTGCGGAATAGTGGAGCAACAGCGCGACCTACAGCATCACCACAGAATCTACTCCAGTCTTAAAAAGCCCAGCTGACATACGTGGCAACTAACAGCAACCACTTCTATAGCCATGAAAAGACAGAGGAATACAGTCCAGACTAAGATCAACCAGACAACCCCAGAGAGGGAGCCTGGAGGAATGGAAATGTACAGTCTTCCTGAAAAAGAATTCAGAATAAAAGTCATAACCATGCTGATGCATCTACAGAGAAATGTGCAAGAGCTGAGGGAGGAAGTGAGGGAAGTGAGGAAAGACAATGCAGAAATGAGACAAGCAATCAACGGGCTTAACAGCAGAATGGATGAGATGCAAGAGACTGTTAATGGAATAGAAATCAGAGAACAGCAATACAGAGATGCTGCGGCAGAGGGAGATAAAAGGATCTCTAGGAATGAAAGAATATTAAGAGAACTGTGTGACCAATCCAAACGGAACAATATTCGCATTATACGAGTACCAAAGGAAGAAGAGGGAGAAAAAGGGATAGAAAGTGTCTTTGGACAAATAACTGCTGAAAACTTTCCCACGCTGGGGAAGGAAATAGTCTCGCAGTCCACGGAAGCCCACAGATCTCCCAAAACAAGGGACCCAAGGAAGACAACATAAAGACACATAATAATTAAAATGGCAAAGATCAAAGATAAAGACAGAGTATTAAAGGCAGCTAGAGAGAGAAAAAAGATCGCCTACAAAGGAAAACCCATCAGACTATCATCAGACTTCTCAACAGAAACCTTAAAGGCCGGAAGAGAATGGCATGATATATTTAACGTAAGGAAACAGAAGGGCCTCGAACCAAGAATACTGTATCCAGCATGATTATCATTTAAATATGATGAAGGGATTAGACAATTTCCAGACAAACGAAAGTTGAGAGAGTTTGCTTCTCATAAACGACCACTACAGGATATCTTAAACGGACTGCTCTAGAGGGAAGCACCCCTAAGGCTAAAAAGATGTCACCAGAGAAAATAAAATTATAGCAAAGAAAGGAGACCATCCAAACACTAACTAAAGGCAAAGAATAAAACACCTAGTATATAAAGAATGGAGGAGGAAGAATAAGAAGAGAGAGAAATAAAGAAACGTCAGACGGTGTATACAATAACTTAACAAGAAAGTTAAGTTAGATTGTTAGATAGTAAAGAAGCAACCCTTGAAACTTTGGTAACCACAAACCTAAGGCCAGCAATGGCAATAAGGACATACCTTTCGATAATCACCCTAAATGTAAATGGACTGAATGCACCAATCAAAAGACACAGAGTAACAGAATGGATAAAAAAGCAAGACCAATCTATATGCTGCTTACAAGAGACTCGCCTCAAACCCAAAGATATACACAGACTAAAAGTGAAGGGATGGAAAAAGGTATTTCATGCAAACAACAAAGAAAAAAGCAGATGTTGCAGTACTTGTATCAGACAAAATAGACTTCAAAACGAAGAAAGTAGCAAGAGATAAAGAAGGACATTACATAATGATAAAGGGGTCAGTCCAACAAGAAGATATAACCATTATAAATATATATGCACCCAACACAGGAGCGCCAGCATATGTGAGACAAATACTAACAGAATTAAAGGAGGAAATAGACAGCAATGCATTCATCCTAGGAGACTTCAACACACCACTCACTCCAGAGGACAGATCAACCAGACAGAAAATAAGTAAAGACACAGAGGCACTGAACAACACACTAGAACAGATGGACCTAACAGACATCTACAGAACTCTACACCCAAAAGCAACAGGATACACATTCTTCTCAAGTGCACATGGAACATTTTCCAGAATAGACCACATACTAGGCCACAAAAAGAACCTCAGTAATTTCAAAAATATTGAAATCATACCAACCAATTTCTCAGATCACAAAGGTATAAAACTAGAAATAAATTTTAGAAAGAAACCAGAAAAGCTCAAATACATGGAGACTTAATGGCATTCTGCTAATTAATCAATGGGGTGACAACTAAGTCAAAACAGAAATCAAAGAATATATGGAGACTAATGACAACAACAACACAAAGCCACAACTTCTGTGGCACGCAGCAAAGGCAGTTCTAAGAGGAAAGTATATTGCAATCCAGGCCTATTTAAAGAAGGAAGAACATTCGCAAATGAATAGTCTAAAGACACAATTACTGATATTGGAAAAAGAAGAACAAATGAGTCCCAAAATCACCAGAAGGAGGGACATAATAAAGATCAGAGAAGAAATAAATAAAATTGAGAAGAGTAAAACAATAGAAAAAAATCAATGAAACCAAGAGCTGGTTCTTTGAAAAAATAAACAAAATACATAAACCACTAGCCAACTCATTAAAAGAAAAACAGAATCCACACAAATAATCATAATCAGAAATGAGAAAGGAAAAATAACGAGGGACCCCACAGAAATACAAAGAATTATAAGAGAATATTATGAGAATCTATATGCTAACAAGCTGGAAAACCTAGAAGAAATGGACAACTTCTTATAAAAATACAACCTTCCAAAACTGATCAAACAAGAAACAGAAAAACTAAACAGACCAATCAACAGCAATGAAATTGAATCCGTAATCAAAAAACTACCCAAGCACAAAATCCCCAGGCCCAGATGGATTCACCTCTGAATTCTACCATACATATACAGAAGAAATAACACACATTCTCCTTAAATTTTTCCAAAAAATAGAAGAGCAGGGAATACATCCAAAGTCATTCTATGAAGTCAGCATCACTCTAATACCAAAACCGGGCAAACACACGAAAAAAAAAGAAAATTACAGACCAACATCCCTGATCAATGTAGATGCAAAAATACTCAACAAACTATTAGCAAACCGAATTCAAAAATACATCAAGAGGATCATACACCATGATCAAGTGGGATTCATCCCAGGGATGCAAGGATGGTACAACATTCGAAAATCAATCAACATCATCCACCACATCAACAAAAAGAAGAACAAAAACCACATGATCATCTCCATAGATGCTGAAAAAGCATTTGACAAAATTCAGCATCCATTCTGATTAAAACTCTCAACAAAATGGGTATAGACGGCAAGTACCTCAACATCATAAAGGCTATATATGACAAACCCACAGCTAACATCATACTTAACGGCGAGACGCTGAAAGCTTTTCATCTAAGATCGGGAACAAGACAGGGATGCCCACTCTCTCCACTGTTATTCAACATAGTACTGGAGGTTCTAGCCACAGCAATGAGACAAAACAAAGACATACAAGGCATCCAGATTGGTAAAGAAGAAGTCAAATTGTCACTATTTGCAGATGACATGATACTGTACATGAAAAACCCCAAAGTCAAAGACTCCACTCCAAAACTACTAGAACTAATATCTGAATTCAGCAAGGTTGCAGGATACAAAATTAACACACAGAAATCTGTTGTTTTCCTATACACTAACGATGAACTAACAGAAAGAGAAATCAGAAAAACAATTCCATTCACAATTGCATCAAAAAGAATAAAATACCTAGGAATATACCTAACGAAGGAAGTGAAAGACCTGTACTCTGAAAACTACAAGACACTCTTAAGAGAAATTAAAGAGGACACTAACAAATGGAAATGCATCCCATGCTCTTGGCTAGGAAGAATAAATACTGTCAAAATGGCAATACTATCAAAAGAAATTTACAGATTCAATGCAATCCCTATCAAACTACCAACAGCTTTCTTCAATGAACTGGAACAAATAATTCTAAAATTCATATGGAACCACAAAAGACCCCGAAGAGCCAAAGCAATCCTGAGAAAGAGGAATAAAACAGGGGGAATCACGCTCCCTGACTTCAAGCTCTACTACAAAGCCACAGTAATCAAGACAATTTGGTATTGGCACAAAAACAGACCCACAGAACAGTGGAACAGAATAGAAAATCCAAACATTAACCCAAACATATACAGTCAATTAATATTTGATAAAGGAGCCTTGGATATACAATGGGGAGATGACAGCCTCTTCAGCAGCTGGTTTCGGAAAAACTGGACAGCTACATGTAAGAGAATGAAACTGGACTACTGTCTAGCCCCATATACAAAGGTAAACTCAAGGGGTATCAAAGACCTGAATGTAAGTCATGAAACCATAAAACTCTTAGAAAAAAACATAGGGAAAAATTTCTTGGACATAAACATGTGTGACTTTTTCATGAACATATCTCCCCAGGCAAGGGAAACAAAAGCAAAAATGAAAAGTGGGACTATACCAAGCTGAAAAGCTTCTGTACAGCAAAGGAAACCATCAGTAGAACGAAAAGACACCCTACAGTATGGGAGAATATATTCATAAATGACATATCCGATAAGGGGTTGACATCCAAAATATATAAAGAACTCATTCGCCTCAACAAACAAAAAGCAAAAAACCTAATTAAAAAATGGGCAGAGGATATGAATAGACACTTCTCTAAAGAAGAAATTCAGATGGCCAACAGGCACATGAAAAGATGCTCCACATCACTAATCATCAGAGAAATGCAAATTAAAACCACAATGAGATATCACCTCACACCAGCAAGGTTGGCCAACATCCAAAACACAAACAACAAATGTTGGCGAGGACGTGAAGAAAAGGGGACCCTCCTACACTGCTGATGGAAATGCAAATTAGTTCAACCATTGTGCAGAGCAGTATAGAGGTTCCTCAAGAAACTCAAAATAGAAATACCATTTGACCCAGGAATCCCACTCCTAGGAATTTAGCCTAAGAATGCAGCAGCCCAGTTTCAAAAAGACAGATGCACCCCTATGTTTATCGCAGCACTATTTACAATAGCCAAGAAATGGAAGCAACCTAGGTGTCCATCAGTAGATGAAAGGATAAAGAAGATGTCGTACATATACACAATGGAATATTATTCAGCCATAAGAAGAAAACAAATCCTACCATTTGCAACAACATGGATGGAGCTAGAGGGTATTATGCTCAGTGAAATAAGCCAAGCCGAAAAAGACAAGTATCAAATGATTTCATTGATCTGTGGAGTATAAGAACAAAGAAAAAACTGAAGGAACACAACAGCAGCAGACTCACAGAACCCAAGAACGGTCTAATAGTTACCACAGGGAAAGGGACTGGGGAAGATGGGTGGGAAGGGAGCGATAAGAGGGAAAAAGGGGCATTACGATTAGCAGATGTATGGGGGGGGGGGGGGCATGTGGAGGGCTGTACAACTCATAGAAGGCAAGAAGTGATTCTATAGCATCTCACTATACTGATGGACAGTGACTGTAATGGGGTTGGTGGGGTGGACCTGATGAAGGGGGTAGTTTCATAACCATAATATTGCACATGTAATTGTAGAATAATAATACCAAGATAAATTATAAAAAAACAAAAGAAAGCCGTGACCCATTGGGGCCCGAGCACTACCCCATCTCAGCTCAATGGCGGGAGGAAGGGAATCATAGTGGGGAAGGAATGGAAGCACAGGACTGCTAAATAACCAGCCCTGGTGGTCTCCCAGGAGCAAAGACACATATTGCATGGTTCACTGGATATTGGTGGGGCGGAAAGCAAGGTCTGAGATTGAGACTGCGAACAGGTTCCCACAGCTGGCTACCCTGGGACAAAAGAGAAGTGGGCGCTTTAAAAGTCTTAAAGGGACAAGAATTTAACAGGTGGACAAAATCGACCTGGCACACTCAGCCCAGCAGGCTGCAAACTTTAAGGAACTTCAGGCGCCCAACCCCCTGGGTGGCAACGCAGCTGCAAACCCCTCCTCACAGTGATAAGCAGCCTACCATTCCTTCCGGCGCCGACACTGCAACCAAACCGGCTGACCCGCAATTGCTGAGAAACAGCCAGGAAGAACACCCACCTACCATAACTCCACAGAGGCTTCTCCCTGCACACAACTAACCAGCCCAGACCCAGAGGTTTCTTCCTGTGCACAGTTGACCGGCACAGACAGTGGACACCATTACAGAGTCCAGGAGGCACAAAGGGGTTTTATTCTGGCAGGAAAACACATGCCACTTGCCTGCAACCCCCGCCAGTCTCCTAGGACATTCCGAGGGCTGCACCACCCATGGCAGCTTAGTTCCTTAACCCAGAGGCTGCTCCTTGCGCGCAGTAGACCGGCACACATAGCACAGACGGGCGCAGAGTCTGGGAAGCACGAAGAGGCTCCGTTCCTGAGACAGAACACACACTGCTCGCCTGCGATCCCCGCCAGTGCCGAAGGCCATCCTGAGGACCGCCCCGCCCACAGCAGCTCACTGGATTAACGCAGAGCCTGCTTCTGGCTTGCAGTTCACCAGCACAGACAGCAGAGACAGGCGCAGAGACCAGAAGGCACAAAGGGGTTTTGCTCTTGAGGCAGAACACGTGCTGCGGGCCTACAACCCCTGACACTGCCCTAGGCCATCTCGATGTACACTACCCACGGCAGCTTAGGGTATTAACACAGAGGTGGCTCCCCGTGTGCGGTTAACCGGCACAGAGAGCAGAGACAGGCAAGGCAACCAGCAAGCAGGAAGGGACTTTGTTCTCCTTTAGACACATGTCCCACTTGATGGTGACCACTCCCATCGCCATGAAGAGGCGGAAGTAACTTGTTCAGTAAAAAATCCCTCAAACACCAGAGAGAGAGCTTGGTGAGACTGAAATCAACAATCTTCCTGAAAAAGAATTCAGAATAAAAGTCATAAGCATGCTCAAATACTAGGGAGAAAAAAGCAGGAGTTGCAGTACTTGTATCAGACAAAATTGACTTCAAAACAAAGAAAGTCACAAGAGACAAAAAAGGACATTACATAATATAAAAGGGTCAATCCATCAAGAAGATATAACGATTAGAAATACCTATGCGCCCAACACAGGAGAACCTACATACATGAAACAAATACTTACTAACAGAATTAAAAGGAGAAATAGAATGCAATGCATTCATTCTAGGAGACTTCAACACACCACTTACTCTGAAACACAGATCAACCAGACAGAAAATAAATAAATAGAGGCACTGAGCAACACATTAGAACAGATGGACAAAACAGACATCTACAGAACTCTATACCAAAGAGCAGCACAATACACATTCTACTCAAGTGCACATGGAACATTTTCAAGAATAGATAATATACAAGGCCACAAAAAGAGCCTTAGCAAACTCAAAAAGATTGAAATTGTACAAACTGGTTTCTCAGACCACAAAGGTATAAAACAAGAAATAAATTACACAAAGAAAATGAAAATTCCCACAAACACATGGAGGCTTCACAACATGCTCCTAAATAACCAATATATCACTGACAAAATAAAAACAGAGATCAAGTAATATATGGAGACAAATGACAACAATAATTCAACATCACAAAACCTATGGGATGCAGAGAAGGCTGTGCTAAGAGGAAACTATACTGCAATACAAGCCTACTTCAGGAAAGAAGAACAATCCCATATGAGCAGTCTAAACTCACAATTAATGAAACTAGAAAAAGAAGAACAAATGAGGAATAAAGTCAGTAGAATGAGGGACATAAGAAAGATTAGAGCAGAAAAAAATAAAATCGAGAATAAAACAATAGAAAGGATCAATGAAAGCAAGAGCTGGTTCTTAGAGAAAATAAACAAAATAGATAAACCCCTAGCCAGGCTTATAAAGAAAAAAACAGCGTCTACTCACATAAACAGATTCAGAAATGAGAAAGACAAAATCACACTACGAACACCACAGAAATAAAAAGAATTATGAGAGAATACTATGAAAAATTATATTTCAAAAAACTGGATAGCCTACAAGAAATGGACAACTTTGTAGAAAAACACAACCTTCCAAGGCAGACCAGAAAGAAACAGAAAATCTGAACAGACCAATTAGCAACAAAATAGAACTGGTAATCAAAAATTACCTAAGAACAAATCCCCTGGCCCAGACAGTTTCACCGCTGAATTTCATCAAATATTTAGTGAAGACTTAATACCCATCCTCATTAAAGTATTCCAAAGAGTAGAAGAAGAGAGAATACTTCCAAACTCATTCTATAAGGTCAGCATCACTCTAATACCAAGACCAGACAAACACAACACAAAAAAAGAAAATTACAGACCAATATCGCTGATGCACACAAATGCAAAAATACCCCACAAAATATTAGCAAACCGAATTCAAAGATTCACCAAAAAGATGATCCATTACGATCAAGTAGGATTTATTCCACGGATGCAAGGATGGTACAACATCAGAAAATTCATCAACATCATCCACCAAATCAACAAAAAGAAGGAAAAAAACCACATGATCATCTCCATAGATGCTGAAAAAGTATTTGACAAAATTCAACATTCATTCATGATAAAAACTCTCAACAAAATAGGTATAGAGGGCAAGTACCTCAACATCATAAAGGCCATATATGAGAAACCCACAACCAACATCATACTTAACAGCGAGAAGCTGAAAGCTTTTCATCTAAGATCGGGAACAACACAGGGATGCCCACTCTCTCCACTGTTATTCAACATAGTACTTCCTGGAAGTCCTAGCCACGGCAATCAGACAAAACAAAGAAATACAAGGCATCCAGATTGGTAAAGAAGAACTCAAATTGTCACTGTTTGCACATGACATGATATTGTACATAAAAAATCCTAAAGACTACACTCCAAAACTACTAGAACTAATATCTGAATTCAGCAAAGTTGCAGGATACACAATTAATACACAGAAATCTGTTGCTTTCCTATACACTAAAGATGAGCTAACAGAAAGAGAAATGAGGAAAACAATTCCATTCACAATTGCATCAAAAAGAATAAAATACCTAGGAATAAACCTAACGAAGGAAGTGAAAGACCTATACCATGAAAACTATAAGACACTCCTAAGTGGAATTAAAGACGACACTAACAAATGAAAATTCATCCCATGCTCTTGGCTGGGAAGAATAAATACTGTCAAATGGCTATACTACCTAAAGCAATCTACAGATTCAATGCAATCCCTATCAAATAACAACAGCATTCTTCAATGAACAGGAACAACTAGTTCTAAAATTCATATGGAACCACAAAAGACCCCAAATAGCCAAAGCAATCCTGAGAAGGAAGAATAAAACGGGGAATTACGCTCCCAGACTTCAAGCTCTACTACAAAGCTTAAGTAATCAAGATAATTTGGTATTGGCACAAGAACAGACCCACAGACCAGTGAAACAGAATAGAAAATCCAAACATTAAACCAAACATATACGATCAAATAATATATGATAAAGGAGCCTTGGATATACAATGGGAAGATGACAGCGTCTTCAGCAGCTGGTGTTGGCAAAACTGGACAGCTATATGTAAGAGAATGAAACTGGACTACTGTCTAACCCCATACCCAAAATTAAACTCAAAATGGATCAAAGACCTGAATGTAAGTCATATAACCATAAAACTCTTAGAAAAAAACATAGGCAAAAATCTCTTGGACATAAACATGAGCAACTTCTTCGTGACTATATCTCCTGGGGCAAGGGAAACAAAAGCAAAAATGAAGAAGTGGGACTATATCAAGCTGAAAAGCTTCTGTACAGCAAAGGACACCATCAGTAGAACAAAAAGACACCCTACAGTATGGGAGAATATATTCATAAATGACATATCCGATAAGGGGTTGACATCCAAAATATATAAAGAACTCATGCGCCTCAACAAACAAAAAGCAAAAAACCTAATTAAAAAATGGGCAGAGGATATGAATAGACACTTCTCTAAAGAAGAAATTCAGATGGCCAACAGGCACATGAAAAGATGCTCCACATCGCTAATCATCAGAGAAATGCAAATTAAAACCACAATGAGATATCACCTCACACCAGCAAGGTTGGCCAACATCCAAAACACAAACAACAAATGTTGGCCAGGATGTGAAGAAAAGGGAACCCTTCTACACTGCTGGTGGAAATGCAAATTAGTTCAACCATTGTGCAAAGCAGTATGGAGGTTCCTCAAGAAACTCAAAATAGAAATACCATTTGACCCAGGAATCCCACTCCTAGGAATTTAGCCTAAGAATGCAGCAGCCCAGTTTCAAAAAGTCGGATGCACGCATATGTTTATCGCAGCACTATATACAGTAGCCAAGAAATGGAAGCAACCTAGGTGTCCATCAGTAGATGAATGGATAAAGAAGATGTGGTACATATACACAATGGAATATTATTCAGCCATACGAAGAAAACAAATCCTACCATTTGCAACAACATGGATGGAGCTATTATGCTCAGTGAAATAAGCCAAGCTGAAAAAGACAAGTATCAAATGATTTCACTCATATGTGGAGTATAAGAGCAAAGAAAAAACTGAAGGAACATAACAGCAGCAGACTCACAGAACCCAAGAATAGACTAACAGTTACCAAAGGGAAAGGGACTGGGGAGGATGGGCGGGAAGGGAGGAACAAGGGGGAAAAGGGGGCATTACGATTAGCAGACGTAATGTTGGTGGGGCACGGAGAGGGCTGTACAACTCACAGAAGACAAGTAGTGATTCTATAGCATCTCACTACACTGATGGACAGTGACTGTAATGGGGTTAGTGGGGGGGACCTGATGATGTGAGTAGTTTAATAACCATAATATTGCAAATGTAATTGTAGATTATTGATACCAAAATAAATTTTTAAAAAAAACAACTTAAAATACAAATACCGTTTGAGCCGGGAATCCTACTTTGGAATTTACCCAAAGAATACAACTTCTCAGATTCAAAAAGTCAAATGCACCCCTATGTTTATTGCAGCACTTTTTACAATAGCCAAGATATGGAAGCAACCTAAGTGTCCATCAATAGATGAATGGAAAAAGAAGATGTGGTACATATACACAATGGAATACTATTCAGCCATAAGAAAGAAACAAATCCTACCATTTGCAACAACATGGTTGGAGCTGGAGGTATTATACTCAGTGAAATAAGCCAGGTGGAGAAAGACAAGTGCCAAATGATTTCCCTCATTTGTGGAGTATAACAACGAAGCAAAACTGAAGGAACAAAATAAAATAGCAGCCGACTCAGAAACTCCAAAAAGGGACTTGTGGTTACCAAAGGGGAGGAGTGTGGGAGGGCAGGTGGGGAGGGAGGGAGAAGGGGATTGACGGGTATTATGTTTAGTACACATGGTGTGGGGGATCATGTGGAAAACAGTGTAGCACAGAGAAGGCAAATAGTGAATCTGTGGCATCTTACTACACTGATGGACAGTGACTGCATTGGGGTATGGGTGGGGACTTGATAAATGGGTAAAATTAGTCACCACATTGTTTTTTCATGTGAAACCTTCATAAGATTGTATATCAATAATACCTTAATAAAAAAATTTTTATATACATAAACCCTTATACCCCAAGATCATTCCATTTTTATTTCTCAGTCCTAGTGAATCCATACTGACCTTGCCCAGGGCTGAAACCTTCAGGCAAGACAGGCTACCACCCAGGAAGACTGCTATGTTAACAGTTTGGTTTTTGTGATCATTTCTGTCTCCTCCCCCACTCCACCAACGTGCAAAGGTGAGTATCCTTACTGTTTCTTTTCAATGAGCAACAAACACAGTGCCAGGCAAAGAACTCTTACAAATATCTGTCCTGTTTTTAACTAGATCATTCACATCCGTGGCATTTCTGGGGTTTATTCGATGCTCCTCCGTTGTGAATAATGTCTTCAACCAAGGCAGCGGTGCTCTTTACCTTACAGAACTTTCCTTACACCTTGTTTGCTTTCTTATTTTCAGCTCTTAACAAGACCCTCAGAGGAGTGGCAGCCCACCAGGTGAGCAAGCCACGGACTCAACTATAGAGGCAGCAAAGAGGGGAACAAGCCAGCAGGTGTGACTCTTTTAAAAAAGAATATTCAGCTTGGCAAAACTTAGAACTAATCTTTCTTTCTTCCTTTGTCTCTTTTTCTCTTTCAAAATATGCTAAAAGTATTTACCTGCCTACTTACCTGCTTTATGGTGTAAATTTTCATGATGAATCAGTTTGTATATATTTTTCACTTTCACAAATTTAATGTGCCACAAAAGTCTTAAAAACAAGTCTCAGAAAAGTATATTTATATATTCAAATTATTAACCCATGTTTATAACACAGAGGAGACTCAAAAAAAGAAAAACAGGAAATCACATCTGTCGTCTTACCATACACAGGAGAAAACGTGACATAGTCCAGGTGACATGTATTATAGGCTTCAATTCTAACATCTTTCCAAATACCCTGAGTGGGAAAGGAGGGCCCCCAGTCCCAGCTAAAGGAACACTGCTCCTGCAATTTCAAGGGGATAAAAAGACAAATTCAGATTGCCATGAAATGTAAACATTATGAAAAACCTTTCATTGTAAAATATTATATATGGACTTCTGGGAAGATGGCGGCATGAGAAGGGCGGCGGAAATCTCCTCCCAAAACCATATATATTTGTGAAAATACAACAAATACAACTATTCCTAAAAGAGAGACAAGAAGATACAGTACAACAACCAGCTACACCTGCAAGAACTCAGTGCCTCACGAAGCAGGTAAGATACAAAGCCACAACCCAGCGGCACTCAAGCACTCCCCCACCAGAGTGCACCGGCAGGAGGAAAAGAATCAGAGTGGAGAGGGAGTGGAAGCACAGGACTGCTAAGTAACCAACCATGGTGATCTGCACCGGGAGCACAGACACACATCACATGGTGTATTGGAGATTAGAGAAACAGAAGGGCAGGATTGGAGACGGAGACTGCAAGTGGGTCCCCTCAGCCTGCTCTCCTGGAACAAAAGAAAAGCGGGTGCTTTTTTAAAAGTCTTAAAGAGACAAGGGCCCAACAGAGGAACAAAATAGTCCCAGCGCACTTGACCCAGCAGCCTGGGAATCTTGAGAAACTTCGGACCCCCTATCTGGCTGCCAGGTAAGCAGTCCCAAAGCCTCTCACAGGGAGAAGCACCCTGCAATTCGTTCCCCCTGGGCCGGCGCCACAAACTGTCCGGTGGATCTGCCACACCTGCAGAACAGCGGGAAAGCGGCACCGCCCACAGCAATCACACAGAATCTCTGCCCAGCAGGCACGTAGCTAACCAAGAAGAGCTGCAGAACCCAGAGTAATGTCTGGAAGGCACCAATGGGAGCAGAACACACCCGGCATGACTCCAAACCCCCACAGTGCCATAGGCTATGCTGAGGGCGGCCCCGCACACAGGCAGCTCAAGGAATTATCCCAGAGACTGGCACCTGGTGCGTGGGGAACCAGCTCAGGCACCAGATAAGGGCAAGGAGAACAAGCAGGAAGGGACTTTGTTCTCCCAAATAACACACATGGCACCTGCCAGCAACCATTTCTATCACCATGAAAAGACAGAGGAATACGGTCCAGACAAGGATCACCCAGACAACACCAGAGAGAGGGCCTGATGAGATAGATTTAAACAATGTTCCTGAAAAAGAATTCAGAATAAGTCATAACCATGCTGACAGATCTATAGACAAATATGCAAGAGCTAAGGGATGAAGCCAGGAGAGAAAATGCAGAAATGAGTCAAGCAATCGACGGGCTTAAGAGCAGACTGGAAGAGATGCAAGAGAGTTAACGAAATAGAAATCAGAGAACAGGAGTACAGAGAAGCTGAGGCAGAGAGAGATAAAAGGATCTCTAAGAATAAAAGAATATTAAGAGAACTGTGTGACCAATCCAAACAGAACAATATTCACATTATAGGAGTACCAGAAGAAGAAAACAGGGAAAAAGGGATAGAAAGTGTCTTTGAAGAAACAGTTGCTGAAAACTTCCTCAAGCTGGGGAAGGAAATAGTTTCTCAGACCATGGAAGCCCACAGATCTCCCAACACAAGAGACCCAAGGAAGACAACATCAAGACACATAAAAATTAAAATGGCAAAGATCAAAGACAAGGAACGAGTATTAAAGGTAGCCAGACAGAGAAAAAAGATAACCTACAAAGGAAAACCCATCAGACTATCATCAGACTTCTCAACAGAAACCTTACATACGAGAAGAGAATGGCATGATACATTTAACGGAATGAAACAGAAGGGCCTTGAACCAAGAATACTGTATCCAGCACGATTATCATCTAAATTTGAGGGAGGGATTAAACATTTCCCAGACAAGCAAAAGTTGAGGGAATTTGCCTCCCACAAACCACCTCTACAGGATATCTTAAAGGGACTGCTCTAGATGGAAGCACTCCTAAGGCTAAAAAGTTGTCACCAGAGAAAATAAATCATACCAAAGAAAGCAGACCATCCAAATACTAACTAAAGGCAAAAAGTAAAATCAACTATCCACAAAAACAGTCAAAGGAAACGTAAAAGAGTACAGAATAAAACACCTAGCATATAAAGAATGGAGAAGGAAGCATAAGAAGGGAGAGAAATAAAGAATCATCAGACTGTGTTTATACTAGCTTAACAAGAAATTAAGTTAGACTGATAGATAGTAAAGAAGCTACCCTTGAACCTTTGGTAACCACGAATCTAAAGCCAGCAATGGCAATAAGTACATATCTATCGATAATCACGCTAAATGTAAATGGACTGAATGCACCAATCAAAAGACACAGAGTAACAGAATGGATAAAAAAGCAAGACCAATCTATATGCTGCTTACAAGAGACTCACCTCAAACCCAAAGACATATACAGAATAAAAGTGAAGGGATGGAAAAAGATATTTCATGCAAACAACAAGGAGAAAAAAGCAGGTGTTGCAGTACTTGTATCAGACAAAATAGACTTCAAAACGAAGAAAGTAGCAAGAGATAAAGAAGGACATTACATAATGATAATGGGGTCAGTCCAACAAGAAGATATAACCATTATAAATATATATGCACCCAACATAGGAGCGCCAGCATATGTGAAACAAATACTAACAGATTTAAAGGAGGAAATAGAAAGCAATGCATTCATTTTAGAAGACTTCAACACACCACTCACTCCAAACGACAGATCAACCAGACAGAAAATAAGTAAAGACACAGAGGCACTGAACAACACACTAGAACAGATGGCCCTAACAGACATCTACAGACCTCTACACCCAAAAGCAGCAAGATACACATTCTTCTCAAGGGCACATGGAACATTTTCCAGAATAGACCACATACTAGGCCACAAAAAGAACCTCAGTAAATTCAAAACTATTGAAATTCTACCAACCAACTTCTCAGATCACTAAGGTATAAAACCAGAAACAAATTGTACAAAGAAAACAAAAAGGCTCACAAATACATGGAGGCTCAACAACATGCTCCTAAATAATCAATGGATCAATGACCAAATTAAAACAGAGATCAAGCAATATATAGAGACAAATGACAACACAAAGCCGCAACTTGTGTGGGATACAGCAAAGGCAGTTCTAAGAGGAAAGTATATTGCAGTGTAGGCCTATTTAAAGAAGGAAGAACATTCCCAAATGAATAGTCTAAAGTTACAATTATTGAAATTGGAAAAAGAAGAAAAAATGAGGCCCAAAGTCACCAGGAGGGACATAAGAAAGATTAGAGAAGAAATAAATAAAATTGAAAAGAATAAAACAATAGAAAAAAATCAATGAAACCAAGTGCTGGTTCTTTGAAAAAATAAACGAAATAGATAAACCCCAAGTTAGACTAATTAAAATAAAAAGAGAATCTACACACATAAACAGAATCAGAAATGAGAAAGCAAAAATCACGATAGACCCCACAGAAATAACAAAGAATTATTAGAGAATACTATGAAAATCTATACGCTAACAAACTGGAAAACCTAAAAGAAATGGACAGCTTCTTAGAAAAATACAACCTTCCAAGACTGACCAAGCAAGAAACAGAAAAACTAAACAGACCAATCACCAGCAACAAAACTGAATCAGTAATCAGAAAGCTACCCAAGAACAAAACCCCCAGACCAGATGGATTCACCTCTAAATTCTACCAGACATATAGAGAAGAAATAATACCCATTCTCCTTAAGGTTTTCCAAAAAATATAGGAGGAGGGAATACTTCCAAACTCATTCTATGAAGCCAGCATCACTCTAATACCAAAACCTGGAAAAGACCTCACCAAAAAAGAAAATTACAGACCAATATCCCTGATGAACATAGACGCAAAAATACTCAACAAAATATTAGCAAACAGAATTCAAAAATACATCAAGAGGATCATACACCATGACCAAGAGGGATTCATCTCAGGGATGAAAGGATAGTACAAGATGAGAAAATCCATCAACATCATCCACCACATCAATAAAAAGAAGGACAAAAACCACATGATCATCTCCATAGATGCTGAAAAAGCATTTGACAAAATTCAACATCCATTCATGATAAAAACTCTCAACAAAATGGGTATAGAGGGCAAATACCTCAACATCATAAAGGCCATATATGACAAACCCACAGCCAACATCATACTTAACAGCGAGAAGCTGAAAGCTTTCCATCTAAGATCGGGAACAAGACAGGATGCCCACTCTCTCCACTGTTATTCAACATAGTACTGGAGGTCCAAGCCACGGCAATCAGACAAAACAAAGAAATACAAGGCATCCAGATTGGTAAAGAAGAAGTCAAATTGTCACTGTTTGCACATGACATGATATTGTACATAAAAACCCTAAAGACTCCACTCCAAAACTACTAGAACTAATATCTGAATTCAGCAAAGTTGCAGGATACAAAATTAACACACAGAAATCTGTTGCTTTACTATACACTAATGATGAACTAACAGAAAGAGAAATCAGAAAAACAATTCCATTCACAATTGCATCAAAAAGAATAAAATACCTAGGAATAAACCTAATGAAGGAAGTAAAAGACCTATACCATGAAAACTATAAGACACTCCTAAGAGAAATTAAAGACGACACTAACAAATGGAAATTAATCCCATGATCTTGGCTAGGAAGAATAAATATTGTCAAAATGGCTATACTACCTAAAGCAATCTACAGATTCAATGCAATCCCTATCAAAATATCAACAGCATTCTTCAATGAACTGGAACAAACAGTCCTACAATTCATATGGAACCACAAAAGACCCTGAATAGCCAAAGCAATCCTGAGAAGGAAGAATAAAACAGGGGGAATTATGCTCCCAGACTTCAAGCTTTACTACAGTAATCGAGACAATTTGATACTGGCACAAAAACTGACCCACAGACCAGTGGAACAGAATAGAAAGTCCATACATTAACCCAAACATATACAGTTAATTAATATATGATAAAGGAGCCTTGGATATACAATGAGGAGATGACAGCCTCTTCAGCAGCTCGTGTTGGCAAAACTGGACAGCTACATGTAAGAGAATGAAACTGGATTACTGTCTAACCTCAAACACAAAAGTTAACTCAAAATGGATCAAAGACCTGAATGTAAGTCATGAAACCATAAAACTCTTTGAAAGAAACATAGGCAAAAATCTCTTGGACATAAACATGAGTGACTTCTTCATGAACATATCTCCCCAGGCAAGGGAAACAAAAGCAAAAATGAACAAGTGGGACTACATCAAGCTGAAAAGCTTCTGTACAGCAAAGGACACCATCAGTTGAACAAAAAGACATCCTACAGTATGGGAGAATATATTCATAAATGATGTATCTGATAAAGGGTTGACATCCAAAATATATAAAGAACTCACATGCCTCAACAAACAAGAAGCAAATAATCCAATTAAAAAATGGGCAGAGGATCTGAATAGACACTTCTCCAAAGAAGAAATTCAGATGGCCAACAGGCACATGAAAAGATGCTTCATATCGCTAATCATCAGAGAAATGCAAATTAAAACCACAATGAGATTATCACCTCACACCAGTAAGGATGGCCACCATCCAAAATACAAAGAACAACAAATGTTGGCAAGGATGTGGAGAAAGGGGAACCCTCCTACACTGCTGGTGGGAATGCAAATTAATTCAACCATTGTGGAAAGCAGTATGGAGGTTCCTCAAAAAACTCAAAATAGAAATACCATTTGACCCTGGAATTCCACTCCTAGGAATTTACCCTAAGAATGCAGCAGTGCAGTTTGAAAAAGACATATGCACCCCTATGTTTATCGCAGCACTATTTACAATAGCCAAGAAATGGAAGCAACCTGCCATCAACAGATGAATGGATAAAGAAGATGTGGTACATATACACAATGGAATATTATTCAGCCATAAGAAGAAAACAAATCCTGCCAGTTGCAACAACATGGATGGAGCTAGAGGGTATTATGCTCAGTGAAATAAGCCAGGCAGAAAAAGAGAAGGATCAAATGATTTCACTCATATGTGGAGTATTAGAACAAAGGAAAAAACTGATCTAAACAGCAGCAGACTCACAGAACCCAAGAACAGACTAACAGTTACCAAAAGGAAAGGGACTGGGGAGGATGGGTGAGAAGAAAGGGACAAGTGGAAAAAGGGGGCATTACGATTAGCAGACATAATATGGGGGTGGGGGGGCACAGGGATGGCTGTACGACACAGAGAGGACAAGTAGTGCTTCTATAGCATCTCACTACGCTGATGGACAGTGACTGTAATGACTGTAATGGGGTATGTGGTGGGGACTTGATGATGTAGGGAGTCTAGTAACCATAATATTGCACATGTAATTGTAGATTAATGATACCAAAATAAAAAATAAAAAATAAAAGAATGAAGAAACAAACATATTGAAAGATAAAGATATTTATAAACAGGTTTAGAAACCTCCAAGCTAGACTTGCCAACCCCTATGTCCTCCAGTTTGAATTCAGAAGACCTTGTTTCTGAACTGACAGCCCAAAATGAGCAGTTCAAAATTAAGACACTGACACAGAGGTCAGGGCAAACATCTTATCCAATCTTATTCAGCCTGGTTACCTGTCTCTCCCTTCAGACACTCTATTTCCATACTACAAAGGTTCAAATTCAAAAGCAGGAAATGGTTCCCTTAAAATACATCCCTTTTCAAGAAGAATTTTTCTAATTTCTACTTCTTTAAAGAAGAAAATTATTTTCAAAACATAGTTGACTTAAATGTGTTGAGGCTGTATGTTCAACTTCTAAAAAGGAACAAACACCAGAGGAAGAACTAAGATCTTTCTGATGGAGCATTTATAGAGTAGAGCCTGAGGGTTTGGCCAAACTTCTTTAAGTATTATTTCTTAAGGTCTGTATTTATCTAAAATAGAGAGAAATTAGTTTTCCATTACAGAGAAAAACAAAGAATTAAAACCACTTCTTAGCATCTGCATGTTTCTTAAATTCACCACTTACATATTGGATTTCCATGTTTGGAATGTAAACCATCTTGGGAATATTCACTAGAGAATTTTTAAGTTCATATATGTAATCCTTTTATTAGGGATAGGAAGAAAGAGACAAATATATTCAATCTCTTATAAGACAGACTGTTTTCTCCAACAAGGGCTACAAATCACTGCTACTCCTGCAACCTCTCCAAGTAAGTTTTCACTCATTCAAAAATATTTGTGAAGTGACTTCCGTGTTACAGGTTGGAAGTTCATCACACATAGGGACTTTTATTTGAAGACCTGAAGGGTGACCATCACTTGTGTCGTGTGTTTAGAGGAGAAGGAAGTGAAAGCATCCCTTTCAGAAGGAACATGTACAGAGGCCTCAGGGTGCAAGGAAATCTGATGCCTTTCAGGAGACGTAAACAGAACAAGGGAGAGGTGGGAAGAAGACTGGAGAAGTAGACATGGGCCAGACAGAGCTAAGAGCTTTAGACTTTAGCCTAATGGCAATGAGAAACTGTCAAAGAGTTCTAACATGAAGGTGAGTGCTGTGATGATTTTTGTCTGAAAAGAACATTCTGGCTGTTCCATGGAAAATTAATTGGAGAAAGGCAAGGGAGGCTGTAGGGAATATGTCAATATTTCATGCAAGAAATGATGACAGACTGAACTCAAGTGTGGCAGTAGAAAGGAGCATGGGCAGCTTGAAGAACTATTGAAGAGGTAAGATCCACTTCATCAACAGGACTTCATAATTGATTGGTGGAAGGAAAAAAGAGAAAAGGAGGTGTCAAAAATAACTCTTGGGTTTCTGACTTGAGTAACCACTGTGGACAGTGTTCCATTCAGTGAGATGGGGAGCCCCGAAAGAGAGTTTTGGTCCAACGTGTGGTATTGGCCACGGCAAGCTTTAGGTCTCGGTGAATCAAACAGGTGGTGATGCCAGACAGGCAATCAAGTATGAAGTCTGGAATTGAAGAGAGGTCTAAACTGACGATACAATATTAGGAGTCATTAGAAATTCAATTGGTTATTGAAGAGGTATAAAAAAAAGAGATAGCCTAGAGAGGGTATGAGAGGAGAAAAATGCCCATAACAGACAAAGGCCTGAAAAATGTAACTTCAGAGGAACAGGTTCATCTGGATGAAAAGACTCAGAAGGAACAGCTGAGAGACAGGTGGTAAAAAAGGAGGATGGTGCAAAATATTGCTAAAAGAGTACCCGAAGCAATGGATCCTAACCCAAGGTGGACTAAGAAGGAAGCAGAGACTACAGGGGACATATTGAGACAATGACACAAATTTGGGTACATTTAACCAAACTGGAGGAAGTGTAATTTTGACCTTAGTACTTATATTATGGAAACATAAGTCCAACCAACCTAGAGAGCCACTTAACTTAAATAATTGGAATTTATCAACTGAGGTTTGAGTTAGTAAGTGCTGAAAAGTACTTATTATCTTCACAATGAAACTAATGATTACTTTTGTTAAAACTAAATGCCAATTCCTCAAAATATTAAAAATAGAATTATTACACAATCCGGTTGTCCCACTTCGGGGTATATATCCAAAAGAATTGAAAGTACGGTCTCAAATATTTGTACCTTCATACACAGCAACATTATTCACAACAGCCAAAAGATGGAAGCAACCCACATGTCCAACAACAGTGAATGAATAAACAAAAATGTGGTAGGTATATAAAATGGAGTATCACCCAGCCTTAAAAGGAAGGAAATTCTGACTTATGTTACAACATAGATGAACTGTGAGAACATTATGCTAAATGAAATAAGCCTATCAAACACTGTATGATTCCACTTACATGAGGGATTTAGAAGTGTCAAACTCATAGAAAGAATGGTGGTTGCCAGGAGCTAAGAGATGGGGAAATGGGGAGATATTTTTTAATGGGTGTAGAGTTTCAGTTTTATAAGATAAAAAGTTCGGGAGACTGGTTTCACAACAGTGCAAATATAGTTAATACAACTGAACTCTATACTTAAAAATGGCTAAGATGGCAAATTCCGTGATATATGTGAAAATATTTAAAATAAAAAACTCAATGTCACATCGAATATTAAGTCGACCATGTATTAGAATAGATTAAAATCATCTAGAGTGAAATCAGATGCAAGAGAAACAATCACCTTGCAGATTTTGTTATCTTTTTGTTAGATTTTATTAGCAGTAAAATACAGTAACATATCAGCAAATATATTAACATTTGCAGAAGGCACCCCAGTAACAAGAATCACTAATAAAAAAGAACCTTATAATCTGGTGAAAAACTAAATGACCTAAATGTTAAAAAGTAATTTGTAAAGTTACATCATCAGGCTCCTGTTTTTCTTCCTTTCCTGATGCTCCCGAGTGCTGAAGCAAGCTTCAGTAAGGAAACCTAGAAAGACAAAGATTCTCCACAAAAATTCGTATCCTCTGGTTCTTACCTCAAGTTTTCAAATCCCACAAAGGGGGCAGGAAAGCACTGGAGTCTTCAAGCAAGCATTTCATATGCCAGCACATCCCACCCTCAAAGCTAAAGCCCCATCCATTTTTAGAGACCATTACCTTTCGAATAAAGTTGACATGGCATTCGCCCTTCTGTACACGTGGAGGGCAGTTTGGGGGCACCTCGTACTCAGTGTGAGCTTTGCTCTGCTGGGCCGCATACAACACTGGTGACTGGAAACTCAGCTCAATAGAGTTCACATCCCTGACCACGCTGGTAATATCAAAGCTCTGAATTAAAGGGAAAGAACAGACATAACCTCGTATGCAAAATTTTAGATAGAGGCAGAAAGATGAAAACTAGACTTGAGATCCTTAGGTTTATTTAGCCTTTTTGCATAAGGAAGCACTTCTCTGAAATAGTATTACTTAATTGCTCGCTCTTAGTTACAACTGAGCACATTCTCCTACCCAAATGTAGATTTCTAGGTTTCCCCTACTATTTTCACAGACAGAAGATGGTCCTAGGCAAGCAGATCAAGCGGAAAGTATCTTTAGCCCTGGAATGCCTGCTCTGGCTATTTACATATAAAGCCTTAGTCTGCCCAGGATTTCCTAGATGCCTCTTGACAACCTGACTCTCCAGTATGAATAGCATGTTTTCTAAGTCATAAGTTATGTTTGTTTTGAAAAGTCTACCCTTGAGAGGGAAGGAGACCAGGAGATGATCTTGTAATTATCCCAGAAAGGAAGGAACATTTTCTTTTAAAATATTTTGCCAATTGTCATTTCCCATGAAAGCGACGGGAATAGCATTTGTTGAACACCTCCCATGTGCCGAGAAGTGTGTCACTCATTTTATATAATTACATAGCTTATTAAATCCCCACAGTAACTCCACAGAGTCTTTAGTGTTTCCATCATTCTGCAAACACGGAGAGAGACAGTGCTTACCCAGGGCTGAGGAAAGCATGCCTGCCTGCACCCCAACTGTACGCCTTTCTCTACTCACAATAACAATGGACACAAACACATGGAAGTGGGGGTTTCTTTTAACCTGATGTCATTATATACTTACATATCTTTTGAACATGTTGTCTGTTTTCCCAATAGTAACATTATTGAACAGGACTTTTGCAACTGTATCAACACCCTCAAAAATCAAATTTACTTTTTGCCATTTGCTAAAACAAGACAAGTAAAACATTAATGTAGATAAGTCTTTTTATTAGGAACTAATAAATATTAAAGTATAAGTAAACATGAAATAAATATAATATATATTAATAAATAAATACTAAAAAATAAATCTTTCACAGAAAATAAACATTTTTAAAAGGCAGTTTCCAGTGAAATTTTCAGGCATAGTGGTTTAACACACTTTTATGTTTAGTGATCCAGCTTATCTTTCTTCATAATATTTCAATCACCATAAAATCATGGGCACACTTACAATTTCCAAATGCACTGACTTTTTTCTAGAAGTTCAGGAAGTTCTTATGAGAACCAAGTTAAATAATAGATAAAAAATGCTGTCACAAACTATAACCTTTACTGACACTACATCAGAGAACACATTAGCCAGCTAACAAGTATCTGTGAGTGAATGTTATCTGCCCAGCACTCTGCTAAGCCTTACAGGGAATTAAAACACTCTCTGAATTTAAGGAATCTGCAATCTGATTGACTTTCAAGCCAAAAACACAAGAAACAAAGAAAAGCTCTCCATCTCTTCTACTTTGTAGTTTAGCCTTGTTGGACAGACTACAAGAGCTATCAGGGTTCATGTCACAAGGAAAAACTTCAAGAAGGAAACAAGAACTTAAAGGAGAATAGGAGTTTTTAAAATGTGGTATCTCCATACAATAAAAAACTATTTGGTAATAAAAAAAAATGAAGTACTGGCAAATGTGACAACATGGATGAACTTTGAAAAATTATCTAAGTGAAAGAAGCAGTCAAAAGGGACTACATATTGTATGATTCCATTTCTATGTGAGTCCCAGAAGAGACAAATCCATAGAGATAGGAAATACACCAGTGGTTGCCTAGCTCTGGGACAGGGATGCAGAGGGCGAGATGTTGAGAATGGAGAACCACTACGAATGGGTATGGATTTCTTTTAGGGGTGAGAAATACGTTATAAAAGTGATTATAGGGATGGTTACACAACTGTGAATACACTAAAAGCCATTGAATTATAGACTTTAAGTGGGTGAATTGTATGGTGTGTGAATTATGTCTCTATAGAGCTGTAATTTGTGTTTAATGAGCAGGAATGTCTAGGCAGAGGGTATACTCCCCTACCCCCGGGGGGAGAGCAAACACCAAAGTGCTACTAGCATCCTGGAGCTGGTGGCATCGGTCACACTGGCCAGCAGAGGTCTGACTGCTTCGGGTCGGGAGCTGGGCGGAAATGCTAAGGGGAGAGAGCTGGGCCGTCAGCAGGGCGGGGGCGGAGCGGGGACAAAGGGTGGTACAGGGACAAGCAACATTAAGCGGCATTTTTACAGACAAGCAGAGAAGATTCAACTTGATTTACCAACCAAAAGGAAGACACGGTTGCTCCTGAGTAAGAATGTCATGGTAAAAAAATCAGTATTTTGGGAAGATGAGCCAAATGTTTCTACATACAAAAGACTGGAGAATAAAAAGACAAGGCAAGAAATTTAGTTAGGCAGCTTTGCTAATTCCAGGCGCTCACCAATGAAGGACCAAGCAAACCTGGAAACCTGGAAATGAGGAAAAAGGGTCCAGATCAAAAGGAACGACAGGCAGAATTAACAGGACTCAGAAACTGAACATAGGGAAAGGAAGAAAAGGTGTGCCGAGCCCAGGGACAGAAACAGTGAGGCTGTTAGAATACAAAGCAAGCTTAAAGCAGGAAAGCCAGTTGGTTAAATTTTGGATAAGTCGAGTTCAAGGCTGAAAGAGGACCCCTAATGGAGACATTTCAAGTATGTTCTGGTAGTAGCAGCCTGGAGCGCAGGAGCTCCAGGACACTGAGCACATATTCTTCCTGGCTTCTTTTCTCTTTCAAGGCACTGGTCATAAAAAAGGGACAGAAGAAATTTTTTTTTTAAACAATAATGGCAACAGATAAAATTGGGTTACATTCTGCTCCATGGAACATTACTGAAAACTATACCATGCTTTTCCTCTTGGCCTTATGACATGACATAAGGCCAATGCCATGGTCTCAATGGCTGTAATACCACACCAAACAAATGGTGTGTGTCTAATCGTACTTTACCAGTTATAAATATATACGTGCTATTGATACTGGGGCACTGGGAGAAGGAAATGCAGTTAAGACAATGGACTAAGTCTAGCTGATAACATTATAACCACTGGAAAAAAGTGACTGAATAAGACCTAATTTGTGATCAATCATCTATGACTTCATCCTCACATACAAATTAAAACATATATCATATATTCACTTTTAGAGTAGAAGGCTTTAGTCTGACAACTCCGTTATGCAACCTAAGCAAACAAAACATTATCGCAGAGACAGAAACAGAAAAAAAGCTCAAATGATAAATAAGTATATAGATACTAATATATATCTATATACTTACCTAATGTCTATATATATGCATACATACCTAATGTCAAAGGGGATTTTAAATTTCTTCCTATAGGTCCAGTTATCCAAGGAAATCCATCTGTAGTTAAGGTCGTTAAATCTGTAGTATGGATCCTGTTGATAAAAATTATGGTAGATGATTAAATATGCAAAAACTTAAAAATTAAACAAACATGAAATAAATTATTAATGATAGCTATTCATCACCTAAGAATTAATGAATTCTTGGCCTAGGAGTATAAGCATTTCATCGGCCACCACATCCCACCCTCAAGGCTAAAGCCCCACCCATTTAAGAGACCATTACCACTCAAAGCACATATGGCATTTATATACTAAAAGTACTAAAATATGTTTTAAGAAAAAGTCCAACAGAGCACCTGAAATGAAAGGGCTCTGAGATGTACATGCAGTTACACAAGCAAAGGACATGCATGGAGATTAAGATTGGCTTCCCCTTGCCAGAACCCACACAGAACCTCCAAGATACTGGCAGAAGATGCAGGAAGGACAGACAGACTGCCTTTTCTCTCCTTGCCCGGGGCCCTCGATGCCCTGACAACTGCCACTATCCCAGCTGGCCTCAAGGGGAATGCTTCTCGACTCCCAAAGGGCTGCGCCACGCCCACTCCTTGGGTTCACTTAGCATTTCCAAAGCCATTTTTCACTCAGCTTTACAAGGTGAGCGCAGAAAGGATCCATGCAGAGAACATGGAGGCAGCACAGAAACCATCGGACTTCCAGAACTCAGGCTGTCCATGTTATCTCAGACAAGATGAGCAACCGGCAGCCCACGGGCCGAACGCAGCTCGCGACCTGTTCCCGTGTGGCCAGTGAACTAAGAAGAGACGTGTGTCAATGAATAAAGCCTTGCTGGAGCACAGCCGGCCTGCCGTGTGCTCACAGGTGCTGTTCCGTCGGTGTGTCCAGCCCCGAGTCCTCCCCGTCACAATCCTTAGGTCTTGCTTCTCCTACCCATTTCCCATGCTTTACTTCCCAGACAGGGGCTCCCAGCCAGCCAGAAGACAGAACAGACAGTGCTAAGTGAAGCTTTTCGGATCTCCTGGTTCTGCACAGCAGCAGGGCTACCCAGAGCTCCAGAGCACAGGGATTCTCCCCTCGGCCAGGGCCGGGGCCAAGGGTGATCGGCTCAGAGACTGCAACTCCAGAGGGAGAAGGAAAAGCCAACTGTGTCTAAGTTCCACAGCAGTAAGGGCTGGATGACCACATTAGCTTGGTGATGGCCAGCGGGCCACTTGCCCAGAGCACAAATGTATAAGAGGCACTACATTACGGGCTGTGTATCATGATGGGAAGAAAGCTACCTGCCAGAAACCGCTCCTGACTGGAAGAAATATTTTGATAAGCTACTAAGGGAGGGAATAGTTGATGAGATTTAATAACAACAGATAATCACCAAACTGACTTTTAAGGTCTAACTAACAGTGAGGTTTTATTCTACTCAACAGGGTGCACCAGGCCCAGCCAACCTGCTTCCTTTTCTGCTCTTTCCACCAAACAGAACTCAGCCTCTCCAATGAATAAACACAGAATACTTAAGGACCTAAGTTTGAAGAGACACTAATAACTGGTCTGCTCATGTGTTTGCACCCAACCTTATTTATAACTCTACACTGTGGCCTTACTCCAGTGCAGTTAAAAATACCATGAGAAGGAAGGTGTGAAGGCTAATGCAGTTGCGACATGCTACCCTGTTAAGCCTTAGGGCTGCCCGATGATCTGGCTCCCAGGGCTCCAGTCCCCTGCCTGTCTCCCTGCCACTTATGTTGAGTTCAGGAAGGCGAGCTTCTGAGAGGATTTTTTCAGCCAAACGGTATTTGGAGGTTAAACTTTCCCTTACTTGAGAGAAGCCATAATGAGAAGCCTACACTGATTCCAACTACATGATGCTCTGGAAAAGGCAGAATGATGGAGCCAGTTAAAGGATCAGTGGCTGCCAGAGATGCAGGAAGAGAGAAGGGTGAACAGGCAGAGAAAACAAGATTTTGAGAGCGTGAAACGACTCGAAATACATGTCACTGTACATTTGTCAAACGCATGTAAGTACACCATCAAGAGTGAACGCTATGTAAACTGTCGATCTGGGGTGATTCTGGAGCATCCGTGTGGGTTCCCTGATGGGAGGAGAAGCAGCACCCTGCTGGGGATGTTGATGAGAGCCTGCACGCGTGTGGGGATATATGAGAACTATCTGAACTTTCTGATCAATTTTGCTGTGAATCTAAAATTGCTCCCCAAAATTAAGTCTACTAAAAAAGTTTCTCTAAGGGAAAATATCTTACTCTCCATAAAGTAAAAGTTGCAGAGGCTTAGATTACATTTCTACTAACTACTCCAAATGCTAAGCAACCAACTTAATTCAGTTCCAGATTGGTCTGACCCCCTTTGCCAATATTAAAATCATGACTCCTGTTTAAAGCAAAGAGCAGCGCAGCAGATGTCTGAGACCAAGGACCCATGCAAGTCGCTGAGTTGTTAAGCAAACCCAGGAACCCTAAAAACAGTAACAGTATCTATTATTTGTTGACCCTATATATACCAGCCTCCAAGATAGGCACTCATACAATCTTCAATACAAGTATGTGCAGTAAATATCATTTTATAGAGGAAGAAACTAAAACTCCAAAAAATGAAGCTACTTTCTGACCTGATGAGGCAGGTATTACACCATCACTCCCATCTACTAATGGATTCCGAGGCTCAAAGTCAACTGGCTATTAAGTAGCAAAGCACTGACTCAGACCCTGGAAATTTGGCTCCAGAGTCTATAGGCTTAATCATTACCTAATATTGCCATCAGTGTCACAAAGGCCATTAATAGTTACAATGTCAAGTGCTACCTACCGAGTGGAAACCATGAGACAAACATGTTATGTGGGGCCTGAGCTAGTTATTTGTAATTGATATTTACCATATTTACTATGTATCAACAAACTATGTGTCGTCAGATCATACAAATGGCAGTATCAGTCTCATTTCCTCTGTAAGCTTCTGCACTTCATCTATTTTACCTGCCTATCTGTATTAGACTCCTTAACCAGGTATAGTTTTCCACTCCCCAGTTCTGGTTCAGTCCAATGCCTGATCATATTGCAGAAACAATTGCTTCAAATGCAGTTAAATGGAGAAAAGGACGTCTTTGTAATTGTTTCATTTACAGGTATTGTTTTCCTGGACACACAGGCAAGAAAATAAAGTGTAGGAAAACAGTTATTTGAAAACAAGCAAAATTAAACAATATACTAAGATACATGGATATTTGGTAAAACCTTTATTTGTAAAAAGAGAATAATTCAGGATAGTGGTTACCCTGGGGAGGCAGGCAATGGGGTTGGGGGACAAGGTGCCTGCACTGGGGCTGGGCATGCGCAGGCCCGTAAGCTAGACCCTAATGGCATGGGTATTCAATTACTGGACTTAAAAATCACAAACACACATGTGCATATAATTTTCCATGTATTGAGTACTACATAATAAAAAAAAAAGAAAAACAAATGTTAACAGGAAGGTAAGCTACTCTAAATTTCACAGGGGCAGTTACGTGTTCTGTTCTGAAGAAGCTGTGCTCTCCCAGCCTCGGTCTCTACACATGAGCTTCTGCTGTGATTCTTCCATCAGAGGGCACACAGGAACGAGATCTCAAGCTCATGAGTCAGTCAGAACATTTTGGTTGGCCTTAATATCTATTTGCAAAAATCCTGAAGCTTAGTCAATACTGCTTCCCATCCAATACAGCTTTAGGTGAAAAGGAGTTCGTTTAATGTAACTCATTATCTGACCAAAGAGGATTTAAAAGGGGAACTTAAAAGGAGAAACAAGAAAATTTTCTTCACCCACTTGTAAGGGCCAGACTAGAACTCATGAAAGATTAGGATAAATGCCTGGAGAGAGATCCTGGACTGATGTGAAAGGTCAGAGGAAGGGATCCCCTTGCTCAGGGAGTGAGACTGGGCAGCTGAACCAGGTCCGGCACAGCCCTGCCTCTGAGGTGAAGCTAGGAGGTGAGTGGAGCGAGCAGGTAAAGCAACAGTGGGGGCAATCTTTCTTGCAAGGGTTCAGGTCCCAGCTCAGCCCTAATACCTGTGGTACTAGGTGAAGCTCACAGAATACCTCTATACTTCCATTTTCTCAGTTCCAGAATGGAGATAATAATACCTCCCAGGATCAGTACAAAAATTGCAGGCAGTAATGTATGGAAAGTGCTTAGAACCATTCATGGCATATAGTGAGCACTGGATAAATGACAGCTAGCATTACTGTTATGTGTATCGATCTGAAGTTATTCCTAAGATACATCAAGTTAAAGAAAAAAAGTCAGTACCAAACAATATACATAGAATGTTGTCATTTCTGGGGAGAAAAGATATAAATCTATATATATATAGACATGTATCACAAGATGTATGAATATTTACAAGAAACTGATTAACAGTGGTTGTCTCTATGCAAGGGATGGGACACCAAGAAGACAGGGATAGAAGGAAGACTTGCTTTTCATCATATATCCTACTTTTAAATTTTTTCATTGTTTATATCCTTTATCCATTTCTAAGTCATTAAAATTAACTGACCTCTTTTTTAAAAAGAAAGCAATAACTTAGGCTGATAGCAGTGTAAATGACTAGGAGGAAATTGCTATAAGATGTAAGCTGGAAAACGTAAGTGTTCACATCAATAGATGAATGGATAAAGAAGAAGTGGTACATATACACAATGGAATATTATTCAGCCATAAAAATAAAAGAAATCCTGCCATTTGCAACAACATGGATGGACCTAGAGGGTATTATGCTCAGTGAAATAAGCCAGGCAGAGAAAGACAAATACCATATGATTTCACTTATTTGTGGAATATGAAAACAAAGCAAAACAGAAGGAACAAAACAGCAGTATACTCAGACACTGAGGAGTGACTAGTGGTTACCAAGGGGGAGGAGTTGAGGTGGATGGGGGAGGAGGAGGGAGATAAAGGGGCACAATAATTCGTAATCACAATATAAGTTGGTAACAGGGACAGTAGTACAGCATGGAGAATATAGTCAATGATTCTGTAACATCTTTCTACATTGATGGCTAATAACTGCACTAGAGGAGGTGAGGATTTGATAATGTGGGTAACTGTTGAACTACTGTGTTGTACATCTGAAACCAATATAAGATTGTTTATCAATGATACTTTAATAAAAATTAAAAAACAAAAGATGTAGGCTGGAACTACAAGACCCAGCAACTAACAACAAACATGAGAATAAAAAAACAAATGCAAAAATGGCATCAAAATTCCAGGCCTCATTCACTGAGAAACTGTTGGTGCTTTTATTAGAAATAGATAAAATAAGAGAAATTAAGGATTGGGAAGACTGAAAGAAGCATTTGGATTGAGTCTCAAAATGCCATGAAGACATTCAAGTAAAAAAGTGAGCAAAATTTCCAGCTACAACTCGGAACAAGGTAGCAGTTAGAGATAAAGGCATTTGAGCAATTCTGGCATGGGGGTGATGGCCAAAACTAAGAGATTTCCATGAGGCCAAAAATAGAAAAGTGATGTGTCAATTGACCCTCAGGAAATGCTTACATTTATTGACAATTTTAGTAAATAAGATGCTTTTGGTGGTGTATTTTGAACAACAGTATATTGCATTATTATCACTGTTTTTCACTGGACATCTTTAAATTAAAGCAACAATTGTTCCCTTTGCCTTCTATTTATTCTTCTTGCCAAAAAGCATTGAGGAATGTGAAAAAAAGATGTGCATTGAATACTCACCCCACCATTTATCAGATGTACAACCATAATTTCTCTAAGCTTCAGTCAATGTGAATAATTACACCCTCTCCACAGGGCTGTTGTTGGAATTCTATGAACAAGCATACCTGACAGGGCCAAGGACAGTACATTGCACATAGAAGACACCAAATAAACATTACATGAAGATAATTTCATAGACTAGGTTAACTATATACACTCACATGTGACAAGGACCAGCCAGCCCTCACCTACAGATTCAACCCTCAGCGTCAGGCCAGAGAAGCAAATCCTTCTATACCACACCCCATGTCGTATCAAAAAGGAAGTATATGTCCAGTCTAAAACTCAGGATTTTTAAAAGATTTCTTTTTTTAAAAATTGAGGGCTTAAACCTCATGGCTCTCTCTTCCCAAAAGTTGAATGACATTATTAATTGATGACTATTTCTGGTCAAATTTAAACTTCAAATACAGAGTCCTTACTTTATCTTCTTAATGTCACACATTGTTTAAGCAGTCAAACTTCTAGAAGACAAAAGATCTTTAAATGGTTCCTTTTCTAAAAGCCTTTGAGATCACTTCACATCATAAAACAATCAAAGTAAAGTCAAACATTCCGTTCTTAAGTCCTCAGTACAAGGTTAGTATAGCAATCAGAGAAGGTACCTTCTATTTTAGAATAAATTAATGTTTAGACATATAGACATGGGACTTCCTCCTCTGAAATTCATCAAAAACATTCATATGGGCGATCCTGGCATTGTGGTTAGAGATCCGTACGTTGTGATGATCTGATATCTAGGATTGCTTCAAAATAAGGGATGGCATGGTAGGTGGGGGAAGAAACCCAATTAGCTCTGAATTGATAACTCTTCAAGCCAGGTGATGGGTAAATGAGAGTTCCTTTTGCTACTCTATTTTTGTATTTGCCTGACATTCACCATAATAAAAAGTTTAAGAAGTATATTCACATGACAACTGAATACTCTTGGCTACTTAGAGAATACAATATACATTTATCCACACTCATGCATATATTTTATTAGAATGTATTTATGTGTGATAACCTTCAGATTAGGGCCGCCATGGACAGACTCATGGCTCCTTGGACAAAATAATTAAGACTAACTTGTTAGTCTCATGTATAGCTATTATGATATAATCTTATAGTTTATACTTCATAAATTTACACATCTAAAAAATATCTTCCCTGACCACTCGTCCCAATTACATGTGAAGAATATAAGGTCATAATAAAATTTAGAGGAAAAAGTACTACGCATTTGGTGCCTACCATTTTTTAGTATATGTGTACTTTAAATATTCAAGTATTTATATATTTGTATTATTTTTAAGTACAGATTTTGAGTAAGAACACATCTTTATGATGGACTCTATACAGTCACTAAAAATTATTCTAGATCTATATTTATAGACACTTGCAGGTACAGATAGGTGTTCACCATATTTTTTTTTGTATTTTTTTAATTAACGTATTATTGATATACACTCTTATGAAGGTTTCACATGAAAAAACAATGTGGTTCCTACATTTACCCATATTATCAAGTCCTCACTCATACCCCAATTCAGTCACTGTCCATCAGTGTAGTATGATGGCACAGATTCACTGTTTTCCCCATGATTCCCCACACCATGTGCACTAAACATAATACCCCACAATCCCCTTCTCGCACCCTCCCACACCCCACCCCTTTGGTAACCACTAGTTCCTTCTTGGAGTCTCTGAGTCTGCTACTATTTTGTTCCTTCAGTTTTGCTTCGTTGTTACACTCCACAAATGAGGGAGATCATTTGGCACTTGTCTTTCTCCGCCTGGCTTATTTCACTGAGCATAATATCCTCCAGCTCCATCCATGTTGTCACAAAAGGCAGGATTTGTTTCCTCCTTATGGCTGAATAGTATTCCATCGTGTTTAAGTACCACATCTTTATCTATTCATCTACTGATGGACACTTTGGTTGCTTCCATATCTTGGCTATTGTAAAAAGTGCTGCAGTAAACACAGGGGTGCATATGTCTTTTTGAATCTGAGAAGTTGTATTCTTTGGGTAAATTCCAAGGAGTGGGATACCTGGGTCAAATGGTATTTGTATTTTTAGTTTTTGAGGAACCTCCAAACTGCTTTCCATGATGGTTGAACTAGCTTACATTCCCACCAGCAGTGTAGGAGGATTCCCCTTTCTCCACATCCTCGCCAGCATTTGTTGTTCTTAGTCTTTTGGATGGTGGCCATCCTTACTAGTGTGAAGTGATATCTCATTGTGATTTTAATTTGCATTTCCCTGATGATTAGTGATGTGGAGCATCTTTTCATGTGTCTGTTGGCCATCTGAATTTCTTCTTTGGAGAACTGTTTCTTCATATCCTCTGCCTTAATTGGGATATTTGCTTTTGAGGTGTAGAGGTGTGTAAGTTCTTTATATATTTTGGATGTTAACCCCTTGTCGGATATGTCATTTATGAATATATTCTCCCATACTGTTGGAAGCCTTTTTGTTCTGTTGATGGTGTCCTTTGCTGTACAGAAACTTTTTAGTTTGATGTAGTCCCATGAGTTCATTTTTGCTTTTGTTTCCCTTCACCATATATTTTAAGTGAAGAAGTAGATTACAAAACCATCTTAGGAACTGATTTCGTTTTTATGTTACTGTATTTGTTTGCATATTTTAGAAAAATCTGGAAAAATAAATAGGAAATATTTAACAGTAGTTACCTCTTCTTTATGTTTTTTCTTCCTTATAGTGTATATTTTTCTACATCAATTTCTGTACAATAAGCATAAATATTTATAATTCTTTTTAAATGAGGGAATAAGAAAATTGTATCAGTAGATGAGAATTTTGTACATGCTAAAGGTACTGTTTTTTATCAGTGGACAAAGGGGAAATTGTTCAAATCATGGGATATAAAAAAGTGACTAACCATTTTAAAAAACTCGTATGAATCAAAAATTTAAACATATAAAAAGGAAACTATAAAAGATACCAAAAGGGGGAAATATATGTAAATATTTAACTGAGAGAGGAGCGATTACTTTCATAGCATAATACCAAAACAGAAACAATTATAAAAGAAAAAAACCTTACAATATTCTATATAAAACTTAAAACATTTTTGTGACATAACGCACCATTAACAAATGGAAAGTTTTGAACATATATAACAAGTAAATGGGTCTAACAAATCCATATTTTAAAAGGTGGAAGCCAATAGAAAAATAAAGAACATGAATAAGTAGCCCCAAACTGTTACCAGGCCGCTGTGTCTGGGGAGGGCTCTCCCTGTGCACCAGGTGAAACCTTAACCTGGAAGGGGAGGGTTCTTGAATTTCAACAAGATTCTCCAGCAGGTTGGAAGAGTGTAGGTAAGGAAGGAACTCATTAAAGTGAGAGTAGCAGGGAATGGCAGCTGCCTTGCAGGCAGCAGAGAGCAAAGAAGCTGAAGTAGAGCAGAGTGAGTGAAGACTTGTGCTGAGTCTAGAAAACAGTGAAATGATGAAGTTAACAAAGACGCTTACCACTGGAAGAGCACAGAGACAAAAAGCAGTAAACTGAGCAGTGAGAATTTTTTATTTAAGGCAAAAAGTACACACTCAAAGAAACAGGAGTGCGGGCAGCCTCAGAGAGGAGGAGTACATAAGGGCTTAGGATTCTGTCTTTTAAGGCTTTCAAGAATGGGGCCAAGGACGGGAGTGGGGGTTGTTGGGTGTAGGCTTGACACGTGGTCTCATGATGTCTCTCTCTGGTGAGAGACATTACATTACTATCCACAGTCAGTCCTCTAGATATTCTGTAAGATAAACTTAACACAAGGAATTTACTGATCAGTTCCTCTCCAAGATAGTGGGCTCTCTCAAGCACTGGGAACATATCAGTTAAGACTGCTTGCCCGACTTTAAGACAGGTTGTTGGCTGATTAGCAAAGAATATGTTAGGAATCTAACTTCTCAACTCTCTGCTTTTAAAATGGAATTCTAGCCTTAAGATGGAGTCCCTCCTGTTCTTACTCTACTGTTCATATCTCAGCATTTTTCATCATAGGCAGGAAAAGTTAATCGTGATGCTTGTCCCATGTCCCTGCCCTCCCTCAAAATCACCAATAAATATAAGAAATAACCATATAAAAGGTGTTCAACCTCACTAGAAAGTAAATTTTTGTTTTTTGTTTTTAAAATAATATCCAAATCCAGCACCTAAAATGAGCACTCTGATAAAAGGATGATAGGAGTGTAAAACTAGTACAACTTTTACAGAGAACAATTTAAAAGTACACATTAAAAGACAAAAAAGTACATACCCTGCAGTAAGTGACTCATTATAAATATGGCAAACATACAGAGGAATAAAAAGCCATTCAAGATGGTTTGTAGAAATGAACAAAATAACAGTAGACACACAGACACTGAGGTGGTTACCATGGGGGAGGAGCTGAGGTGGGTGGGTAGGGAGGATGAGGGGGATAAAGGGGCACAAAAATTCTGTCATAACATAAGTTGGTCACAGGGACAGTGTACAGCATGGAGAATATAGCCAATGATTCTCTAACATCTTCCTGTGTTGACAGATAGTAACTGCACTAGTGGGGGTGAGGATTTAATACTATAGGTGACTGCTGAACCACTGCACTGTACACTTGAAACAAGATTGTATATCACACAATGGAATGTTATTCAGCCATAAAAAAAAGAAAGAAATCCTGCCATTTGTGACAACATGGATGGACCTAGAGGGTATTATGCTCAGTGAAATAAGCCAGACATAGAAAGACTAATACCATACGAGTTCACTTATTTGTGGACTATAAAAACAAAACAAAACAAAATGAACAGAACAGCAGTAGACTCACAGACACTGAGAAGTGATGGGTAGTTACCATATAGGTTTAGGTGTGTGTGTGTGTGTGGTGAGGGGGATAAAGAGGCACAAAAATCTCAGTCACACTACAAGTTGGTCATGGGGATGGAAGTGCAGTATGAAGACTATAGCCAATGATTCTGTAATATCTTTCTATGTTTACAGACAGTAACTGTGCTAGCTGGGGTGAGTATCTAATAATGTGTGTAGCTGTTTAATCACTGTGTTGTGTACTTGAAACCAATATAATAGTGTATATCAACTATACTTGAATAAAAAGTACACTTAAAAAAAGGTTGTATATCAATGATACTTCAACAACAAAAAAGAGATGGACTGTAGAATTGTTCACTGCACGTAAAACAAAATATTTAGTGCAAAAAAGTTGTTAAACTGTATATTTAAATGCTTATAAATGTATATACACAGAAAAATTCTGAATGGATATATTTTTTACTTTTAATAGCAGTTATCTCTGGAAGCCAGGTTTCTAGTTTTCTTCTGCTTACTTATCTATATTTCCTAATTTTGGCACACTGAGAATATCTTTTATTAAAAAAAGCTTTTCAAAATTATACCCGAGGAACTGCACAGGAAAGCTAAGAACCTTCCTCACAGGAGTCCCCTTATCTAAGCACTTACATCATATGGTTATTTATTAGGTTTCCTGCCTCACTAGAATGTGAGTTCCCACAAAACAGGAACTGAGTCTTACTCTTCCTTTTTTATTTCTCATGTCTATTTTAGTGTGTGATATGATAGTGAGCTGAAAGGATGAATGATAACCTTTAGCAGGGAGCCCCAAAGTCTCCCCATGCACTGCATTTAGATTCTGTATAGGAACCCCAGTCACTTGTGAAACACCCAAGGCTGGCCAGAGCCTTTCAGTAAATACGAATGCCATTTAACCAACTGCCCAAATGGGAAAACCCTGAAGTTTTCATTGACTCCTTTTTCCCCTCACACCTATGTGTTCTCAACAATCATTCTCCCCATTTCACTGCTCTGGACCAAGCCAGAAATCATCTCATCGGTCCCCTGCCTGCTCTACATGCTTCCTTCTGACGCACGGCAGTCTTCACACAACAGCCAAAAGAAACTTCTAAAGGGCAAATCTAATCATGCCACTCCAAGCTCAAAACCCTCAACGGCTTCCCATCACATGTAGACTAAAATCCAAAGTGTTCTCAGGCCTTACAAGCCCTGCCTGATCTGTCCTAGATGGCTACTTTGAACCTATACCTACCTGCCTCTCACTGGCTCACAGGGCTCCAGCCACAGGGGCCTGCTTACTATTTCTGGAACTTGTCAAGCATGTTCCCACCTCTCCCTTCCCCACTCTCATCTTTTTTTCCTCTTTGCTGGGAATGCCCTTCTTAAAACTGACCTTATCAAAAAGATTTCTGCTTAAAAGTCACTCTATCAAAATGGCTGTCTTTAACTACTTTTCTTGAAAACAGCAATCCTTCCCAACCAGCCTTCACTTGCTCTTCCTTTAAACTGCTTTATTTTCCTTCAGTGAACCACCTACCATAATTTTATCAATTAATTTGTTTTTTGTCAATCTCCCCCACTAGAATGTCTATTGGAACAAAGACCTTATTTTTTTTCCCCATTTGATATCAAGCACTTACAACAGTGCCTGCCACATTGAAGGTCCTGAATAAATACTTATGAGATAATTAGGTGAATGAATGAATAAATGAATGAACATGTTTCAAGTTCTCACATAATCCCAGTATTTGGGCCAGTGACTGCTCCAAACTACAGAATATTTCTTGAGGTCAACACCAGAAAGGGATGTTGTGATAAAGCAGGTAGAATACAAACACCACATTATTCAAGAACAATGTTGATGTTGCTGATTCTTGTCAATAGGCCCAGAGTTCCCCAACCCCGAGAAAGCCTCCCCATCTCTCATCCCACTACCATTTAAAACCCACATCCACCTTATTGAAAGTTTATGAACAGATTTAACAGACATTGTAAATTATTTCCATGAGGAAAAGTTAGTTACTTCATACCATGAGCAACCTCATTCCCATTAACCAATAATCATTGTTTGATATGTTGCCCTATAACAAAGAACAATAATATGATTTGTTAAAGCCACTAAAATTTTCCCTTGGCTTAATTATATCAGTAAAATGTGGCAAGAAGAGACCCTGAAAAATAAATACAGGCACTCTCACGGCATGTGAGGGTGAAGCCTCAAGTAACCAAGGACAGCTGTGGTCTATCTCATAAGTAGTATGTTAACTAAAAATAGATAAAGTTCTTAAGTTGGAGAATTACTTAAAAGACAAACAAGACTATGGTCAGTGTTATTTACAACATTCACATCCTTTCTAATATACATTCTTGTAAAAAAGCAGACCCACAACAGATCCAAAAATCTGCATAATCCTAGTTGTCCTGTCATTTAAGTACACTTTGAATGATATTCCTGAGAGTCAACTACAGTTGTTCAAAAACTCATGATTTTTCATAACACCAGAGTCAATATAGCACAGTGCAGAATCCAGGTTGTGGAGTCAGGCCAGCCTGAGTCAGAACTCCATTTCTGCTAGTTGGTTGCTGTGGGATCTTAGATCAGTTCTCTAACTTCTATGGACTCCAAAACTCATCATCCTTAAAATGCAAATAAGAAGACCCACTGTACAGAAGTGTTATGAAGATGGAGACAATGCATGCAAACCACTTATCAAGTACATCTTGTCTCAAGCAAAGATGATTAAAGAACGAATAAACAACACGCAGCAAACGGAGCCACAAAAACAGTGGAAGGGTGTCCACTCCTAGGAATTTAACCAAGAAAACAAAATCCCTGATTCAAAAAGACATGTACACCCCTATGTTTACTGAGGCACTTGCAATAGCCAAGATATGGAAGCGACTTAAGTGTCCATCAATAGCTGAATGGATAAAGAAGATGTGGTACACATACACAATGGAATATTATTCAGCCATAAAAAGTAAAGAAATCTTGCCATTTGCTACAACATGGATGGAGCTTGAGGGTATTATGCTCAGTGATATAAGCCAGGCGGAGAAAGACAAGTACCATATGATTTCACTTATTTGTAGAATATAAAAACAAAGCAAAACAGAAGGAACAAAATAGTGTTAGACTCATAAACACTGAGAAGTAACTAGTAGTTACCAAGGGGGAGGGGGACTGCTGAACCACTGTTGTGTACATTTGATAATTAAAAAAAAAAAGTCAAAGTAAGTAAAGTAACAAGTGCTGAATCTAAAGAAATAAACACTCTACCTACAGGATAATTTTCATAGGTCTAATAAGTTAATCAGAAAAGCTTTGCAGCTTAGGGATAGGTCAAAAGTACCCAACAGCTTATAACTACATGAAATGCTTAAATTTTATATTTCATTTTTCTACCAACTCTGCTGATCTTAGTGGCTTGTTCACTATCTACTTGGATATTTGGTAACTCACTGAAGTCACACAATACAGAGAAGGAACAGTTTCAGTTTCAAACCAGAAGTTCTTGATTTTCAAGACCACTGGTTTACAGTACAATTAATCTTTATCTGCTATTTGGTCTTTAATCTTAAGAACAAAAGACATGCCTTAATGTTCTAAGAAAATAGAGACCAACCTCTACCCTTTAGGATACATGTTTTAAATGAGATTATGTACCATAGTATTATGTTTGTGAATTCCGAAGATATTAAACAATAATGATACACACAAAATTTTTAAAAAGTGGAAGGGGGAAGTCTGTTTGCAAACATCTGCACACAGGCAGCCAAACAGGAAAACGTCCTCCACAAGGAGTCTAGAAATTAAAGCATGTATTGAGACACACACACCACGTGTCCTGAGAAGAAACAGCACCTTTCATCATAGCCCAAATCAGCCTTAAAAATTATTTCACCTTTCCACTAGCACTGACAATCCTAACCTCACACTTGCAGGTCTTTTTCTCCTCCACCTATGTGCTGCACCAAACCCAAATCTGTCCCTCTGAGGCCTAAAAGCGAAAATGAAAAACTGAGACATTACTGAATAGCTAACACTTACTTAGCAGAAAACTATTGACCCCGTAGTACCCAAGTTGTTGAAACTGTAACCTCCAGCCTTCTGTTTTGACAGTGACAACGTTCTTTGCTATACACGTTTCTGCAGAGAACCATGGCAGCAAGTAAACCGCCCGTGGAAATACCGTTTGCCCTATCTATACTTCCACTTTCCAAAGTTACTGATGCCCCAGGGGGCTCGGCCAGTCACACTCCCCCAAGCTCGGGCCCCGGCGGTGCTCTCTGCCAACAGCCGATTAACTGCTCGGGCATTTCCCCCACGGACCGCGTGATGCAAAGGGGAAGTCGGCGCCAAAGCAAGGGCTCGCGGGCTCCCCGCCGGTCCCAGGGCCCGCTCGGCACGAGGTGGGCGCGGGCGCAGGCTCGCGGCGGGGGGCTGCCCGCGGTACCTGGATGAGGCCGCTCTGGAACAGGGCGCTGTGCACGCAACCCGGGACCCTCCCGGGCAGCTCCAGCGAGCCGTTCTTGTTGCGGATCGTCCAGCCTCCCAGCAAGCTGAAGCTGCACGCCGCGGCCGTGGAGCTCACACCGCACAGCGCGAGCAGCAGGAGCAGGCGGAGGCGCATGCCGGGAGCAGGCGCAAGGTCCGCGCGGAAGCGCCGCGCGCTGGGGAGCAGGCCTGGATCCCGCGATCTCCCCCGAGCCCGCCCCATAAGGCCCCGCCCCTGAGCCCGGCCCCACCCCCATCCGGCCCCGGCCCCGCCCCGCCCCCCTCCGCTGGGCGGCCGGACAAGCAGCTGGGAGGAGCCGTTGGCGGGCGCTGCGGACCTGGAAAGGAAGCGAGGGTCCCGGTCAGGTTAAACAACGTTTCATTGAGGGTTTGTTAGCCTGCAGCCTAGGAAACACAGATTCAAGATGCACTTGAACTGTGTTCTGGGAGAGACTTACAAAGGGAAAAACTGCAAAGCTAAAATAAAGAAAATCATCTAAATTATCTGTCAACAAAATTGTGATTGGTGCTGTCAAGAGGTCAGGGTGCTTGTTAGGTGGGGTTGGTAGAGGGAGATCTCTTGGAACTACGAGGTTACGATATGCAGGTGGGTTTGAAAAACTACAAGGTGGAAACCAGCAGAATTCAAGTGGGTCCTTGAAAGCAGAAGCCAAGACCTTTCCCCTTTCCCTCAGCGCTGGATACAGAAGGCTTTCAGGGACTCCTTTCCAGCTGCCTCTGGGTCTGGGAACAGCTAAGCAGGGTTGAGCCCCCTCCCGCCTGCTCAACCACTAAACGGTGACAATAAAGGCTGGATTGGGGAGAGAAAAAAAAAACTTGTATAGCACAGTTCAAAGTTCAGGTTCATATTAGAGTGATGTCTTGCCAATGGGTTTCAGCCCGGGGCAAGTTCGCTATGGATTCAGTGTGACCACAGAAACGATAGTAGAACATTCTTGGGGCGAAAGGGTTTATTGCCCGGCTTGTTCTCCCAGCGGTAGGCCGAGCACTAGAGTTACATCCGCATCCAAGAGTCCGCAGCTTCTTATTTCTCCGTTGTCTCAGTCTCCGCCCAGAGAACTGGGCGGAGCTCTTTATATAGAGTCAATAAGGACGCATTGCCCACACGTGTGTCGTGAGCTAGCCAACCAGGGCCAGGTGAGAATCCTGGCCACAGGAACCTTCATTTTATTCACACTCCACCCCTCCAGGATTCTCACCTCTCAATCTATGTGACCTCAGTTCTCTGCAATGGTCCCTGTGCAAGAAAGCTGGAGCATTATAACCAAATTCCGTAACATAATACAATATACAAATAACAAAAATTATGACAAATTATAATAACCCTCAGCCTGAGGAGATCCATTGCCACCAGGTGGTCATCCTGGCTATATTCAAACCAGTCTTACTCAAATGAGTTAACCAAAAGAACCGTGGGTGGGCCTTACAATACCCACCTTCTCCATCCTCTCCAACAGAGAATCCTGCAGACACACAGGCTTATCTTGTTACTTTATCTCTGCCTTCTGTTTCGTCCTCAGCAGCTAGAACTGCCGCTCTGGTCCCAGTCGCTGCCACAGCTCCAGTCATCTTTCCGTCTGGTCCTGCCTTTTCACATCTGGGTCTTCATGACCTCCACGGGTGTCTTGCCAATGGGTTTCAGCCCAGGGTCAGTTCACTATGGATTCAATATGACCAAAGAAATAACAGCAGAACGTTCTTGGAGTGAAAGGGTTATACCCAACTTTATTTCCACCGTGGCAGGTCAATCACTAAAATCCCATTCACTCAGAATGAGTCTGCATGCAGCAAGCCTGTCTTGGCCTCTGGGCCTCTGTCATCTGCTCTGCTGTCCTGCAGCCTTGCAGCTGTGCCACCATGTCTCTCACAGAGCACTGGGCGGAGCTCTTTATATAGAGTCAACAGCCATGCATTGCCCACAGGTGTGCAGTGAGCTAGTCAACCAGGGCCAGGTGAGAACCCTGGCCACAGGCACTCTCATTTTATCCACACTCCACCCCTCCAGGATTCTCTCCTCTCCATCTATGTGCCCTTAGTCCTCTGCAATGGTCCCTGTGCAAGGAAGCTCGAACATTGTTCTCCAGCCTCTCCAGCAAAAACTCTTGCAGACACACAGGCTGGTCTCATGGCTCTGTCTCTGACCTCTGCCTCTTTAGTCATAATGGCTTGAACTGCTGCACTGGTTTCAGTTGTTGCCATAGCTCCAGTAAGATCCTATTTGGCTTCCTGTCTAATTTCCTTCCATCTACTCCCACCCCTATTAAATCATCCCACATCTGGGTCCTTGCAACCTTCATGGGGCCCCTTAAATTCTTCTTATGAGTCACCTTGCATTTTTTAATGGCCCTCTCAAGGCGGGCTGCACTGTCAGGGAAGACAGCTGTCTTGCCACTGGGTTTCAGCCCCAGGCAAGTTCACTATGGATTCAATACGACCAAAGAAATTGACAGCAGAACGTTCTTTGGGGTGAAAGGGTTTATTACCTGGCTTGTTCTCCTGGCGGTAGGTCGAGCACTACCGTCTCCGCCTCTGCCCAGAGCACTGGGCCGAGCTCTCTATATAGCACAATAATAGCTTATTGCCTAAAGGTGTGGAAGCAGTAGCCTAGCAACTGGCCAGTTACATCATCAGGTGGTTTAAGTTCAGTGAGGATCCTGGCCGTAGGAACCCCAAGTTACCCACAACAGCTTTCCCATCTCTGATCCTGACAGAACAACTCCATCCACCCCTAAGTCCCACAGCCACCAGCTCAGCCTGAGTATAGGGGCGGAGCATAGAGTGCCCCACGACCTGGGGAGGGCGCTGCTCCTCTCCTTGGGGAACTTTCAGCTGCTGGGTCTTTATTTTCTTTACAACCACTGGACGTGCTTTCAATACAGGAGGGGCCAGTGCCTCCAGCATCCCTCTTCATCCTTCCCCAGCTCCTCCATTACTGGGGCCGATGGCACCTTTCTCTGCACTCCCTCGAGTGCCTCCTCTGCTACGGTGCTTCACAGCAATGCTAGCTCAGTCTTCAGAAGCTCTCTTACCTTCATTCACCTCAATGCTTCGCAGCTGATGTTCTCATGCCACCTCCACCTTTGCTTTCCTCAGGAGTTTGTCTTTTTCCTTGATGGCCTCTTCCTCCTCCAGAACACCTGGCAGCACTGCTGTCTCCTTCTGTAAAGAACTGTTTACCTCTCCAATGGCACCTTGCTGCAGGCGTTTTCGTGCTGCCTCCTCTCACATCAATGCCATTTCTTTCTTCAGGGAATCCACAGAAGTTTGCACCTCGCGTTCTCATGCCACCATTTCTTGGGTCTCTTCTGTAGACCTTTTTAATACTGTGAGTAGCAGCCAACCCACAGTCCCCGCTGCCTCACGGGCACTCTGCTTCTCAAAGGATCTACTTACTATACCAAGGGCCTCCCCTAATGCCTCAGGTGTCACCTCCACTTGCCTCCAGTCCTGGGGTGGGGCCCCGTCCTCTAGGAGGCAAGCCCACCACATACCCATTGGGGGACAATCCACTGTCTCCCCATTCACAGAGGCAGCCCGCTGAAACACCCCTCCCATAAGGGCAGCCTGTCTTTTTCCTTGGTCAAACAATGAACTCTCACCAATTGTCTTGCCAATGAGTTTCAGCAGGTCAATCACTAAAATCCCGTTCACTCAGCAAGTCTGCATGCAGCAAGCCAGTCTCTGCCTCTGGGCCTCTCAGCCTGCACAGCCGTCCTCTGGGCCTCTGTCCTCGGTGCTGCCACCACTCCAGCCTCTGCTCTGCTCTCCTGCAACCTTGCAGCCCTGCCACCATGTCACTCACAGAGCACTGGGCAGACCTCTTTATATAGAGTCAACAGCCATGCATTGCCCACAGGTGTGCAGCGAGCTAGTCAACCAGGGCCAGGTGAGAATCCTGGCCACAAGAACTCTCATTTTATCCACAACAGGGCCCTTTAAATTCTTCCTTCAAGAAGCAGACCATATTTCAATTTGTGCTTGAGCCTGAGGACAGAAGCAGAGCATGGAGTGCTCCACAACTTGAGGAGAGGGCTGCACCTCTCCTGAAAGAACCTGCAGTTGCCGAGTCCTTCGGGCTTTCGACCAGCTTTCAACCAGGTGGGATCTCAACCGAGGAGGGTCTGATACCTCCAGCACTGGCAGGGCCTCCACCCTCACCTGTTTGTCAAACCTCAGCTCCTCCATTTCTGGGGCTGACGGCTCCACTACATCCTTCACCTGCCCCATGGCACCTGACAGCCTGAGCTTCATGCTGCTTCTTCTCAGCCTGCTTCCTCTCGGGCTGCCATGACATCCTTTACTATTCCACAGCACTTTGTAGTGATGCCATTTCAGTCAACAACGAATTTTCTTTCTCTTGGGGTGGACCCCAGTCCTCCACCCCTTCACAGTACCACATATCCACAGGGGACACTCGAATGTCTCCCTGTCCATAGCTGCAGCCTGCTGAAACACTCCTTCCGTGAGGGCAGCCTGTTCTTCCTTGGTCACCAATGAATCCTGCCAACTACACCAATTGTTTTGCCAATGGGTTTCAGCCCTGGGCAAGTTCACCATGGATTCAATGTGACCACAGAAATGAACATTCTTGGGGCAAAAGGGTTTACTACCTGGCTTGTTTTGCTGGCGGTAGGTCGAGCACTAGAGTTAAGTCTGCATCCAACAGTCTGCAGGTCTGCAATCCTCCATGTCTTTGCCTCCACCCAGAGCACTAGGCCAAGTTCTTTATATAGAGTCAATAACAATGCATTACCCACACATGTGTAGTGAGCTAGCCAACCAGGGCCAGGTGAGAATCCTGGCCACAGGAACCTTCACAGGTGATTATGTGTTTGGCCTTGTCTCCATAATGTCAATCTGATTAATCTCTATTGTCCAACAAATGTGACTCTGTCTTGATTCCCGAAAAACAATTTAGAAGTGTGTTTATTTTTACCCCTTTTGATGAAATCTGTCCAATGGATGGCATTGATGATCAGTTTTTCCTCTCTTTTTTTTAAATTTCTTTTTATGTTTGAGGAAGGTCCCATTTCATTGCTAGGGTAGTTATATTTATTGCCCTGGGTCAATCTATCCAGCTGGTCCCTTGGTGGGGGGAAATGGTTTAGTATATGAGGCTGTCTAGGAGCTGGGACAGATTAGGCTGATTTGAGTAACAAGGCAGTTGTGTGTTGGGACAGGATCGGACAGATATTTTAGATAGAGGCGCCTGTTGTTTAAAGCAGGGAAAGTGGGATAGAGAGTCTGACATTTGGGGATTAGGGTCGTGATACACTGTATCCAGAGAAGTTGGATACATTTGGAAGAAGTGATTAGGAACAACATAAGGAATGGAAACCATGTGAGTGATAGTAAAACAATCAGGAAGAACACTTGGAGACCTTAGCACAATAGATTTTCAAGTCCAGTAGGTAACCAGTTGAAAAGATCAGACAATCCCAAAAATATTTGGGTTTTTTTCTAATATGGCAATGTTATTAGCCTTTTATACATCTAATTGTTGAACAAGCTTTCCAGATATATTTATGGAAAAACAACATTTTCCTAAGAGCTAGCATGGTCCATCCATTTGGGCAGCTAACATGTCACAAGCTCTTCACTTCTATAAGACTATGTCAGCCAAGGAGTCTATTATTGCTTGTTGTTCTTCTATGACAGACATAGCAGCCTCCCAGGACTGTTGTACTAAAATGGAAATATTTCTAATGGATTTTTCAAGTTCACCAATGCCATCGAACCAGAAAAAATATGTTAAGATAAAGTGGCCCATTCCTTGTCTATCAATAATAGGATTATCGGTGGTCCACCAATTGCCAAAAGGTGTGAAACTGAAATCAAGGTCTCTTATAGAAAGCTTTTGAAAAGATTGGTAGAGAAAGAAACGTGAATTAGGTATCCAGGCAGAGGGGCCTACAGAGGTCAGATTATATGCACTGGGAGTAATGCTCTAAAACTACTGGTTCCTGGCTAGGAGATGGGCAAGGTGAGATAAAAGCAGAACCCACAAAGGAAGAAATATCCAGAGTCTGCAAGGTAGACTACACTTTTGTACCCTCATTCTCAGACTTTAGTGTGGGTAGTATTGATGCCCAGTTCTGCTGGGGACATTGCAGGTTTCCAGGTAGCCCAGGGGTTATTAAGCCATGATAGGGTATAAGCTGGGTAATAATCATCTATTCATAGGGGAGTAGTTTGGCTGGGAAGAGTTGCGAGAAGGATTAAAGTGGCACTGTAGGATACAGAGACTCTGGGTTAATAGGAAGGGTTTGGGGATCTTTGTGGAACTAGTTGAGTTTGTGAGATTATATAAGAGAAGGGGGACCTCCTTAGGAGGATGGTAAGGATTATTGAGTTTCCATGTTTTCCCTGAATATTGATCAATTCCCCCAGAGGTGTTGGGGATGGGGTAGATGTTGGCCTCCCAATTTCCAGTTGCATTAATAAGGGGTAGCCCCGGGTCAGAGCTACATTTAGACATGTTATATTGAGGAATGTTATTAAAAGGGATGAAGGTCCTTTCTGTGGAATTGGGCTCTATGGTATAGTTGCATAGAGGTGGATCTAGTTGCCCTAAGAAAGGTCTGAATCCTTCACTGTTGTGTAAATGGATGGAGTGTTTTCAGGGGAAATGATATATTTTTCATAAGGGGTGGGGTGAGTGATTGGCAAGGTCAGCATGGATGACTTCTTTGTCTAAACTGGGTAGTGGGCCAAAGCCAGGCTCATATGAGTGGGAATATTAGGATATAGGAGAATCCATTATTTTGGGGAGAGAAGCTAAAAAAAAAAACCTCCAGGAGAGAGAGGAATTCCAGGGAGTTCGAGTTATGATAAAGGATGACCTGCTTGGGTGCAAACTGGACATGTTAGTAAGTGAGGCCCAGCACTGTGTAGCGGGGATACAAAAGAGAGGGCCAAAAAGGCATGGGCCACACTTGGAAGAAATAAGAGAACTGGAAATATTTCAGATAAGTGATCAATGGGCAAGACGGAAGGTAGGTTCAGGAAGATGCCAGATTGTTTCAGGATTGCCATCTCGGTAGAGGATTATGTCTTCAAAAGTGTACTGTCTGCTGAGTTCCGGGAAGATGGCGGCGTGAGCAGGGTGGCAGAAATCTCCTCCCAACACTATATTTATCTACGAAAACACAGCAAATACATCTATTCCTAAAAGAGAGACCAGAATACACAGGAAAGCGCACAGCGTGCAGCTACACCTGAGAGGACACGGCACCCCATGAGGCGGGTAAGATACAGAGCCACAACCCGGCAAGACCTGAGCACTCCCCCACCCCAGCGTACCAGCGGGAGGAGAGGATTCAGAGCCGGGAGGGAGTGGAAGTACACCCCCGCGAAATAACCAGCCCCAGTGATCTGCGCAGGGAGTGCTGACACACATACAGTGGTGTAGCAGAGATTGGAGACACAGACGATGCAGTATCTGAGTGGGGAATGTGCCAGGGTGCTTACAGCCGGCTTCCTGGAAGGAAAAAAAAACAAAAGCGTGTGCTTTTCTCAGCAATCTTAAAGAGACAGGAGCCCAGGGGAGGAGCCGGATTCCCCCAGCACATTCAGCCCAGCGTGCTGGGAGTCCTGGGGAGTTTCGGACCCCTTAGCTGGCGACTGGGAAAGGGTGGCCGCACTTAGACTTCCCACAGAGATCAACAGCCTCCCATTCATTCCCACCCTGCCAGAGCTATAAAGGGCCCTGTGGAGTAGAGTAGCATTGCCAAGGCTGCTGAATAGTGGAGCAACAGCGCCACCTACAGCATCCCTACATAATCTACACGCGGTGGGCATTCTTTCTTTTTTTTTTGGTTGTTTTCTTTTGATTTTGCTTTTTTCTTCTCTTTCTTTTTTTGTTTCTTTTCTTTTCTTTAGTTCTTTTTCTTTCTTTCTTCCTTTTTTTCCTTTTAAAGTATTAAAGAGCCCAGCTGACATACGCGGCAACTAGCAGCAGCCACTTCTATAGCCATGAAAAGACAGAGGAATATGGTCCAGACTAAGATCAACCAGACAACCCCAGAGAGAGAGCCTGAAGGGATGGAAATGCACAATCTCCCTGAAAAAGAATTCAGAATAAAAGTCATAACCATGCTGATGGATCTACAGAGAAATGTGCAAGAGCTGAGGGAGGAAGTGAGGAAAGTGAGGAAACACAATGCAGAAATCAGACAAGTGATCGACGGGTTTACAAGCAGACTGGATGAGATGCAAGACACTGTTAATGGAATAGAAACCAGAGAACAGGAATACAGAGAAGCTGAGGCAGAGAGAGATAAAAGGATCTCTAGGAATAAAAGAATATTAAGAGAACTGTGTGACCAATCCAAACGGAACAATATTCGCATTATAGGAGTACCAGAGGAAGTAGAGAGAGAAAAAGGGATAGAAAGTGTCTTTGAAGAAATAATTGCTGAAAACTTTCCCATGCTGGGGAAGGAAATAGTCTCACAGTCCACGGAAGCCCACAGATCTCCCAACACAAGGGACCCAAGGAAGACAACACCAAGACACATAATAATTAAGATGGCAAAGATCAAAGATAAAGACAGAGTATTAAAGGCAGCTAGAGAAAGAAAAAGATCACCTACAAAGGAATACCCGTCAGACTATCATCAGACTTCTCAACAGAAACCTTACAGGCCAGAAGAGAATGGCATGATATATTTAACATTATGAAACAGAAGGGCCTCGAACCAAGAATATTGTATCCAGCATGATTATCATTTAAATATGATGGAGGGATTAAACAATTTCCAGACAAACAAAAGTTGAGAGAGTTTGCCTCTCATAAACCACCACTACAGGATATCTTAAACAGACTACTCTAGAGTAAAGCACCCTAGCCTAAAAAGATGTCACCAGAGAAAATAAAATCATACCAAAGAAAGCAGACCATCCAAATACCAACTAAAGGCAAAGAATTAAACACCTAGTATATAAAGAATGGATGAGGAAGAATAAGAAGGGAGAGAAATAAAGAAACATCAGACGGTGTTTACAATAACTTAACAGGAAAGTTAAGTTAGATTGTTAGATAGTAAAGAAGCAACCCTTGAACCCTTGGTAACCACGAAACTAAAGTTGGCAATGCCAATGAGTACATATCTATCGATAATCACCCTAAATGTAAATGGACTGAATGCACCAATCAAAAGACACAGAGTAACAGAATGGATAAAAAAGCAAGACCCATCTATATGCTGCTTACAAGAGATTCACCTCAAACCCAAAGATATACACAGACTAAAAGTGAAGGTATAGAAAAAGATATTTCATGCAAACAACAAAGAGAAAAGAGCAGGTGTCGCAGTACTTGTATCAGACAAAATAGACTTCAAAACGAAGAAAGTAGCAAGAAATAAAGAAGGACATTAAATAATGATAAAGGGGTCAGTCCAACAAGAAGATACAACCATTATAAATATATATGCACCCAACACAGGAGCGCCAGCATATGTGAAACAAATACTACCAGAATTAAAGGAGGAAATAGAAAGCAATACATTCATTTTAGGGGACTTCAACACACCACTCACTCCAGAGGACAGATCAACCAGACAGAAAATAAGTAACAACACAGAGGCACTGAACAACACACTAGAACAGATGGACCTAACAGACACCTACAGAACTCTGCACCCAAAAGCAACAGGATACACATTCTTCTCAAGTGCACAAGGAACATTTTCCAGAATAGACCACGTATTAGGCCACAAAAAGAACCTCAGTAAATTCAAAAATATTGATATCCTACAAACCACCTTCTCAGATCACAAAGGTATAAAAGTAGAAATAAATTTTAGAAAGAAACGAAAAAGACTCCCAAAGAAATGGAGACTTAACATTCTCCTAATTAATCAATGGGTTAACGACCAAATCAAAACAGAAATCAAAGAATATATGGAGACTAATGACAACAACAACACAAAGCCACAACTTCTATGGGACGCAGCAAAGGCAGTTCTAAGAGGAAAGTATATTGCAATCCAGGCCTGTTTAAAGAAGGAAGAACATTCCCAAATGAATAGTCTAAAGACATAATTACTGAAATTGGAAAAAGAAGAACAAATGAGGCCCAAAGTCACTAAAAGGAGGGACATAATAAAGATCAGAGAAGAAATAAATAAAATTGGAAAGAATAAAACAACAGAAAAAAATCAATGAAACCAAGACCTGGTTCTTTGAAAAAACAAACAACATAGATAAACCCCTAGCCAGACTCATTAAGAGAAAAAGAGAATCTACACACATAAACACAATCAGAAATGAGAAAGGAAAAATAACGACGGACCCCACAGAAATACAAAGAATTATAAGAGAATACTATGAGAATCTATATGCTAAGAAGCTGGAAAACATAGAAGAAATAGACAACTTCTTAGAAAAATACAACCTTCCAAAACTGCCCAAACAAGAAACAGAAAAACTAAACAGACCAATCACCAGCAACGAAATTGAAGAGGTAATCAAAAAACTACCCAAGAACAAAACCCCCGGACCAGATGGATTCACCTCTGAATTCTACCAGACATATAGAGAAGAAATAACACCCATTCTCCTTAAAGTTTTCCAAAAAATAGAAGAGGAAGGAATACTTCCAAGCTCATTCTATAAAGCCAGCATCACTCTAATACCAAAACCGGGCGAAGACCTCACCAAAAAAGAAAATTACAGACCAATATCCCTGATGAATGTAGATGCAAAAATACTCAGCAAAATATTAGCAAACCGAATTCAAAAATAAATCAAGAGGATCATACACCATGATCAAGTGGGATTCATCCCAGGGTTGAAAGGATGGTACAACATCAGAAAATCCATCAACATCATCCACCACATCAACAAAAAGAAGAACAAAAACCACATGATCATCTCCATAGATGCTGAAAAAGCTTTTGACAAAATTCAACATCCATTCATGATTAAAACTCTCAACAAAATGGGTATAGACAGCAAGTACCTCAACATCATAAAGGCTGTATATGACAAACCCACAGCTAACATCATACTTAATGGCAAGAAGCTGAAAGCTTTCCATCTAAGATCGGGAACAAGACAGGGATGCCCACTCTCTCCACTGTTATTCAGCATAGTACTGGAGGTCCTAGCCACGGCAATCAGACAAAACAAAGACATACAAGGCATCCAGATTGGTAAAGAAGAAGTCAAATTGTCACTATTTGCAGATGACATGATATTGTACATAAAAAACCCTAAAGACTCCACTCCAAAACTACTAGAACTAATATCTGAATTCAGCAAAGTTGCAGGATACAAAATTAACACACAGAAATCTGTTGCTTTCCTATACACTAACGATGAACTAACAGAAAGAGAAATCAGAAAAACAATTCCATTCACAATTGCATCAAAAGAATAAAATACCTAGGAATAAACCTAACGAAGGAAGTGAAAGACCTGTATTCTGAAAACTACAAGACACTCCTAAGAGAAATTAAAGAGGACACTAACAAATGGAAATGCATCCCATGCTCTTGGCTAGGAAGAATAAATATTGTCAAAATGGCTATACTACCTAAAGCAATCTACAGATTCAATGCAATCCCTATCAAACTACCAACAGCTTTCTTCAATGAACTGGAACAAATAATTCTAAAATTCATATGGAACCACAAAAGACCCCGAATAGCCAAAGCAATCCTGAGAAGGAGGAATAAAACAGGGGGAATTACGCTCCCTGACTTCAAGCTCTACTACAAAGCCACAGTAATCAAGACAATTTGGTATTGGCACAAAAACAGACCCACAGACAAGTATAACAGAATAGAAAATCCAAACATTAACCCAAACATATACAGTCAATTAATATTTGATAAAGGAGCCTTGGATATACAATGGGGAGATAACAGCCTCTTCAGCTGCTGGTGTTGGAAAAACTGGACAGCTACATGTAAGAGAATGAAAGTGGACTACTGTCTTACCCCATACACAAAAGTAAACTCAAGGTGGATCAAAGACCTGAATGTAAGTCATGAAACCATAAAACTCTGAGAAAAAAAAAACATAGGCAAAAATCTCTTGGACATAAACATGAGCGACTTCTTTAAGAACATATCTCCCCGAGCAAGGGAAATAAAAGCAAAAATGAAAAGTGGGACTATATCAAGCTGAAAAGCTTCTGTACAGCAAAGACACCATCAGCAGAACAAAAAGACATCCTACAGTATGGGAGAATATATTCATAAATGACGTATCCGATAAGGGGTTGACACCCAAAATATATAAAGAACTCACGCACCTTAACAAACAAAAAGCAAATAATACAATTAAGAAATGGGCAGAGGACATGAATAGACACTTCTCCAAAGAAGAAACTCAGATGGCCAACAGGCACATGAAAGGATGCTCCACATCGCTAATCATCAGAGAAATGCAGATTAAAACCACAATGAGATATCACCTCACACCAGTGAGGATGGCCAACATCCAAAAGACAAACAACAACAAATGTTGGCAAGGATGTGGAGAAAAGGGAACCCTCCTACACTGCTGGTGGGACTGCAAATTAGTTCAACCATTGTGGAAAGCAGTATGGAGGTTCCTCAAAAAACTCAAAATAGAAATACCATTTGACCCAGGAATTCCACTCCTAGGAATTTACCCTAAGAATGCAGCAGCCCAATTTGAAAAAGACATATGCACCCCTATGTTTATCGCAGCACTATTTACAATAGCCAAGAAATGGAAGCAACCTAAGTGTCCATCAGTAGATGAATGGATAAAGAAGAGGTGGTACATATACACAATGGAATATTATTCAGCCATAAGAAGAAAACAAATCCTACCATTTGCAACAACATGGATGGAGCTAGAGGGTATTATGCTCAGTGAAATAAGCCAGGCAGAAAAAGACAAGTATCAAATGATTTCACTCATATGTGGAGTATAAGAAGAAAGAAAAAAAGTGAAGGAACAAAACAGCAGCAGACTCACAGAACCCAAGAACGGACTAATAGTTACCAAAGGGAAAGGGATTGGGGAGGATGGGTGGGAAGGGAAGGATAAGGGGGGAAAAGGGGCATTATAGTTAGCAGACGTAATGTTGGGGGGGCACGGGGAGGGCTGTACAACTCAGAGAAGACAAGTAGTGATTCTATAGCATCTCACTACGCTGATGGACAGTGACTGTAATGGGGTTGGTGGGGGAGACCTGCTGAAGGGGGTAGTTTAATCACTATAATATTGCACATGTAATTGTAGATTAATGATACCGAAATGAATTGTAAAAATAAATAAATAAAACTTTTTAAAAAAGTGAATTGTCCATAAATCAGTTCAATGGAGATATAGTCAAGAGCAGCAAACCTGGAGCAGGAGAGGACTTAAGTTCTGTTTCAGGCATTCGAGTTAGTGTGAGGAAGGCCTAACAACAGAGTGCGCGTCACTTGACAGGGATATGGAATGATTGTGAAGTCTCAGGCAATCCAGGACACAGGGAGGATAGTATCCTTTTGAAAACCAAGATGGCTAGAGTGGTTGTCTGTGTCAAGATTAGGAAATTCAGGAAATAGAAATAGGAATTGTTCACAGTACGCAGGCTTGATTTGGATTCAGGAAAGCTGTCCACCACAGACGTTGGCCACATTACAGCTCCAGTCAGGAGCGTCCCTGAATGACACCTACGAAGAGAAATCTTCCCAGTGCACAGAGCTGTGAGACCCTCCTTTGGTTTTTCACTTAATGTGAAAGGAGAGGTGGCCTGAGGAACTGTTACACACTGACGGCTGGGCAAAGCCAAGTCTTGTTTGGTCAGGGCCTTAAAAGAAATAAGCATGGAAACAGAGCACGGAAGATGGGTGACATGGAGATGTGAGTAGGTAACATGCAGATGGGCACTGTGGTTTCTTTGCGTCTCCCATTTATGCTCACAAAAGAACATGTACCACAGAGAAGGCTCTTGACCGTCAAGGACATAGAAAGACAGTCCTGTGGATCTCAGCAAGCCTCTCTGTGGACCACTCCATTCCTTGACACTGAGCATGTGAAGAAAGTGGCCAGGGTAACAGGGATAAAAACTGCCTGGACCCAACAATGTGGGCTTTCTCTCACCAAGGATGGTAGTGCTGCCTTTTCTGATTGCTGAGCAGCCAGCAGCAGGGACTGATGCTGAGCCCTGGGTAATGGAATCACTTCTCAGGAGGACCAGCCAGCCACCTGGCTGATTGCTCTCCTTGGACCCCTTCCTCCTTGGTAGAGCACCAAACTGACCTACTGGAATTAATACATATTCTGAATATGCTCTGCCTTCCCTGAATGCAGTGTATCCACTAGCACCATCTGAGAGTTTATAGAACTCTTGATCTCTTGACATGGTATTCCTACGACATTGCCTTAGAAAATAGATGCACTTGATGTCAAAGAAGATGTGAGGATAGGCTCATGACCTTGAGAATCATTGATTTTATCCATCAGCCCATCACTCAGGAGCAGCCAACCTAAGAAAAATACTGGAATGTACTGTGGAAATGCAAGCTGAGGTGTCAGCTGTAGGATGGCATCTTGTGGCATCGGAGCATCGTCCTTCAGGATGCAGTGGATGCTCTGGATTCTGGCCATCACATGATGCCATGTCCCCCAGAAGCGGAATACACAGGTATAAGAACCAACATGCAGAATAAGGAGTAGCTCCTCGCGCCATCAGTCTCAGTGACTCACTGATTAAATTAGTATTTCCTGTCCTTGAAACCATGGACTCTGTTACGTCAGAAGTCTTGCTTCCATGGGTGGGGAAGGTACAGAGTTCCACCCAGTTGGAAGTTGTGACTAATACTTTGAAGTCACTTTGGTTTCCTCATTCTGTGAAACAAACAGGTGGAAAATGAGTTAAAGTACTGGCTTGGGTAATGAACTCTGATTACCAGACAAAGGTAGGGTTGCTGCAACCTAATGAATGCAGGGGAATTATGTTTGGAACCTAGGGGAGTCAGTGGACTATCTCTTAACACGTTCATGCCCAGTGTTAACTGTCAGTGGGAAATCAAGTAACTGTGACCCAACAGAGACAAGACAACCCACCAAGGCAACGTACATGGGCCAAGGCGCCCCAGTCCAGGCCTGACCTACCCAGTCCCAAGATGATTTTGGCTGTTGTCGTCACTTTGAATCTCGGATGAGGCTCCAAGCATGGAATCTGGCTTCCTCAGCAAGCTGCCCTAAGGTTCTTTCCTGCTTTCTCTGCCTCACTTCTCTTTTCCTACACTGTCACTATTTTGGAAATGTACCTCCTCCTTAAATATTAACAATTAAGCTTTCTTCAGTGTCTCTCTGTCTGCTAGGGAATTCAGGCAAAGACAATACTCTCTCCAATTTTTATTCATTAGGTTACTCAATCATTCTAGGGCTAGCCAATACAAATTAGACAGCTAGGACTGTTCAACAGAAATGAAATGTGAGACTCATATGTCACTGAAAAATATTAGTAGTCACATTTTAAAAAGTAAAAAGAAACAGGTAAAATTAATTTTCATAATACATTTTATTTAAACCAATATGTTCAAAACATTATCATTTCAATATGTAGTCAATATAATTATTGAGATATTTCACACTTTTCCATATTAAGACTTCAAAATCCACTGTGAATTTTATACTTACAGCACATCTCAACTTAAATGCTAACTTTTGACCTGATGCAATTTTATACATTTTACAAGGACAAAGATTCCGCATTTGTTCCAAAATATTGAAAGACAATTCTGCATGGGTCTTTTATTTATATTTCTGAACATTGTGTATCCAGAGGCACTAGATACTTTTGTTGCAGACTATCTTTGAAAGGATGTTTGTATATGGAAGAACATCTGTGTCCTACCTCAGGCAGTTAGGCAGAGAGCAAATTCTCTCTTTCCTCTGCCTTTTTGTTCTATTTAGGCCCTCTGTGGATTAGATGATGCTGATTCACATCAGGGAGGATAATCTGATTTACGTAGTCTACCTATGCAATCTGATCTGAATTAATGATTCAGTGCTAATCTCTTCTGGAAACATCTCCACAGATGCACCTCAGAAATGATGTGTAACCAGTTGTCAGGACATTTTGTGGCCCAGTCAAACTGACCCACAAAATTAACAGTCACAGTATACAATTCAGTGAGTTTTAGCAAGTGGAAATACTTGTGTAATCACTAATCCCACTAAGATACAGAACATTTCATCCTAGAAAGTTCCCTTGTGTTTCTTTCTAATCAAATTCCCCTCATCCCAAGTAACCACTGTTCTGATTTGTCTCACCATAGTTTAAATTTGTCTCTCCTTGAATGTCATGGAAATGGAATCACAAACAATGTTTTTTGACTTCTTTTGTTCAATAGAATTGTTTTTCAAATTTATCCATGTCATTCCTCCTTATTCTTGAAACATATTTTCCTTGGTATGGAATTCTAGAGTGGTAGCTATTTGTTTCTCAGAGCACTGAAGAAAATATTCAACTCTCACCTACTTCCAAGATTTATGAAGTATCTTTCATTTTTGCTCTTGAGTCAACCTGTTGTTTCTTTGCAAGTAACCTACTTTACTTGCAGAACAAGTGGCAGCTTTGTGTGGACAGCTGGATCACAGGTGGACGGCACACGTGCTGAGCAGAGGCTTGTTGAAGAAGCAAGCTTAGGGGTGCGGCTCTCCAGGAAGAAAGAATAGGAAGCTGTGAATAGGCCATGCAGGAACTTTGGTTTCTGTCTCAAGAAAGCTCCAAAAAGATTATCACCTGAAAAAAGAAGATTCTCACCTGGCCAAGGCTGCAAGGTCATAGATGGATCATGTCCTGGACCTGTGGACATTTACCGATGTCTTCACACACACACTACCAGCCTGTCAGGGGCCAAGCTACTCGTGCTGCTCAACAAAGTTCAGGCTCGAGGATGCCTTCAGAAGATCTGGAAGCCTCCCAGCTGGCCCTTGTTATTTCCCGCTATATTATATTATTAACTTTCCCATGCGCTTCATTACTTGGAGCTCTAACAAAAAGTACACCATAATTCTCAAGAAATATAACAAGAATTTACCCCTTTTATTTTCAGTTTTACTCCAAATACTTAAGGCAGGTAGCCAAAGCTCAGGGAAAGCTCACCCTCCCTTTCCTGCTTACTCAGAAGAAACTCCCTCTTTGGAACCTATACAAGCTTGCCCCTTATTACAGCAGAGGAGTTTTATAAGAAATTACAGCATAAAGAGATATGGGAACCAGGACTGTGAGGAGGATCCCCTCCTGACTCACCAATTGCCCAGAAAAGAATTAGTAATGAGCTTCCTTTTCCCACTATAGAAGGACCCCCTAATGTAGCTGTAGAGATTTAGAGTAGAAAATGGTGCTTTTCTAAAGGTAAACGTAACATGGGAAAAATTAATTGATGGACTCTGTTTCCCAGTCCTATTTCATATACTAGGGTTCATGATCTATACATGAATAGGTAGTTTTTGATTAATAGAACAATGGTTAGTGCAGTTCAGTTTTTTTTTATATATAGAAAAGAATGAAAAGGAATAGGCCCAGCTGGTGTTTGTTAAGTGAGAAACAAAAGGAAAGGTGTGTTAATCAGTAGAATGCTTACTGGAGTAGAAATGGTTAGGGGGAGTTGATAAGTAATCAAGGACAGAACAAACAAGACCAAGACAGCCTTTAGGACCTAATTGCCCTTGCTATTGTTTCAATACCATGTAAGACGCCACACCCCAGGACACTGGAGACCGCGGGAAATTGAGTTTAGAATTAGTTAATGGTTGTCTGTTAAGTTCCCCACTCAGAATTCTATTGATTGTTAACTTGTATAAAATAAACGACTACTAGCCTTATGCTAGGAGATGCTTGCACCTTAGTGTGGGTGTCTTCTCACTCGCTGACGCCGTCTCACTCCCCTTCGAGACCTCACCCCAGCTGGAGCTGGACTCCTGCACCAGCCCTCCCCCGACCCACACCAGGACACCTGGAGCGCCTCTCTTCTCCAGCAACATCCCTCCGTTGCCCTTTACTGAGAAAACTTAACATCATGTTCGTTTTAAAGGAGAAATGCTTAAAGGAGTTCAGTTTGTCACAGAAGATATTGAAAGGTACAAATGGAGCCTAGAGGCAATAAACTGAACTCAAACTCCAATAGACATGTTAGACTGACTCCTCATGTCTCTCCATGTTTTTAGACTCTTTCTTATCTTTACATTTCTCTGTGCCACCCTCATAATTTCTTCATATCTTCCACTTCCCTAATTATTTATTTAGCTGTATATACTGGGCTATTAAACCTATCAATGTTTTCTAGATACTAAACCCGTATCAGGTATATGGTTTGCAAATATTTTCTCCTGTACTGTAGGTTGTCCTCACTCCAATAGTGTCCTTTGACACACACAAGTTTAGAATTCTGATAAAGTCCAATTTACCTACTTTTTCTTTCATTGCTTGTGCTTTTGGCTTTTGGTATCATATCTGAGAATTTATTGCCAAATACAAAGTCATGAAAATTTACTCCTGTTATCTTCTAAGAATTTTATGGTTTTAGATCTTATATTTAGGACTTTAAACCATTTTGAGTTAATTTTTACATGTGATGTGAAGCAGGAGTCCAAATTCATTATTTTGCATGTGACTGTAGCCAGCTGTCTCAGCATCAATTGTTGAAGAGCCTCTTCTTTCCCCATTGAGTGGTCTTGGCATCCTTGTGGAAGAATCAATTGGTCAGATACATATGGGTTTATTTCTGTACTCCCAGTTCTATTTCATTGATCTATATGTTTATCTTCATGCTACTACCACACTCTTTCGATCACTGTAGTTTTATAGTAAATTTTGAAGCCAGAAATTATGAGTCCTCAAACTTTGTTCTTCTTTTTCAAGATAGTTCAACTCTCTGTGCTCCTTTGAAAGTCCATATGAATTTTTAAATGTTCCATTTCTGCAAAAACAGTCATTAGGATTTCGATAGGGATTGCACTGAATCTGTATACTGCTTTGAGGATCATTGCCATCTAAACAATAATACATCTAATCCATGAACAAAAAATATCTTTCAATTTATGTAGGACTTCTTTCTTTCAGAAATGTTTTATAGTTTTCAGTGTACAAGTTTTGTACTTTCTTGCTTAAATTTTATTCGTTTTTTTGATGTTATTGTAAATGGAATTTTCTTAATTCCATTTTCAGATTGTTCATTGCTAGTTTTAGAAATATAACTAGCTAATTTTTTGTGGAATTTTTTTGTATCCTGCAATTATTAGCTCTAGTAGATTTTTTATTCTTCTTTTTTAGGATTTTCTATCTCATGTCATCATGAATAGTTTTACTTCTTCCTTTCCAATTTGAATGACCTGGTATTTTTAATGTCTCAGATTTTTGCAAGTCAGGATGGCTCCCACTCATGGTGCTATGTTCCCTTGTACTTTTTTTCTTTCTGGTTTTTAACTGGGAGCTATTATTGAGTTCCTGCAGAGTATTTGCTTCTACAAGCACCAGTTGCTCTGATTTGAAACTACTTTAAACATTAAATCTTCTGCTTGAGTTTTCTGGGACCACCTCTGTAGTAAGATTTAGGGCTGTGAATCTTCACAAAGGCCAAACTATTATTACAAATTCTGAAAGAATTTTCTCCTGCCATAGAGCACCAAGTTTCAATATAAGCAGACTCCCATTTTATGTAGTAGGATGGGTTTCTTCTCTTTGACAACACTCTGGATACTTTCTGGACTTGACCAGTGTCTCAAAAATTAAAGTACAATTCACTAGTTTTTTAGGTGTTTTCAAGATGAAAGCTGGTTTCTGGTTATATTCTGGTTCCTTTGGGGTTCATTGTTTCAACTTACTTTGTTTTAAGAATACACCTTTCTTCCTTGACAAATTGACACACTAAAAAAAAAAGTTTTTGCATGTTTCGTTGCTTCTTCACAGGAGAGGGTAATCATCTATACTGATTGGAACTGAAATACCCATCTACTCACTGTCATAGTATTTTCCTTATAGTAGTCAGAGGGTATAGAAGGTTCCATTCATTACAGTCCCCGCTTATCACCAAGACCACCAGTGGATGCCTGATACCAGGAATAGTGCCAAACCCTATATATACTATGTTTTCTCCTATACATATATATGACAAAGTTTAATTTATAAATTAGGCACAGTGAGATTAACAATAGAATTATACTGTAACAGAAGTTATGAGAATGTGGTCTCAAAATACCTTACTGTACTATACTCACTCTTCATGTGCTGAGACAAAATGCCTACATAAGATGAAGTGAGGTGAATGACAGGCATTTTGACATAATGTTAGGCTACTACTGACTTCTGAAGATATGTCAGAGGGGTCATCTGCTTCAGACTACAAATGACCATGGGTAACTGAAACTGCAGGTAAGGGGAGGATTACTGTATTTTTCCATAGTATACTGCAGGTTATTTTTGTAGTTTTGGAGTTAAAAGCAAGGAATACATTTGGCAATGTCTACCAGTTAGCTTATAGTCATAATTATTTGGCCGCCTAACAATGTGGCAGTCATCTAGTCACTGAGTAATAAAGAACAGAACAGACAAAATACCTGTTCTTATAGAGCATATATTCTGGGATGGGGCTGTGGAAGAAACAATTAACTACCATTTGCAAGGTGTTTAATACTGAATATGCTATGGTGCTCTCTATAATGGCAGTGCTGTTAGTATAATACAGAAAAACCACTTTGGTAAGTTGGCATTTGAACAGAGATGTAACAATTCAGGAAGAGGCAATCTTATGGCATCTAAGATTAAGGTAATTCCAGGCCAAGTGAAGAACAAGGGCAAACATCGTCAGGTTTGAGAAAGCCTACTGTGTTTGTCTCAGCAGAGGCCTGTGTCACTGAGCTGTGGAAGAGATGGTGGGGCAAATAGGAGTAGAAAAGAAGCAGAGGTGGTGGGAAGAGTCATTACAGCTTGTAAATTGCTCTAGTATTTTGGCTTTTGCTATGGATGACGTGGGAAACCACTAGGAGGTTTGCAGCAGCAATGACATGATCTGACATGGTTTAAGAGGATTATGCTGGGTGTCACAGCTAGGATAGAGTGCTGCAAAGTAAAAAGCAGGGAGACCACCCAGGAGGCTGTTGCAATAATCCAAGTAGAGATGGAGTTTAGACCATGATGGCAGCTATATGTGAATAAGTAGATTCTGAATAAAATTTGAAAGTATGACAGGATTGCTGCTTAATTTGGAAGTGGAATGTGAGAAATCAAGGTTGGTGCTTGTTCTGGGCCAGTGTGACTCAAGGAATGTTTACATTTACTAGGCCAATAGGGTGTGTGTTTGTGTAGCAAACCGTGTTTCAGTCATCTTAGATACCCAGTAGGTAGCCAGCTGGATAATGAAGAGGAAGCTAGATAGAGGAATCCAGGAGAGACGGCTGAAAGGTTAGGAAATGACAATGGTTAACTGTGTTCTTAAGCAACTAGGGCATGAAAGTACTCCATTGTTTGCCCTGGATATAATTCAAATTTGATAGGCTGAAGAAGGAATGTTGTATAAGGCTCAGAGAAGAGTATGTAAAAAATGAAAATTATTTTGTAGAAGCATTTTCTGTAAGACAGGAAAAAAATTAGGAGTCTCTTAGAATTAAAAAATTTTATCCATAAATTTGTTCAACTTGGTAAGAGATAACTGACAAGGGAAACTAAACCAAAATATATTCCACACGAGAACCTTATGTGAGAATTTAGCATAAATTCTTGAAAATGAGGCAAGAACAAGTCGTTATAGGGTAGCAGGAAAGAACGCAAATTGGTAGTTACTGGGGAACTGAAACAAGGTCAGCCAACTTCTATCTTCCTAGCCCTTCCAGAAAACTTTTGACCTTTAAATATAGTTCCATTCTGTTTTTTTTTGTGTGTCGGGGTAGGCGACTACCATGTTTTTAAATTCTCTTCCAAGTATCTTCAGCATTTACTTTTCCATTACACTGGGAAAGTAGTTTTAAGAGCTATCTTAGGGTTATGTTATGTTAAATTCAGTGAGTGCTGCCAACACCTTAAGCACATCTTACCTTCTCTCAAAAAAAGCTTAGTGCAAGACCACATTATGAGACCAGGGTCAAATCCTTGTTCTGTTAACTAACCAACACTTGGCACAATTTTTACTTGGCTGCTTTTTAAGTATTACCTGGCACTGGTTGAACTATACATACTGAATAAAGTTAATTTTCATTATAAATTTGGATGTTACAGAGTGTAGACTGTTATTTAATTTGGTTGTGTTTATGTATCTTGACCGTTCAACCTACAGTATTTATAATTCCAAGTACTGCACATTGTCAGACATTAGATAAAAATGTAGTAATTGAGCATACAATCTAACATGTTCTCTTACTGGTATTAAAACACCAAGAGCTGCACTACACTAACCAAGTATTAGTGCTGTTACAAGCGCAAGCTAGAATTCATCACCACCTGGCCAGTTTTTTAAAACTGCCTTCTGGGTGCCATGTCACAGATGCTCAATAAGCAAGCCTGGAGTGGGGTATGGTAATTCCCATTTTAAATCGTTTTCCAAATGATACTGGTATCAGGACCACACTTTGAGAACCACCATCCTAAATTCTTCGTAGACGTTTTCTTTCTAACAGCTCAAGACAGAACTTACACAATTAGGTTAAAGTGTGGATTTCATGTTAGCTGGAAGTACTGAGTAAGACCAAAGCGCCTTTAAACATAGACTTTAATGGCAACAATTCCTTTAAGCTCAGTTAACTTTAGCTATTACAAGTGTTATGCAGATGTCACTGTAAGACAATATTTAGTGACTTGCACTGGTTTCCTCATAGACAAATTCACTTAAAAGTGTAATCAACAATCATGTAACAGTTTTGTTATGCCAACACAAAACATGACTGAGTCACCCCAAGATCACTAACACATCAGTATCTGAAGCATATTTCAACTAAGCCATTAAAAAAAAAAGTGAGTGTTTCACTACCCCTGAGACCACTAGTTAACGGTGGTTCATACTTTAAAAAACAGTGAGTACACCCACACGAGAAAGCAAATCTAAAAGTATCTGATTTATCACATTGCAAACTTGCCCAGGAACAAAAATGAGTCACTTAAAACGTAATTTACCATTAACAGGTCAACTGAACTGATTCTCATAGATTGAGACTATGAGTTTATGCATTAAGATACAGGAAATGTATATAAAGAACCAGTATCAGATTTAGTGTTCATTTCAGTCCTACACATGGCACTAGTTATGTCTGAGGGGGAAAAGGGCAAACTCTTGGACTCTCTTGGAAGTTTTCATCGATCTCAAGTCGTGTCCATACATTCAAAAATGTTATTTTTCCAGGTACTTTACTGTTCTTTTAAACCTGGAGAAGCCTTTATGGCTTACTCCCTTAGAAGTGACATAAGAAATAAAGAAAAGCATCAACTCAAAGAGAGAACTGGACATCTACTAATCTTGAGAGTCAACAGCTTAAGTCATCATATATAATATACTTAAAAGGTCATCTATGGCTAAAAAAGGTCAGGATGAAAGCCAATTAGGGATCCAGAAGCTGACAAATGTTTTATTTATGTTTGTTTTCAAGAAATGATATGCCTACTAAAAACTTGAGAAGAGAGGAGAATCAGAAGTGAAAATAGAACCAAAGAACCGTATTTCTTACCTTGTGGAGCTGCTACTAATTTCATTTGTAATTTGAATCCAAAATAGTTTTACCAGTATGGCATCTACCCTTAGAGTCATTTTTAAAGTGAAAGATAAAATGAAGAAAATTCACTCGTCAGAAAATTGTATAGCTTGATTATTTCTCAATGAAATGCTTATTACAAAATGAACAAAGCCAGAAAGAACATCTTCGGAAGGCATGCATTTCACTTCCAGTTTAGAGAACCTGAAGTCAATAAACCATGTCCAAACTACATATTAAAATGTTTATAAAAATCAAGCTTTAACACTTATTTTATATCTAGCTTTCCACATCTGTGTGCAGACAAGGAGTAAGATTGCACATAGTGTTAGCAGTGCAAAAAATGTGGACGTGGAAGTCACAGATGTGCTAGAAATCAAATACAGGACTGCAAGAAAGTAATGGACAAATCAAAATAACCAGAAAAAAAATCTATAGGATTAGAACTAGGGTGAAGAATGATAATGCCCTTGTTACTACAGAAGTCAGTGGCACAGATAGCACTTGTCAAACAAAAATAATCCAATAGCATTGACTTTTATTCATTCATGTTAAGTCACCTGAAATGATATGTGTTGCATTTAAATGCTCATTAATGTAAATGGCTGAACAAATCCATTTCAATGGATACTCAATATCCCACATAGTTAAAGTCACTTCAAAACAGCCTCATGACAACTCCCACACCAAAACAGTACTTTATTTTGTAAATTTGACCCATTATTACTCCCATGTTACGGTTTTTCCAGCTGTCAAGTGTACAAGGCGAAGAAAAAATTTAGACGGGGGTTGCACCTGGAAAATAAATTCCTTAAACTCCGTATTACATGTTTCAAAACTGCTGGGTCCCAAGTCCACCTATGAACTCCAGGGCTGCCAGTATCATGTGCAGCATACTAAAGCTACACTATTTGAATAGCTTATTAATTCTGCATAAATCAGGTCAATCAATGTGTCAACCTGTAACAGACTGTGCACTTTTAACTGAACATGGCAAAATATTCACTCTTTTGAACTTTACATCATCATTTGATGTCAAACAATGAAGCAAATCCCAACAGTATATACAAAAACAGCTTTGCATTTACAAAAGATTGTTTCCCATACTGATTAATTCAGGCAGCTAACTCATTGGTTTATGCAACTTTATTGAAGAAAAATAAATCAATTACTAGCAGAGCTATTAGTTGATCACTCATCCATTGACAACTTGCATCATTTATTCAGTGCTATATTAAACAGTGTATTGGAAGATAGATTAACTAATAGCTCCAAGCCTCCTAACAATTTAAATGAAAATTACAAAATGTTTTGAGACCCTATTTTGGAATACAAAGGGTGTTTGACTTCCAATTTCCATTCTCTGTAGAACAAGAACAGGTCATTCCTTTATTGACATGCATAAGATACATCACATTTTCTGTTCTGCTGATGCTATAAATTCAATACCAATCCTCCAGCCACATCAGTTATGAGCATAAAGTATATCACGTAACCTCAAATCTCTAACAGTGGAAGGCTTAAAGAATGGATGCTAGAATAATGCTGCTTCCTTTGATGTGACAACTGAGCATCCGTCTCCCTCCCCCTCAGGTGAGTTCTTCAGCATGTTAGAGCAGTGAGGAATGGTTTTAGTCTCATAACCAAGTTAGAGTGAAGACATTGGCCACATAATACACATGCTCCATTTTTAAAAAAATTCTGAATCTTGGGCAACTGTTCTCTTGTAACTACTTTACAGTTTCTAAAAGCAGTTATTGTCCAAAGCTGGAAGAACTTAGTAAGTCTTCTCAGATGAGCATGTGAATGAATGGAGGGAGGTAAACAAAAAATAAAATTAAAAAAGATGAGGTCTGATAGGGGAGCAGCCGGATAAGAAAATCAAAAAAGGAACAGTAATTTAAAGTTTATTCCAGCTATAATGCAGGTTATTCTGACTTTAAGGTAGCATCACATGGCATACTTCTGAGTCCATTCCCGAGATATTCTGTTGTACCTGTAAATAAAAAAGATGTTATTTTAAAAGTTTAAGAATTTTTAATACTTAAAGGAAGATTTCTGTTTTACCTGCAGGCTCATCATGGGGTCATCTCTAATGGCTATGATGAGAATAAAGCCAATAGAGGAAAACAGCATTGGTTCAAAGCAATGTGGGAAAGTGGAACCTTATGCTTTCAAAGCCATGTTCCATGTACACTGAAAGAAATGTTTTAATAAATGTAATAAAGAGGCATTGAGATTGAAGAGGCTAACAAAATGAAAGACCTTTTCTCTCCCCTACCACTGAGTTAATTTCTATTAGAAATTCTATAATTGGTAGCCATTTCAACAGATTTTAACATTTAAAAAATTGTTTCACAGTTCATCACAAACTATGTCAGAACAGCACATACATTCTATACACCTATAAGCAATTTTCATTAAGGCTGGAACCAAACAATTAACTAGACATCTATCTAAACCATAGACTTTGATAAGTTACTTGACTCTGGGTATAACACCAGAAAATATCTTTGAGACTTAGGCACTGGTAGAAGATTTAAGACCTAGAGGGGTGTGGGGGTGGTAAAAGATCAGTTTTCAAGAGGGGGTGGATATGAATGGTGTTAATTAGAACCACATGTGTTACTTCGAAAACGTGTGTAACTGGAGCTTATTTATGTACAAGCCCCACTTGCGACATGATGAAAGGCAATCTCCAGTACAACTGGGTACATCTTTAAGAAGATCAACAAGTAATTCACACATAAGTAAGGTTCTTTATTACTGAGGGAGATAATAATGATCAGTGCTATCGCTTTCTCCCTGTAACAACACCCAATGCCATAGGTTACTTACCAACAAAAAATAGTGATAACCTTTAAGATTTTTATTTAGTTTGAACTTTATAAAATACTAACTAGCTTCATTTCAAATGAACTAAGCAGGGTTCAACCACTTTTCTAAATTTTCACGGAAATTCTTTCTACCAATTCACGATTACCTTATTTAAGGATACCTTCTCAAAAAGCGAGCACTTTATTTTTTTATTTACGTATCATTGATACACAATCTCATGATGGCTTCAACATAAACAACACAGTGGTTTCAACATTCACCCGTATTATAAAGTCGTCACCCTCTCTATTGTGGTCACTGTCCATCAGCGAAAGATGTTACAGAATCATTACTTGTCTTCCCTGTGCTGTACTGCCTTCCCCATGCCCTACCTGTATTGTGAGTGCTAATTATAGTGCCCCTCAATCCCCTTCTCCCTCCCCCTCCCCAACCCCTCCCCTTTAGTAACTATTAGTCCCTTCTCAGTGTCTTAAGAGTCTGCTGCTATTTTGTGCCTTCACTTTTGAAAAAGCCAGCATTTTAAAACAAAGGTTTCAATTAGCATACTGGGAGCCACAAAATATCACTGACACCAATGCATGCTTGTCAGTAATGAACATTTAGTTTAGATGCTGAGGCTTAACTGGAAGTGTTTTTCCCTTACATTACTATCTCTTAGCAAATTTTGAACTAAATCACCACATTCCATATAGTATTGGTATGAAGTTTAAAATGTACCAAATTTACAATTTAAACATGGTAGTTTGAAAGACACTACTTAAATTTCCATTTCTTACTAGCACTATATATTAACCGCCATGCAAAAATACTTTCAAGCAATGATGACTACTAGGAATACTTTCACACTAAACAGAGATCAAGCAGTTAAATGTAGTTTTCAGAAAACTACCAGATGTTACCTTTTGTTAGTTAATACAATGCTTTAAAGCATGCAGCACTCAAGTGCTGGCAGTACCATGAATAAGCGCACCATAGAGTGAGATCCTCTTACCCTACAACATAGCGTATTTCTCTGTCCACTCTCTTGCTAACCTATTGTACCTAATTGAACAAGTATACTTGGCATTAATTACAACATACAAAGTTAAAATGATGAAGTCGTAAAGATAATACAAATACGAGAAATTCAGACCAACTTTTAACAATACTAATATATTTTTATTTAAAAACATTAATTGGGGTGGAAAATCCCCCCAAAATTAAAGTGACAAAGCATTGAACATGTTAGGAAAATATTTTAGAAGGGCTGTTCACCATCACATAAACTAAAACCTAGTAATTTTAAAAACAATCACATATGAATAACTAGCTTTCTGCACATTTCAAATTATCATCTTACCAGAATATAAGCACCAGGTTATCTTGGCACTGCCACAACTTATAGCAGAGAATAGGCCTACCTCATTAAAAAGAGCCACTCTATATTATTTCCTTCAACTACTACATACTTACTTATCTCTGTCTGTCTTATAGATCCGTGCAATCTCTGGCACTAGGGGGTCATCTGGGTTTGGATCACATAGCAGTGAACAAATGGATAAAAGAACTGCAAGAAAACAAATGTTTGTTACTCAGCACTGGGAATTTGGATAAATAAAAGTATTTAAAACCATGTATTATAAACTTCAATCATCAAAAGATTTTTATGAGTTTACATCTTTATCTGAATGAGACAAAGCTTTACAGAGCTTCTACTTCATAGGAGACAAGCTACTGGTATATATGGAGTGCTAAAAATAGAGCTTTGTTGGCATCAAGTTTAATAGTGACTAGTTATAAAAATACTGCCAAACTCAGAATTTCAGAGATAGTCCAATGATGCCACATTAGTTTATTACTATTTTCAAGAAGTGGCATCAAAATTTAAGTCACTTAAGTTTCTTGGTATTCTGAGCAGGCAAAAACAATATTTTCACAGAACATCCGGGGAATATCCATGCACTACTACTGTTAGTTAGGCATGGTGTAGAATCCATTCTCTGCCCTGCCTTCAGGGTTTCAAAAAACTTCTGACTGCTCCACTGAACAGTTAGAATTTATAAGGTAGAGATCATATCACTAACATCTATTACTAAGTAAGCCATCTACTCTAGCTTTCATCCTGACCTGTTTAACATATCAATTTAGAAGATGGCAAGTATCATAGAGTAGCATACATCTAATTCATCTCGAATGCCTGTTATATGCCAGACACTGTGCAAGGGAAGTGTTATAAAATTTTAAGATAGAAAAGCTTAAAATGGTTATGACCATCTTCAGATGAAGACAAAAAGCAATACTATAAAAAATACATTAATGTATTATGGAAAATATAATTTTGAACCCAAGCACAGTATGGCAGACCTAAAACCCAATTTCACATTTACAGAAACACAACGTTCAGTATTATAGTGCATTTCCAGCAATGGTAAAAAACTTGGAACCTAGTTATTATCTTGTAGGTATCTGGTGTTAAGGAAGCCTGATTTGAAAGGAAACTGGACTATATCCAAGAGGGTGAAAAACAAGTCTAAAATTATGTCACACTTGAAAGAATTATCACAGTATTCACCTAAATTGGTTTTCTTTCTCGCCCCAAAAAGTGAGTTCTAGTCAAGTATGGGAAATGCTACACCAACCCTTTAGGAGACTCAAATGCACTGTTCAAGCATATGGAAGACTTTATGATGGCCTGTCTGAAAAAACAAAAACCAAACAAAAAAAAAAACCCCAACCTGTTTTACTTTGCATTTACCATACTCGTAAAAAAACAAAAATGTTTTTTGGTAAAATACTACTCACTATCCCAAGAAACAATTTGAGGAATGCTGCATTAATTATTCAGTCAGAAAATGAGAATGCTAGAATTAGCTCTTTCCTCAAATATCTGAAACAATGTCATAACTAACATTAAAAACCTATTTAGTGTACTTAAGGAAAGCTAAGCCAGTATCAAACACTAAGTTATTGGAAGGCAGACTTCTTTCCTATTAGGTAGATTTGTGGTAGGCACTTTTATTTGTAAGTAGAAGTGACATAAAAATCACTAGTCATTCAAAAAGGAGAAGAGATGGGGAGACACTTCATCTCCATTTGGGATATTCATGTGAAGACTGGACAACCTAATACATATGTCACATAATGGATCCCTATTAAAAGTAGAAATGCATAATTGATCAAGAAACATTTCCAAGCCTCTATAATTTCAGACTGTTAGATAGGTACAACTTACACACGATGTTCACATATCATCTAACAAAGCTTTTAAAAAGGCTTTTTATATCTAAAAAATAATAAGCATAGGAAAGCGAAAATCAGAATTTTCCTACAATGAAAACCTCAAGATTTAAAAACTTTATTTAGGTATATACCATTTTAGTTAAAAGGCAAAAAGTGAGATGTATGTGAGAGTGGTTTGGGATTGAAAAATACCACAGAAAGCTATTAAAATCAACTCCATTACTATCTGCATACAATGCTCCAACACTCTAATTTGAATTTTAACTTCTTCCTACAAAAATTTCTTTAATCAGTACTAAGAGCAAAAATGATAGAACCTTTTATTCGTTCACCTTTTACCAAAATATTGTAATAAAGACCCAGTTAAGTAGGCCCCAAAATGAAACTATTTTAACTATTAGAAAATTGGAGCAGCTCAAGACTACTTCTCTGAAAGTATTTTACCTTTAGAAATAGTTAAAGCAGGAGACCACTGTGATCTTAGAATATCGAGACAAATGCTGCCATTACTGTTAATATTTGGATGATAAATTCTTGTTGTAAATGCAACCTAAAATAAACAAAAAACCTTTAGGTATTTTTCCCAAATAAAAACAAACATCCTAAACTTAAGTAGATGACTTATATCAAGGCTTAAAATACTGTCACAATACTTAAAAGCAAATGGCCAAAACCTAATTCACACATATAAAAGGGCTAAAAATTATAGAAACTGGTTTTTATATTCTGACCAAGACCCCTCAGGGACTCCCTTTTAAAAATTAAGATGGAAAATACAATTTGGGAGCACAATTTTATTATTAATGATAAGGTGGGATGCTTTGAAGGTTAACTTTGGCTCTATGATGTTGTGATTGTCAAAGAGTAATTTGATGGGTATGTGACATTCATTAAAAATAAGGAACATCTGAATGTAACCCAAAATTTTTGGATCAGCTCATTTAAGGTTATCAAGTTACAAAGGTATGTATTTGAGTCTTCATTCCCAGTGTACATAAAATACAAATTTGAGTATCACAAAAGTTTCAGGTAAACTGTTCTGTTGTACCTTGAACAAAATTGCAAAGATGGCTACAGTCAAGTGCCAATGTTCTAAGTATACTGTCTTCTGTAGTTACTATATATGTTAAATTTTTGTTGCTATTAGAAGTCTAGGAACACATGCTTTCACATCGAAAAGTAGTATCAATGCATAAACTCTAGTTTTATAGATTTATTCAGTTATGTATGCAAACTCAAACCCCCAAATCATTAGTCTGTCTAAATCCAAACACAAATATAAGTTGCAGCACTACGCAACTTACTGAACTTGAACATTTTGAAGTTTACTATTACAAGACACTATAATAATCTGTATCTGTGTAAGCACAGGAAAGGGGGGAAAAAAAGCTTCCACATAGTATACTGGAGCCTTTACAACATTTAGGATAAGGCAATTAATTCTTATCTCCGTTTACAAAGTTCAAACCCAGGTCTAGCTCTTCTTTTAACTAATGGCTGAGTCAGCATTTACTAATCAGTCACTCCATCATACAGTCAGCCTCAATTATTCTTACTCACTAATACACACACACACCTTAGCCTTAATTACGTACAACCCTAATTTCTAAGACACCATTCCTCTGAAATAAAGCATAAATCTATACTAACATTTTGGTAGAAAATACTTGCCTTAGGTGGTTTGAAGGGGTAGTCTGTAGGAAAATGAATTGTCAAAAAGAATACACCGCCTTGATATGGGCTGTCATTCTGTGAAAAGAAAAATATGATTAACTCCAATATTTAAAATACTATTGCTAAACTTAATCCATATAACATTTCTATTGCTGAAGCACTTCTCTATTATGAACCAAAATTACCTATCTATACTACAATGTCAATTATTACACAACTCAGTTCATATTAATGAAAAAAAAGACCAAAATTTACTATAGAACAATGAACCCTAATTTACATAGATCCCATTTTACATTAAGTCACCAAAGAATTTTAATAATTATCTAGAAGCGCAAGTGTTCTAGATTCTGATTCTCAAAAAGTACACTTAGCAACAAATTCTACAAATACTATTATGTATTGAACTATAATTTGAAAGTATCTTACACATTTGCAGAATATTTCTTCTAATAAAACCATGTATACACAAATGACTTTGTACCTCAACAGGGCTTTCTGGCCACTGGCAAACCAAAATGTTAGCTACTGGAGGTAACATACCACCACCTTCATTAAGAGAAATGGAACAGCAACAAAATAGGTTTAAAACAAGTAACATTTGGTAGAAATTAATTCCTAAGATTTTAGCATTTAACTTCACCAATACCAGGTAAATAGTATCATTGTTCCCATTTTATAGATGAATAAAATGGGACTTAAAGTAGTAACTTAAGTATACACATGGTGTATACAGAACCAAGACTGAAACTTATGTCTCACAAAGACCACTGATCAATAGATCAAGGAGTGATGATGAAAGAGTGATTTTAACGTAAAGAAAATATGAAATTGCTTAACTGCCCCTGGGTATGCAACTTGAAGATGTATTTGAACATTTACAGTAATTGAATCATTACCAACATCCATTCCTGTACATTAGAGAGTATATATAAAGTGCTAATAGGAGCCTTTCACTATGTCCATTCTGGATATCAGGCAAATAAAAACCTTTATGATTTGTAAGGCTGACACTTTAATATAGCTTTTAACCCCCAGCCCTCTGTTAAATAATTGAACACTAGTTGAATTAATCTGACTCCTTTCTACATACTAGGAATATAGAAATAAGGGCCACAGAGAACAATTTATTATTTTGATGGGCTTACAGTCCTGTAAAGAAATATGCAATGAAAAGGTACAGATACTATGAAAAATTAACCAGGGTTAAAAAGTAAAAGGATGATTTTACTGATCAAGTTCAAAGAAACCTATACGTAGGTAAATGGAAGAGCTACAAATTTAAATTAAGTCCTTCCTATTGTAAAGTTCCTCTTTTCCATATTTTCTGCAAAATTTTAATTAAAAAACACTGAGACTGGTAAGTAGCATCTGAGAAGTATGGAAAAAATAAAGCAAGCACCTGAAAAGTGATCTGAATTTATTAGGTTAACTAATGATCTTTGTTAACATTACGGTAACAGGGATCAGAAGCATCAAACAACATTTAATTTTATGATATAGGCTAATACTAAAAATGTGTTTATATTGCATATAGTACAAGTTTTTATAAAACCCAATTATAAAGGTTCTGTTTAAGGTTTCAGCCCAAGTTTCATGCAATCAATTGCTGTTATCTGACTGCTTCTGAATAAAGGCAATCTAACGATGGTATTTAGGCAAAGCCGAATTTTGTTTCATTTGTTCAAAAAAAGGACTTATGGGATGAGAATATTTCAATGTTACAATTTAACACTAAAATTCCAGCAAATCAAAGAGGAAAAAACTGGTAAAACCACAATATCCAGAAGTAGGCATCAGAAAGTCCAGAGGTAGTCAAACTATGCCATCTAAGAAATTTGAGGCTCTTCATCAAAATTTACTATAAATTGATAGCAAACAAAATACAACAAAGAAAAACAGAAAGGAATACTTTGACCAATATTATATTAAAATTGACCCAAATCTTAAAAAAACAGAATTTATGTTAAATCTATTCCTTAGAAACCTACCCCAGTGTTGCTTTATCAAAGTCACTCCTTCTCAGTGTCTTTACTCCTTATGGCAACCACAGAAATGTCGGTATTCCTACCAGGCTATATATTTAGCTTCTATTTCCTAACCTATACTTATTTTGATAACTCTTGAATCTTTCCCTACTGTAGTTATTCATTCCAGGACATGAATTCAAGTATCTATGAGTACTTCTATACTTGAGTTCTCATGTGTCAAAAAGTCAAACCACAATAATAAAGCCCCAAACCAGGATTCACCTTTTCTCTTAGTAGTTACAAATCTTAAAGATCCTTCAAATCTCTTAACTAGCCTCCTCTTCATGACCCACTGCCACTACCAACTTAGTTAAGATCTTACTTTGTCTGTACTATGGCAATGGCTCATTTCTGCCTTCACCTTGGCCTTTTCCCATTTATTCCTCACTAATGCCGAACTTGTCCTTCAAAGATAGAAGTTACTCCCCTGCTTGAAATCTAGCATGGCTTTCAAGATACAGTTCAAACTCCTAAGCACAAAGGTGCTTTATGATATGGTTCCCACCAATCTATTTTGTCTTATCTTCCACCTCTTCTCCAGAATATGCTCTCCTTATTGTACATTAAATAGGTACGTTTCACACCTCCCTTTTCTCTTCTACATTCCTTATCATACACTGTAGCATCTATCTTAAGCTTATATGTCCTTAAAAAGATATTTAATACAGCCTTTCCTTTAGTCCAGTCTGCTGGCAGCCCTTCTTTTATACCTCTTCCTGTACAGTTATTATTACCTAACATAACTTAGTCACTTATAATTTCCCCCTTTCACTAGACTACCACGCACCTTAAAAAAATAAGGCACTGAAGAGTTTTCATGTATCATAAGCCCCTTTGCAGGAAATGACATAATACACTTAACTTGAAAAAACAACCACTATGGACCAATAAAACAATTAACTATAGGCCAATTATTTTACTTCAGATGGTTTTTGTAGCTAATTCTGCTCATGCTGCCAAAGGTTCCATTATTCACAAGTATGATACTTTCTTCTACGGCTGTATCATAGATTATGTGGAAGTCAGTGTGGTTCTGCAAATAATTTTACAAAATAACTCCTTCTGCCAGCGCCATTCCCAATTAAAGAAAAATCAAGTATTTAAGCCTGAGGATAGGTAAGGAAGTTAATTTCTCTGTACTGCATCAATTCTTTTTTTTAATATAATTTATTTTATCATTAATCTACAATTACATGTGCAATATTACGGTTATTAAAGTACCCCTTCATCAGGTCCCCCCCACCAACCCCATTACAGTCACTGTCCATCAGCGTAGTGAGATGTACTGCATCAATTCTTAATGGGAATTGCCTTTGAATTAACAAAGTATTAAAAAACCAATGTTTAACTTAACCAGCAATGCTCTGTCAATTCTTTCAAAGGTTTGGTTTTTAACAGTATTTGTGCGCCCTAACTACTGTACCTTCAGAAATAAGCCAGAACATATGGTTATTACAACCAAGCACTTTTGCCTCCTAACTTTAATGATCAAGAGCATTTCTTGACTGTAACCCACTAAAATTCAATAGTTACTTCTCTATATCGAACCTTAAATTTGATGTTTCATTACTTAGCAAGTCAGGAATTTTCAGTTCTGTGGCACTGCTCTCACTTTAACTGTGACCTGCAGAGTACTCCAAAGCTAAAGTGTTACTATTTTTGTTCTCTCAGAAAAGCTGCAATTTATGGGTTGTTATGCTACCACTGGCCCTATTTGTCTTAGGTCACACCTGCATGCCGCATACTAAAAAAATAAGGTAGTATTTCTCTCATCAACTGTGCTTTTTCACAAAGATGCAATCAAAAGCCAAAATAACTCAAGTTATTTCATTGATGACTCCACTATCTAAAGTTAGGTGCTAATTACACAGAACACAGTAAAACCACAGTATTTTGGGTGGATTTTTATAATCTCTGATGCCTTCCTGAGATTCTCCAATAGTGAAAATTAACCCTTAGAAGATAAGTCTGTTTCAGGAAATGCTACCAAAGCAAAATTGCTTGTTGTATAAATTTTTGTTTTTGTTAATAAGGGAATAGCTGAAAAAAAAAATCTTTCGAAGAAATAGTCATAATCTGAATTACATATAAAATAAACGAGAAAATGAAAGCAAATTAAACAAGCTAAAAAACAGCAGAATATGCAATTTTCTATTCTCTGGAAAATTATTAGCATAAACATTCATTTATGCTTCATTTTGATTTGTTACAGGTATATTTCTTACCTTTTGGAAAGAACAGTTAAAAGGTGAAATCTCAAAAGTCAAGTAGAACATCACACTGGTTTTAAAGAGTTGGTTTATTATGTACACCATTCAATTAGAAGTTTAGATTACTATTACTACTGACAACTAATTTTTTGAGACATCTAAAGCACCCTCTGGATCAAAGATAAGCCTAAAATCCCAGATTTTAAAGATCGCTAAAGACTGATAGGGTTCGTGTTGGTTGAGACAGAAAAAAGAGGTTCAAGTCATCAAAATCAGAACTACTGAACAAACACTTGTTGATCCAACCTATCTGCTGGCTAGCTTTTCCAAGCGCATTTATTGTTTCAGAATTATAAACATCTACTTATTGACTATCATCTCACTTGGTACATTATTGCCATTTGTTTTAATTAAATCACCAAAAAAGGAGAAGAAAGCAGAAAATTCAGGACACACATACAATGTAGAATACAAATTCTCAAGTGCCTTCCAAATAAGAAACAATGTTAATTATTGTGCAAGATACAGTCTTATCTCAGGATGTTTTACTGTGTTCTAATTCTGTGAAATTCTTAGACGGTATCCCTAATTGATTATTTAATTATCCAGCATGGTCTCTTATCTATCCAGGTATAGAAAGGAATTTTGCTGTATTCAAAATACCACTTTCTATATAAAAATTTTCAAACTTTTCATAAAACAAGTTTATAAAATACCAACTATCAAAATAATACAATTAAAGCTAGATTTTTGGCAGCTACAGGATAGTTAGATCTTTAGAGTAACAGCACGATACAGCCAGTTAAGGAGACTCTTGACAATGCTTTCTTTACACACTGCTAAGAAAAAAAACTAGATTTGAAGAGGTATTTGGAGGTCAGAGATGCTTTAACTCTAGAACCTAAACAGAGATAGACACAGTACACATAACAAAGGACTAATTTATTATTTTTTCTTTCCAAAGCAGTACAAACTATAGCACATGCAAAATAGAATTACAATGTAATAAAATTAGCCTAAAGAGCAAATTAAATATTGTATCTAGATCAATGCTGAATTTTCAATTAAAAGCAAAGTTTTAACTCTTAATACTTACAGGTCCCATAATTGTGGCTTGCCAATGAAACACTAGAAAAAGAAAAACTCTTGTTATTATCTAAAAATATATAAACCTTTTTGGAATTAGCCACAAGTCAACTTGAGTGTTACTTACTATCATCCCCAACTGGACCTGCAGAACATTGTGCTGGAGGGTCACGGGCCAAATCACTAAGTTCCTACATCAAGACAGAAAATGATTTGTCATGCAACTGTAACAGAAAACAAGCAAGCAAAGAGAGTCGCCTACTTCCAGTTATTTTAACCCTTTCTTTAAAGGATATGTCCATCACAATTTACAGTAATACAAGAGAGAAAGCAGAAGTAACAGTAATCCAGTTCCTAGGACACTTATTTAATGGACACACTGAGACAATCATCTTGGCTAGGGATCACAAAAGTATATACATGTTAACATGAAATTTTTATTATGTGAACAAAAGCTGTCCTCTTATCAAATACTTTCTGTAATTAAGAACAAAGCAGTTCTCAACACTGTTATTTGCTGCACTTTCAGACCATCTCAGAGGCCCTCTTTTCTACTGTATTAAGCCCTCTGTTATTTATAAACCACACTATACCCACTGACCTCATTTTCTACTTGAAAGATCTCTTATGGGACTAGGTAGGTATCCCTTTTTGATCTCCTTTCCTCAATTCAACCTTGTCTTTTACTCAATGTTGTGTAAAACTACGTCTCTGTAAGAACCTACCTGTCTAGATAGAAAAGTTTGCTCTTAGCAAAACATGCAGTTCCCACAATTCCACCTGACTTTGGTATTTACAACAAATACATACTTAGCCCTTCTATCACTTGTGTGTAACAAATATGGATAATGTAAGAAAATGAAGTTATTTCTTTACTAAGTTTTTTTTAATGATATGGCTGTGTTTATATATAAATCTCTAGAGAGATTTATAGACCCATGAGATGATAATGGGTTTCTAAGAAAAAGGCAGGGAATATACAACATTGCAGGAAGGTAACTATAGCAAATACTTGCCTCTATATCATCAAAATGTACTTCAGAAATGGTCAACTGTTCAGGAATGATCAGTCAAAATTCACACCATCCAAACAAAAAAACCAATGCAGAATTTGTGTTTGTGTTAATCATTTATATATCTGTATCAAATATATATCTATCTCATGTTGTACCTCTCAAACTAGTATGTTGTGTGTCAATTGTATCTTATTTAATTCTGACCAGGAATTATAGGAAGTCTTATCTCAGAGTTAAACAACAGGTTAAAAAACCTAAAATGGTTTTAGCTTAAAAAAAAAAAATCAAATGATTCTGAAATAAGTATTTGAAAACTACTTTTTTTCTCAATAAAAAAGAAATGTACTGGCAACCTGAATTAATCAAGCATCTGAGAAAACAAACTTCTTCCTAGGCCAGGTTAAGTCTCATATAGCAATTATTTGCACCCCATGATCAGCCAGTTTTACTGGCAATCTATTTTAACACCATCTCAAGGTCTACAGATATTGCTGTAGGTTAAGAATCGAGCATAGCATAGCTATGAACAGGGAATTTTTCCATGTTCCAGAATTTATGTAACAAATTCTGTTGTTTAACTGGCCCACCAAAAAAATATAAACCAGAAGCTAGCTTATGCAGTCTAATTCCCTTTTTTCTAAATGAACATAAGGATCAAAAAAGGGTCTATACTTTAAGGTTAAAAACTTACCTGTTCCAAACCATCCTCCTACCTCTTTCCCATAGAACAGAAGATCTGAATTTTAAAAAATGCTATTAATAACCAAACACAAACTTACAAATGCAATTCAAATGCCTAAACATTATGAAATAAGGACATTTGTGTGTGCCTCCCTCAATATGGTATCAGTCTGGAGTCTCACTTTTAATCCATCTTAGATCCACTATTTCCTAGGCTTATTTCCTCATTCTAAGATAGAAATGTCTGTTTTTACAGGGAAGAGTAAAAGCACTGTGGCATCTACATAATGTACTAGGTAATCAGCAAGCAGACCGATTGTAGACCACCCATCCTGAAACCAAGATTTCCTGGGTAGGAACTAAAATAATTTGCTTATTAAAAGCAAAACTGTTTCATAAATAGGCTACATAGTATATAGCCTTAGCTCTTCTAAATCTTTTGCCTATGTTATCGATCTTTACACTTAGTTGTTTATAACATGGTCATCTAGCAGTTACATGGCCACGGTGTTATACATTAAAAACCCAAGGTCAGCAATTCAAAGAATATCTGTCTATGGAGTTTCAACAATCATATTAGGTTGAGACATATGAAATTACTAGCATTTCACCATTAACTACAGAAACTGTTACTTCATGTGGTTCTACCTAAAAATGTCTGGTAAGCGTGATTTCAAGTATTACTAGAATGTATTTCTTACATCCAAATTTCTTACATTGATCTACCCCAAATCATGTACATAATAAACCCATTTGATAAAATGCCTCAAGAAAAATATCTAGCAGTTATTTTTAAATAAAAAGCAACTTAGTGATGGTTGGGCTAGCAAAATATCAATAATGATGCTGAAGCAAAATATTGATATTGTACTTGAATATAACACTTTAATTATGAAGAATGTAGTATTTCTTAAAGAAACAAGTTTTCTTTCCACACTGATATTTATGAATCACTAAGCCTTTATATGCTGGCATTATCACTTATTTAGGGTGAAGGTGTTAATTTCAGCTAGTTAGCACTGAATTTCAGCTTTTTTACTCCCATAATTTCATGTTATTACTCTTAGACAATTTCTAAATGCCTTATTTTCCATTTTCTCCATGACCAAGATACCTTTGAAATAATAAAGATCTAATATTAGGCCAATTAACTTGTGGTAAAATCTACTTTAAATTCAATGTTGAAAAATTACCTGAGTAGTTATTTTAAGGATTAACTGCCTTTCAAAATCAGCACTTACCTCTAAGGTTAAAAATCTCATGACATTATTATGCCCATAGCATAAGCAAATGAAAAACACAAGAATATCTCAACAAGGAAAAAAAATGAGAAAGCACAGTATAAAGTCTTCATCTAGATGCTTCTCTGTGTAGCAGGTATTTTGTCTACTCTATCAACCATCTTACCCTACATTCATGAAATGCTTTTCCTTTACTCCCAGTATGGGATTGCTGTGTTTGGTTATGATGGCTGACAACTGCCCATTACACAGTCAGGGCTAATCACAGAATTTTGTTCCTTCATCCTGTTATTAGAAAAGTGTTGGAAAGCAACCTAAGCCAGGACCTGACCCTAGAATCTGTCCATTCATCCCTATCCAAGATTTTGGGAACTGAAGCTGGAAGGGACACTTCTTCCTTCTCTAATCAGGAGCTATTTAACGATGTGACCAGAGCTGCTGGCAGGTATGTGCTCTAAAATTACAGTGAACCCAAAGAGACCACACTAGACAATAGAGTCAGTAAGGAGCTGGCTTGGCATACATACACAACTCCAGTCCCTGAAATGTTGCAGCTGTAACTGAAGCTCTTGCATGCTCCCCATATTCCTTTCCCTACCCCCACAAGGTAAAAGAGTACCCCAATATTTGGTTTCTGCTATTTATACTCTGCTTGTAGTTTGGTCTGGTTCCTATAGCTATTCTTTGTCAACTACTCCAGGTTCCTTCTAATAAATCCAAACAGTATAAAAAAATATTAATTAGAGTGAGGTCAGAGCCTTTCTAGGCAGAATGCTATTGGGACCGATTATCAATAACACAGATTTTATCCCACTAAACATAACATAATGCTCAAGTCTTACTTTCTGAAAAACATATGAAATCTAAATGAAGTAAAGTCTCAAAATTAAATTAGAGGGAGCAAGAAGTCGTATGTTCTAATACAGAGTTAACTGTCAATCTAATCACAAAATAGAGGCTCACTTAAATCTATTTCTAAAATGAAAAGTGTATATAATTAGTTTTTAGCTGAAGTTCCACCATAAAAACACTTATTCATTTATATGAAAACCACCTTTTTGATGTCAAGTATGTTAAGTCTGGAAGTACCACAATAAAACACAAATTCCTTCCCACCCAGACTGAGCTAGTAGTAGAAAGCAGGCACAATGCAGTAACATAAAATTATGTTCTAGTAACCTAAGTGCTTAAAACAAAGGCATTCAAATGCTTTGTGAATCCTGAAAAGGTAATAACTAAACTTGCCTGGGTTTAAAACAGTGACTTTTAAGCTGGGTCTTGATGAAGAGATAACCATTCTAAGTAGTGAAATTTATTCTAAGTTAGGAGTTTTGTGAAAGCATACACACGCCTGTAAAAATTTTACTTTTAGTTTGGTATACCAGAAACATGACAGAGTAAAGATAAGCGATTAGTAGATATGGTCAGAAAGGTTAACCAGGAGGCTGGATATTTTGAGAGCCTTGAATATTATGGCAAAGGCTATACCAAAGGCAACAGGAACCACTTATGGAATGCATTTTATGTAGGAAATAAGACAAATCAGGTTTGTTTTCTGTACTGGCAGTGATTAAAAGAAGTATTTTTATTTTTAAAATTCACAGCTTAAAAGCACCCATGCATATGCATGACAACCTTAACATTTTTACTACATTTCCTTCAGATTTGAAGGAATGTTGCGGCTATAACTGAAGCTCTTTCATGTATTCCCCATATTCCCCCTTCCTTTCCCACATGAGGTAAAAAAGTTATCAAAAACCTAGTTTCTGCTATTTATACTCCACATTTTTATACATACTAGATATGGATCTCTTAAACACTGTATTGCTTTGAAGGTTTTCAAATTTTAATGATATAAAACTATACTTTTCAGAACACTGGTTCTTAACACTATTTGTGATAAGGACTTCTGAGAATCTGACCAATTATTGACCCTCTATCCTCCAAAATACATACATACCCACACAAAATTTTACTTAATTTGTGGGATATCCCAGACCACCCTCACCCCTATATTGTAGCAATCCCTACTTTAAGAGACAGAAGAGTAGGTAACTTTATTAGGAAGTTACAGTAGTAATTTAGGTGAAAGAACATGAAGTAGGTCATTGGGGATAAAAAAACATCTTATATTGAGCATTTTTCCTTACAACTACCTTTTGGAAGTAGGCTTTATTTCCACGTTAGGGACCCTTACTAGGGGAAAAGAAAGACTGAGTTTAAATGCTGTTTGGGTAGGAGAGACAAGTTGTATATCTATCAAAAAAGATGTATTTAAAGAATTTGATAGGGCGGTTTGGCAAACTGGAGGAAAAAAATTTCAATTCTACCAACCTAACTCTCCATTCTACTCAAGGAATAAAAGCCCCAGATTGAACAAAATACAGAAAACATGTATTCTTATGACCAGTTTCTCCATAACTATTCATTGTTTGCATCTCACTATATTCAGTATCAATCTAGTATCTATTTTTCAAGTTACACAGCCCTTAAATGAAAGCCAACTAACAATTATCTGTTCCCCTGCAAGAGGTAACTGTATTTACTGGACTGGGATTAATTATCTTTGAAACACCTACTCAAAGAATTTCCAAAAGTAATTTTGTCTTTAGTTTTCACCTTATGAAAAGATTTTAGAGCCTAAAAGTTTCATAGGCTTTAGGAACAAAAACAATGTTAAAAATTGTGTAAAACTCAAAATGTTAGCTCTTTGCTTCCTAGAAAGGAAGTTAGAGAGGAAAATGGCAAGAACCAGAAAGGGCGGCTAAAATACAGAACCTGTAAAGTCTTCACAATCTGTTGCTCTCTCCCATGAACATTATTCAGGTGAGCTCTTGGCCACTATTAACACTGCAGTAGGAAAACAGCTGGTGGGACACTGGCACACACTAGGGAGTTGCTAAAGGTTCCCCTCAACTGAAGAGTCACTATGATGAATGAAGGAATACAATTAGAGTATACTAGCTAAAAATACACTGTGCATAAAAAAACACACCAAAACAGTCTATTTCTTTGCCCTGGTGTTTTCTTCTGGGGAAATTTTCTCCTTTTAAGATCATCTTCCTCTGAACTGCTTCTCCTGAAACCACACACTTGGCTGGTGTGAGAATCTAGACTTTCTCTCATCGGGAAAAATGCCTTTTATTTCCTTTTAACAACCTCAATAGACTAACAGGTAAAAGAGTGACGCAAATATCTCTGTCAACCAAAAAGTACAGATTAAGCCATTGAGCGTTCTCCTCTGGAGGTTTATGATTAAACAGTTGTGAGTTAGACCATCCATTTTGTGGGACTCTTGAGAAAGCCTGTAGTTTATCTTGATGACGATCTTTTCTTCAATCACTATGGGACACAGGCCTCTTTGACAGTTGACTGTTGGAGGTAAAACATGAAAAAGCTGAGGCAGTGGCTAGTCTAAACACAGTGCTAAGTATCAGTTTTTTGCTTCTCTATTCTCGCTACATCTTTCTCAATGAGGTAAAATGACTAAACCACAGACTACAAAGAACAGGAAGCCAAGGTATTACACACATTAAAGGCCTTAAGGTAGGATAGCCAAGTTTAAGAAATGGTTCCTGTCTCCAAAGATCTTACAAACTGGAAATACAAGAATTACTATGAATAATGGAACTACAGAGCAGACATATTAGACCAACTTCTAATTATCTAGCATTCTGCTAAACTTACTTTCGGTGATAGCCACTGCTTAAGAATCAGATCAACATTACCAAAGTCAGTATTTACAAAAAGTTTCTATCATTCCTGCTTTTGAAGTGTAATTCCCTAACTTACTCTAGTTTATCCAAGTTCCATCATTCTCCCCAAAGCTTGCCAAAATTTAACACAGGTGATTACCAGGTAAGGCCAAGTTCATGGATTCCATCCTTGAGTACCATTACCACCATGTTCTACAATCATTTGTTACTCCAATCTCTGCCATCCATCTTGCATATTATCACATATGACAGAAGTAGTATAAATACACTTCCTATCACATCATCACTTCTTGGACAACTTAAAGCTCATGCAATTACACAAAGGTAAGGCGATTTTTTACATTTTATCCAACAGCCCATATCCTTCAAAACTTTACCTTATAATGGCAAGATTTGTATGACTGTCTGAATCCGCACTATGAAGAGACCCCGTGCTTCTTAAACCTATACTGAACAACATAAAAGATACTACCCTAGAGATGAGATAAAGGCATGAGGTGGGAAGCAAGAATAAATGCCTTTATAAGAAATTTTGAGATAAGAATCCTTCACAACCTAGCAAAATACAAAGATACATTCAGATCAATAATATAGGTCAAAATGTAGAACAATTAATTGCCTAATTAGGCAATTAACAACTCTCATGGTTCTTGTTAAGATCAAATTTACTATGAACTTTAAAATATTAACTTTAAGGTAAAATTTCTATATATCTTAATGCAGATACAAATAGCAAGATAGGAAACATCTCAGAAATACATGGTTACAAGTTATTTCAAAAGAAGCTTGGCACCAAGACTTTGGGATCTGAACTAGTCATAGGACTTAATAGGAAGGAATAGCCCCTTTAAATCATTTGTTTGGAATTTGTAATTTCTTCTGACAAATCCTTAAGGTTTCTTTTATCCAAGGATTAAGAGGTTAAGTGCTGCACACTTGCCTCATTACATCACAGACAAGATACTTCCTGTTCAGTGGCTGTTAGAGGTTGAGACATTATGCTTGTTCACTGGACAAAGATACAAAGAATGGCTTGAATGAATACTACAATTTTCTTTCTTTAGATCACCATCAAAGGTAAGTCACTTGATATTATTCAACACTGTTCTTTTGTAAGCATTATCTAAACGGGCAAAGACAGAAAGTCAAATTTAGGTTCTAAGCTTTGATTTATAAAAAAAAAACAGGGCATTTTATAGATATGAAAAGCAAAAATTAACAGTAGTCCAGTGGTTGAAAACATCCAATTATATATTACTTTTGAAATGATAACAAAGCTAGGATGAACATGAACAAGTATTTCATCCTGAAAATCAACTAGTAGTAGTCAATCATGAAGGTCAAATACAAATTCAACTATAAAAGATTGGTTGGAAATTAAAACTACAATGAGATATCACGTCACATCAGTTAGGATGGCCAACATCCAAAAGACAAACAACAACAAATGTTGGCGAGGATGTGGAGAAAGGGGAACTCTCCTACACTGATGGTTGGAATGTAAGCTAGTTCAACCATTGTGGAAAGCAGTATGGAGGTTCCTCAAAAAACTCAAAATAGAAATACCGTTTGACCCAGGAATTCCACTCCTAGGAATTTACCCTAAGAAGGCAGCAGCACAATTTGAAAAAGACATATGCACCCCTATGTTTATCGCAGCACTATTTACAATAGCCAAGAAATAGAAGCAACCTAAGTGTCCATCAGTACATGAATGGATAAAGAAGATGTGGTACATATACACAATGGAATATTATTCAGCCATAAGAAGAAGACAAATCCTACCATTTGTAACAACATGGATGGAGCTAGAGGGTATTATGCTCAGTGAAATAAGCCAGGCAGAGAAAGACAAGTATCAAATGATTTCACTCATCTGTGGAGTATAAGGACAAAGGAAAAACTGAAGGAACAGAACAGCAGCAGACTTACAGAACCCAAGAATGGACTAACAGTTAGCAAAGGGAAAGGGACTGGGGAGGATGGGTGGGAAGGGAGGGATAAAGGGGGAAAAGGGGACATTACAATTAGCACACCTAATGCAGCAGCAGGGGACACGGGAAAGGCAGTATTTATAGGGAAGACAAGTAATGATTCTATAGCATCTTACTACGCTGATGGACAGTGACTGTTGTGGGGTATGTGGGGGAGACTTGATATTAGGGGGTCTAGTAACTATAATGTTGTTCAAGTGATTGTACATTAATGATACAAAAAAAAAAATTGGTTGGAGGCCCCTGAATCATATAAGTATATTGAAAGTATACTTAAAAGATAAAACCCGGATGTTTGGGCAAAGTATAAAATACTTCTTTTAACTCTTCCCCTCCCCACACAAGACTGAGGCAATTGAGAATAAATTTTATCAAACAAGGTAAATAAATTGGCTAATAAGACACTACATGTACCTGTTCTTAATTACACTATGCAATTTTGAAAAATCATTGCTATGGTAGCAAAACCAAATTAAGAACACAAATTTCCAACTAAAGAGTGAAAAATCCTTTCCACTAATTTCAGAATTCTGGGTTTTTTTGGCAAAGCAAATTATAGTTATAAAAGAAGTCACAGTATAATGATGAAATGCAGTGAAGATATTTAGATGAACCTATCTTTAACAATGAGTAAATCTGATCTGATAAAGTTCCCTTTAGTTTCTTTAAATGTCTTCCCTACTTATACTCAAGTATAAGGTTGTGTAAAGTGACAACCGCTATTCATGTGTTTACATGCTTTTTCCTCCACTCAAAGCAGAAATTCTCATGTGTAATGACAGGCTTCCTTATTGTTTACCCCGAGACTAGACTACTGTGCAAAACAGTAAAACCTCTGTAAGTACTGATTAAATGATCACTCCCATGTCTGTGATTCTTAACTAGAGGGAAGTTTCAGAATCACCCACGGAACATTTCAAAATTCTGCCTGTTCTCAGAGAAAATGATTCATTAAGTCTGATAAGACCCCATGTACCTACATTCCTTAAAAACTCTTGCTACATATTTTGATATCTTAATGTAACTCATGTCAAAATCCATATACACAGTAACATATAGAATGAAAAAGCCAATCTAGAATTTGATTAATTTAATCTGAGACATTTTGATCTCAATGTAAGGAACCTAGTGCCTTCTTTTATAATAGAAAGATATTATAGTAGAACACTCTGGAAAATCCTCAAGAATTGAGTTATCATGGATAACAAGGGGTACTGAACCCACGAACTAACATATAATTTGACAGAGGTTATCTAGTTGTGTAGCTTTCCCCCCAATTAAGAATAACTTTATATATGTATGAATAACAAAAATGAGAATATTACAGATAAGCATGATGGTGAAAGTAAATCACTCTTATTAAAATTAAATAAATAATTCAGGCCATTGTCTCATCAGCACCCCTGTCACAAAATGTCTTACAAATTTGGTTGACTATAGATAAGCCTTGAGGATCTTAGAACCGCACACAAGACACAGCACAGGGTTATCCAGCCAACAGGCCCCTTGGGTTAAGTGTGTTTTGTTTTAAGATACCCCTAGCAATTAGTCGGCACACTGTAGTTCCCATAGTCCTTGAAAACATCAGCCAAAAAGAAATTCACTACCTAATAAAACTTTTGTTAGCTAAAACCTTAATTCACATATTAGCTAGAACCTAAGTAAAGTTAAACCACAGCATTCATTCAACCTAATTGTAAAATGGGAAATGGTTCAAAACAGCAGTACAGCATGGAGTTTAATAAGCTTGTGCTTGAGGTACAATATCTAATTTGAATTTCAGTCATTTACTAGCTATGTGACAACACACAAGTAACTTAACCTCTCTGGGCCTGTTTTCTCATGTATAAAATAGAGTAAGATCATCTGTTTCATAGGGCTGTTTTGAGGATTACATGAGTTGAAAGTCATAAAGGCTTAGAGACAGTGTTTGGTACAAAGTAGTTGCTACATCCTGGCTATTATTAGTAGCAGAATGATACATCCAAGAGAAAATCTTTTGAATACCAAAAACCATACCACACCACCGTATAGTGGTTAAGAGCACAAACACTGTGGAACTGTGGACTGCCTAGGTTCTTATTCCAACTCTCTCAGGGGTCCCTGGGTTATCTTTCTATGCCTCAGGTTTCTAATCTCAAAAATAGGTAACTGTAACTACTATTTCCTTAGGTTGTTTTAAGATTAAGTGAGTTAATACAGTGTTCAAGCAGTCTGACACACTTCAAACACTCCAAGCATGAATTATTTATAGGCTTGGCTTTAAACGTAGTTCTCCTTAAACTTCCCCAAAACACATCCAACGTAGTTATTTTATTAGGAGGAATAAAACTGTCTATGGCCCCCATATAGTACTAATCACCTTTGAGCTCTCAATTTTGATTCCTGTTGTTTAATAAATAGACCCATTAAGACCAGAGAACAGCTTGTCCAAGTACATAATACAGCAAAAAAAAAAAAAAAAAAAGTAAAGTTGGATAAAGCTGCTTGGTCTAAGGAATATTCAAATGAACTTTAACAACATAAACTTTAGGTAAATAAACTCAAAGGCTTGATCAAATTACTAATGTTTAAAAACATTCCAATAAGCATTTCAATAAAATATCTATGAGTAATACAGACATTATCTTAATATTTGGAATGCAGGGAATTCAGACAAGAATAAATTCAAAATAGGTACAGGACACAAGAAAAACCATACTAACATCAATGCCTACTCGACCTCATTTCTAGAGAAGAGGTGACTAAAAGCATGTTCCATCAGAGTTGTCCACCTGCTAAATTCTTTTGGATCTGGAATGCATTTATTTTACTTAAGTTTCACTAAGTTGATTCTGACAGTAACAAACACCAAAACCACATGCATGTCAAAAATTTTCTATAGCTTCAATCAATGTCTCACATAAACACTTGTTTTTCCAATTTGTAAAGTGTTAACTTCATTACACAAATCTTCAAAATGTGGTACTAACAAGAAACAAGGAGTATTAGACCACACAAGTTCTTCAGTAAGTTTTTGAAGATTAAAAAGTGATATTAAAATAGCAGTAGTACTATCTGAATGCCAAGTGCAGTGTCCTGTTCAAAACCACACATTAACCTATTTAGTCTCCCCAAAAAACTCGTAGGAATCTAAAGTTTGTTTTGCTCACTGCCGCATCTCTAGCATCCAGAATAGTGTCTGGTACATCCTAGGCACTCAACCATTTATTGTTTGAACGTAACATTCATTTTATCGGCATACAGGTAACTTGCCCAGTCCTAGAGTTCTAACTGGAGCATTTCTGCTCCAAAGCTTAAACTCTTAACCATTATATTGCCTCTCTAGAGCTATTAAATCATTAAAGTGGTGTCACAGCAGCTGGGTATCACCTGTAAAAGAAAAAAAATCAATTGAGACCTTCCTTTCAAGTGTTCTGTTCCACATGCATAAAAAGCTATGGATTTGAAATTATTTCACATCTCAGTGGCCTGAATTAACTCCCACAGATAAAAGGGTTTGAGTTGTAGTGAATGTTTTATTCTTTGTATTAACTATACATAACTGTGCTTCTTAATGTGCTGCTGGTCTTCAATGTGGTCAAAGAGTTTTTATAATCCTTTTTATTTTTAGTCTCAACTTCTAGAAAGATTTTCTTCTTGTCCATCATCTCAGAACTACAAAGATTTAGGTTTGTATTTCACGTAAGCCCACAACGACAATGCAATGATGATCTAAAATAAAATCCAATATTTTAGCATCCATACAGAGGGAAGATCTAAGCTTTCATCTTTCACAAAATACCAGTTTTGCCAAATAAACCTCACACGTATTAAATTTAAAATTAAGCAACATCAAGTCTATTTCAGTAAAGCCAAATCCTTGTCATTCTTTTCACGTAGAACTTAAAAAAAAAGTAACTTATCAAAACCAATGTTTCTAACCCACCACCTCTTCCGTCTCCTAGTTTTAGTAAAGCTGAATTTATTCCATGACATTTTTTTCAAGTTAGCTGTAAATACTCCACCCTCGATTGTGCAAGAACCAAACACCACACACACAGTTTACAAAAAAGGGAACTACAGTCTGAGAGTTTGAATATAGTTAAGTCTTGAGCAGGTCTTAGAGCAGCGTACAACCTTAAGTAAAAGTTAACATTTAACGAAAAATATTATTTCATATTATGAAAGGAGATGCCGGAAAAAGCCTGAAGCAGTTAAAGCAGCCGCCATCTTAAAATGCGGGATAGAAGTTAGAGCAAGAAAATGAGACTAAACCACCGGAGGTGGAGGTTCCGCTCACTCCGAGCTCCGAAATATCTCATTTTTTCCCCAACTTAGATGGATAGTTTACTATCAAACCACGTTTAAGTACAGAAACATTCCCCGAAGGTATTATTAAATGGGCTGAGGCAAAAATAGGTGCACCTAACCTTGCAAAAGGCTATCGCACCCCCAACCCCCCTCCCCCAGCCAGAAAGGAGCTTCCAGAAAGCTTTACATCAGTTCCCGGTGTGCCTCCGATAAATAGCTTCGGGTGAAAAGCCTTCACTACAAAACATAGGAAGTGGTAACTTTCTGTCAGCCCATCTCCTTCCAACCTGACTTAACTCTTGTGTAACCTGCCCAGAGTCGATTCGGGGTT